>CM065592.1:287016705-287380642 GCA_033119425.1 Bufotes viridis | reverse complement strand
AGACAGAGGAGAGATGTCCCACAGCAAGGAATCATGCGTCATATCACCCACCACTGGAGAAGGCCACTTTCAGTTATTTCGGCCCAGCACCCAGACCAGAGGATACAGGTCCCACTGCAAGGAATGATGCGTCATATCACCCACCACTGGAGAAGGCCACTTTCAGTTATTTAGGCCCCTCCACCCAGACCAGAGGATACAGGTCCCACAGCAAGGAATCATGCGTCATATCACCCACCACTGGAGAAGGCCACTTTCAGTTATTTCGGCCCCAGCACCCAGACAGAGGAGAGAGGTCCCACAGCAAGGAATCATGCGTCATATCACCCACCACTGGAGAAGGCCACTTTCAGTTATTTCGGCCCCAGCACCCAGACAGAGTTGAGAGGTCCCACTGCATGGAATGATGCGTCATATCACCCACCACTGGAGAAGGCCACTTTCAGTTATTTAGGCCCCTGCACCCAGACAGAGGAGAGAGGTCCCACAGCAAGGAATCATGCGTCATATCACCCACCACTGGAGAAGGCCACTTTCAGTTATTTCGGCCCCAGCACCCAGACAGAGTTGAGAGGTCCCACAGCATGGAATCATGCGTCATATCACCCACCACTGGAGAAGGCCACTTTCAGTTATTTAGGCCCCTGCACCCAGACCAGAGGATAGAGGTCCCACTGCAAGGAATCATGCGTCATATCACCCACCACTGGAGAAGGCCACTTTCAGTTATTTCGGCCCCAGCACCCAGACAGAGGAGAGAGGTCCCACAGCAAGGAATCATGCTTCATATCACCCACCACTGGAGAAGGCCACTTTCAGTTATTTCGTCCCAGCACCCAGACCAAGGATACAGGTCCCACTGCAAGGAATGATGCGTCATATCACCCACCACTGGAGAAGGCCACTTTCAGTTATTTAGGCCCCTGCACCCAGACAGAGGAGAGATGTCCCACAGCAAGGAATCATGCGTCATATCACCCACCACTGGAGAAGGCCACTTTCAGTTATTTTGGCCCCTGCACCCAGACAGAGGAGAGATGTCCCACAGCAAGGAATCATGCGTCATATCACCCACCACTGGAGAAGGCCACTTTCAGTTATTTTGGCCCAGCACCCAGACAGAGGAGAGAGGTCCCACAGCGAGGAATAAGGCGTCATATCACCCACCACTGGAGAAGGCCACTTTCAGTTATTTCGGCCCCAGCACCCAGACAGAGGAGAGAGGTCCCTCAGCAAGGAATCATGCGTCATATCACCCACCACTGGAGAAGGCCACTTTCAGTTATTTCGGCCTGCACCCAGACAGAGGAGAGAGGTCCCACAGCAAGGAATAAGGCGTCATATCACCCACCACTGGAGAAGGCCACTTTCAGTTATTTCGGCCCAGCACCCAGACAGAGTATACAGGTCCCACAGCAAGGAATCATGCGTCATATCACCCACCACTGGAGAAGGCCACTTTCAGTTATTTCGGCCCCAGCACCCAGACAGAGGATACAGGTCCCACAGCAAGGAATCATGCGTCATATCACCCATCACTGGAGAAGGCCACTTTCAGTTATTTAGGCCCCTGCACCCAGACAGAGGAGAGAGGTCCCACAGCAAGGAATCATGCGTCATATCACCCACCACTGGAGAAGGCCACTTTCAGTTATTTTGGCCCCTGCACCCAGACAGAGGAGAGAGTCCCACAGCAGGGAATCATGCGTCATATCACCCACCACTGGAGAAGGACACTTTTAGTTATTTCGGCCCCAGCACCCAGACAGAGGAGAGGTTCATTCAACTTTGGGTTGCACCGCAAGATCATGGTAAAGTTAAAAAAATGAGGATTCAATAAAGAAGTGCCCCGGAGTACAAGAATACATGTTTGAGGGGGAGGCAGTTATAAATGTCTATTCTGCACAAGGGAGGCACAAGTCCTGTAGGATCCATGCCTGGTTCATTTTTTTGAACGTCAGCTTGTCCACGTTGGCTGTGGACAGGCGGCTGCGTTTGTCAGTAATGACGCCCCCTGCCGTGCTGAATACACGTTCAGACAAAACGCTGGCCGCCGGGCAGGCCAGCACCTCCAAGGCATAAAATGCTAACTCTGGCCACATGGACAATTTGGAGACCCAGAAGTTGAATGGGGCCGAACCATCAGTCAGTACATGGAGGGGTGTGCAGACGTACTGTTCAACCATGTTAGTGAAATGCTGCCTCCTGCTAACGCATTCCGTATTAGGTGGTGGTGCAGTTAGCTGTGGCGTGGAGACAAAACTTTTCCACATTTCTGCCATGCTAACCCTGCCCTTAGAGGAGCTGGCCGTGACACAGCTGCATTGGCGACCTCTTGCTCCTCCTCTGCCTTCGCCTTGGGCTTCCACCTGTTCCCCTGTGACATTTGGGAATGCTCTAAGGAGCGCGTCTACCAGTGTGCGCTTGTACTCGCGCATCTTCCTATCATGCTCCAGTGCAAGAAGTAAGGTGAGCACATTGTCTTTGTACCGGGGATCCAGCAGGGTGGCAACCCAGTAGTCTGCACGTGTTAAAATGTGGGCAACTCTGCTGTCGTTGCACAGGCACTGCAGCATGTAGTCGCTCATGTGTGCCAGGCTCCCTAGAGGTAAGGACAAGCTGTCCTCTGTGAGAGGCGTATCGTCATCGTCCTCCGTATCCTCCCAGCCACGCACCAGTGATGGGCCTGAGCTGTGTCGGGTGCCACCCCGCTGTGAACCGGCTTCATTCTCATCCTCCTCCACCTCCTCCTCATCCTCCTCGTCCTCCAGTAGTGGGTCCTGGCTGGCCACATTTGTACCTGGCCTCTGCTGTTGCAAAAAACCTCTCTCTGAGCCACTTCTAACAGACTGGCCTGAAAGTGCTAAAAATGACCCCTCATCCTCCTCCTCCTCCTGGGCCACCTCCTCTTCGATCATCCCCCTAAGCATTTTCTCAAGGAGACATAGAAGTGGTATTGTAACGCTGATAACCATGTTATCGCCACTGGCCATGTTGGTGGATTACGCGCAACAGGGCACACAGGTCTCGCATGGAGGCCCAATCATTGGTGGTGAAGTGGTGCTGTTCCGCAGTGCGACTGACGCGTGCGTGCTGCAGCTGAAACTCCACTATGGCCTGCTTCTGCTCGCACAGTCTCTCCAGCAAGTGCAAGGTGGAGTTCCACCTGGTGGGCACGTCGCATATGAGGCGGTGAGCAGGAATGCCGAAGTTCTGCTGTAGCATAGACAGGCGAGCAGCGGCAGGATGTGAATGCCGGAAGCGCGCACATCTGGCCCGCACTTTATGTAGCAGCTCTGACATGTCGGGGTAGTTGTGAATGAACTTCTGCACCACCAAATTCAGCACATGCAACAGGCGAGGGATGTGCGTCAAACCGGCTAGTACCAGAGCTGCGACGAGATTTCACCCATTATCACACACCACCAAGCCGGGCTTGAGGCCCACCGGCAGAAACCACTCGTCGGTCTGTTGTTAAATACCCCACCACAACTCCTGCGCGGTGTGGGGCCTGTCCCCCAAACATATGAGTTTCAGAATGGCCTGCTGACGTTTACCCTGGGCTGTGCTGAAGTTGGTGGTGAAGGTGTGTGGCTGACTGGATGAGCTGGTGGAAGCAGAGGAGGAGGAAGCCGAGTAGGAGGAGGAGGCTACAGGAGGCAAAGAATGATGCCCTGCGATCCTTGGCGGCGGAAGGACGTGCGCCAAGGAACTCTCCGCCTGGGGCCCAGCCGCCACTTCCTTTTACCCAGTGTGCAGTTTGGGAGATATAGCGTCCCTGGCCGTGCTTACTGGTCCACGTATCTGTGGTTAGGTGGACCTTGCCACAGATGGCGTTGCGCAGTGCACACTTGATTTTATCGGATACTTGGTTGTGCAGGGAAGGCACGGCTGTCTTGGAGAAGTAGTGGCGGCTGGGAACAACATACTGTGGGACAGCCATGGACATCAGCTGTTTGAAGCTGTCTGTGTCCACCAGCCTGAATGACAGCATTTCAAAGGCCAGTAGTTTAGAAATGCTGGCATTCAGGCCCAGGGCTCCAAGGTTTGTGAGATGGAGAGCTGAACGCTGACGTGTGACATGGAGGAGATGCTTGGTGACGCAGGTGGTGGTGCCGGTGGCACATCCTCTGTTTGGTGGGCGGCAGGTGCCAACATTCCTCCCGAGGTGGAGGAAGAGGAAGAGGCCGAGGCAGCGGCAGCAGCAGAAGAGGGAGCAGGGGGAGCCTGAGTGAGTTCCTTGTTTTTAAGGTGTTTACTCCACTGCAGTTCATGCTTTGCATGTAGATGCTTGGTCATGCAGGTTGTGCTAAGGTTCAGAACGTTAATGCCTCGCTTCAGGCTCAGATGGCACAGCGTGCAAACCACTCGGGTCTTGTCGTCAGCACATTTTTTAAAGAAGTGCCATGCCAGGGAACTCCTTGAAGCTGCCTTTGGGGTGCTCGGTCCATGGTGGCGGTGGCCAGTAGCAGGCGAACTCTCTTGGAGGCGGCTGTTCTGTTTTGCCCCCTGCTCTCTCTTTTGCTACGCTGTTGGCTCGGTCTCACCACTGCCTCTTCCTCTGAACTATGAAAGTCAGTGGCACGACCTTCATTCCATGTGGGGTCTAGGACCTCATCGTCCACTGCATCGTCTTCCACACAGTCTTCCTCCCTGACTTCCTGTTCGGTCTGCACACTGCAGAAAGACGCAGCAGTTGGCACCTGTGTTTCGTCATCATCAGAGACGTGTGGACTCCGATGAGGTGGTATTCCCATGTCCCCATCATCAGGAAACATCAGTGGTTGTGCATCAGTGCATTCTATGTCTTCCACCACTGGGGAAGGGCTAGGTGGATTCCCTTGGAAAACCCTGCCAGCAGAGTCTTCAAACAGCATAAGAGACTGCTGCATAACTTGAGGCTCAGACAGTTTCCCTGATATGCATGGGGGTGATGTGACAGACTGATGGGCTTGGTTTTCAGGTGCCACCTGTGCGCTTTCTGCAGAAGACTGGGTGTGAGATAATGTTGTGAACATGCTGGATCCACTGTCGGCCACCCAATTGAATAGCGCCTGTACCTGCTCAGGCCTTACCATCCTTAGATCGGCATTGGGCCCCACCAAATATCGCTGTAAATTCTGGCGGGTACTGGGACCTGAGGTAGTTGGTTCACTAGGATGTGTGGCTGTGGCAGAATGGCCACGTCCTCTCCCGCGTCCCTTACTAGATGTTTTCCTCATTGTTACCGTTCGCCAAGCACCACAATAAGAAAAAAAATATTTGGCCCAATGTATTGATTTCAAATTCAGGCCTTTTTTTACTGGCACCTAACACTATCTGCCTATTTATTTATGTAGCGTATTAAACTAATCCAGGCACAGCAGTAACCACTGATTTAGGGGAATATCTCTTTTAGGGCTAGAATTTAGGCCCTGGATGAACGGTATCCTTTTATGGACAGATTTACACTTGGCCTGCAACAGCTCGAACACCAGATTCAGGGTATTGCTATTTTGGCAATTGAATTTCACCCCACAACAAAATATACCCTTTTACGGACAGATTAACACTTGGCCTGCAACAGCTGGGACACCAGATTCAGGGTATTGCTATTTTGGCAATTGAATTTCACCCCACAACAAAATATATGTTTTTGCAGACACTATGAAACTTGGCCAGCCACAGCTGAAACCACTGATTTATGGTATTGCTATTTTGGCAATTGAATTTCACCCCAGAAAAAAATATACCCTTTTACGGACAGATTAACACTTGGCCTGTAACAGCTGGGACACCAGATTTAGGGTATTGCTATTTTGGCAATTGAATTTCACCCCACAACAAAATATATGTTTTTGCGGACACTATGAAACTTGGCCAGCCACAGCTGAAACCACTGATTTATGGTATTGCTATTTTGGCAATTGAATTTCACCCCAGAAAAAAATATACAGTTTTACGGACAGATTAACCCTTGGCCTGCAACAGCTGGGACACCAGATTCAGGGTATTGCTATTTTGGCAATTGAATTTCACCCCACAACAAAATATATGTTTTTGCGGACACTATGAAACTTGGCCAGCCACAGCTGAAACCACTGATTTATGGTATTGCTATTTTGGCAATTGAATTTCACCGCAGAACAAAATATACCCTTTTACGGACAGATTAACCCTTGGCCTGCAACAGCTGGGACACCAGATTCAGGGTATTGCTAGTTTGGCAATTGAATTTTACCCCACAACAAAATATATGTTTTTGCGGACACTATGAAACTTGGCCAGCCACAGCTGAAACCACTGATTTATGGTATTGCTATTTTGGCAATTGAATTTCACCCCACATCAAAATATACCCTTTTACGGACAGATTATCACTTGGCCTGCAACAGCTGGGACACCAGATTAAGGGTATTGCTATTTTAGCAATTAAATTTCACCCCAGAACAAAATATATGTTTTGGCGGACACTATTATACTTTGCCAGCCACAGCTGAAACCACTGATTTATTGTATTGTTATTTTGGCAATTGAATTTCACCACAGAAAATAATCTATCCTTTGCCAGACAGCAGACAGTATTATACTTGGCTAGAAAAAGCTGGAACACCAGATTTAGGTGATTGGTATTTGGGCAATTGTACTTAACCCCTAATAAAATATAGAAATTGCTATCATGAGTTTCTAGGGGTGACAATTAGCACAGCCAAGCCCCTGATGTAGGATATAGCAAAAAAAAAAACTAGTATTGATGGATTGATGGACTTGGTGGCAGCTTGTTCTGGTGCACCACAAGTCACAAAATGGCCGACGATCAACCCAGAAAAAAAGTGACAGAAAAACGCTCTGTGCAGCCTAAAAACCAGTGAGCAAGTAACTAGCAGAAGTTCAATCATTCACAGCTGTAGATCGATCAGTTCATTAGGTGCTGTTGCTGACTTTTCCCTGCCTAATCTCGCCCTCACAGAAGCTGCGTCCTCTCCCTACACTAATCAGAGCAGTGTGACGTGCGGCACTACGTGACTCCAGCTTAAATAGAGGCTGGGTCACATGCTGCACTTGGCCAATCACAGCCATGCCATGGTATTTATGGTATTGCTATTTTGGCAATTGAATTTCACCCCACATCAAAATATACCCTTTTACGGACAGATTATCACTTGGCCTGCAACAGCTGGGACACCAGATTAAGGGTATTGCTATTTTAGCAATTAAATTTCACCCCAGAACAAAATATATGTTTTGGCGGACACTATTATACTTTGCCAGCCACAGCTGAAACCACTGATTTATTGTATTGTTATTTTGGCAATTGAATTTCACCACAGAAAATAATCTATCCTTTGCCAGACAGCAGACAGTATTATACTTGGCTAGACAAAGCTGGAACACCAGATTTAGGTGATTGGTATTTGGGCAATTGTATTTAACCCCTTAATAAAATATAGAAATTGCTATCATGAGTTTCTAGGGGTGACAATTAGCACAGCCAAGCCCCTGATGTAGGATATAGCAAAAAAAAAACTAGTATTGATGGATTGATGGACTTGGTGGCAGCTTGTTCTGGTGCACCACAAGTCACAAAATGGCCGACGATCAACCCAGAAAAAAAGTGACAGAAAAACGCTCTGTGCAGCCTAAAAACCAGTGAGCAAGTAACTAGCAGAAGTTCAATCATTCACAGCTGTAGATCGATCAGTTCATTAGGTGCTGTTGCTGACTTTTCCCTGCCTAATCTCGCCCTCACAGAAGCTGCATCCTCTCCCTACACTAATCAGAGCAGTGTGACGTGCGGCACTACGTGACTCCAGCTTAAATAGAGGCTGGGTCACATGCTGCACTTGGCCAATCACAGCCATGCCATTAGTATGCATGGCTGTGATGGGCTCTTAGGGCAAGAAATAAAACGCTAGCTGATCAGCCCTTCAGAAAGCGGGAAGTAATCGCCGAACAATGAACCCGAATCCAAACTTTTTTGAAAAAGTTCGGGTTCGGGTCCGTGTCCCGGACACCCCAAATTTTTGCTCGAACTGTTCGCTCAACACTATTCCTAATGGTTGTTGTATTGCTAGAATATAACGAAGATTGAGAATATAGCGCTATATTCGCAATCTTCGTTATACTCTAGCAATACAACCATTAGGAACAGATCTAAGTTGTAATCCCAATGTGATTAATACAGGTAATATTAATCGCATTGCGAATTCAACTTAGAGCTGGGTTCCTAATGGTTGTATTGCTAGAATTTCTAGCAATACAACCATTAGGAACCCAGTTTTAAGTTGAATTCGGGTTCGGGTCCGTGTCCCGGACACCCCAAATTTTTGCTCGAACTGTTCGCTCAACACTATTCCTAATGGTTGTTGTATTGCTAGAATATAACGAAGATTGAGAATATAGCGCTATATTCGCAATCTTCGTTATACTCTAGCAATACAACCATTAGGAACAGATCTAAGTTGTAATCCCAATGTGATTAATACAGGTAATATTAATCGCATTGCGAATTCAACTTAGAGCTGGGTTCCTAATGGTTGTATTGCTAGAATTTCTAGCAATACAACCATTAGGAACCCAGTTTTAAGTTGAATTCGCAATGAGATTAATATAACCTGTATTAATCGCATTGCGATTACAACTACCACACTTTGCGTCAACTAGGTATTTTTCCATTGGGGTTTTGCCATGGATCCCCCTCTGGCATGTCACAGTCCAGGTGTTAGTCCCCTTGAAACAACTTTTACATCACTATTGTGGCCAGAAGGAGTCCCTTTAGTTTTTAAAATTCGCCTGTCTATTGAAGTCTATGGCGGTTCGCACTGTTTGCGAACATTTGCGGAAGTTCGCGTTCGCTGTTCACGAACAGAAAATTTTATGTTCGCGACATCACTAGTATCCAAGAGTTTGGTCAACAGAATCCTCACCCTGATAGTCCTTCCACCCACCATGGAGAGTCTTGGCAAACAAGTGATCACACACTCGAATATTCCGCTGAGCTCTTTTCATCGCCATTCCTTGAATTGGGCCTCTCGTCAAGCCCGCTTGAAGAGGGACATGAGTAGATCTTGTGCCCTGAATCCCAAACTATTGAGCATCTACGGTCAGAAGAAGATGGCGGTGGGGAACGGCAATTAGTGTTTCACGAGGTGGATGAAGATGAGGCACAGTTGCCAATAAGTCAACCGCAATTAATGTCTCAAGAGGCTCATGACGAAGATGAGGTTATTGTTAGGTCAACAAGTCAGGATGATGACCAGAGTAAGAGAGTGAAGAGGAGGTGGTGGACGATGAAATCACTGACCCAACCTGGGAAGGTGGCAAGCTGAGTGAGGACAGCAGTACAGAGAGGGAGCGATCCGCAGCACCGCAACAGGCTGGATGAGGCAGTGTGGTGGCAAAAGGGAGAAGGCGTGTCACACCAAACAGGCCTGCAACTGTTCCCCAGAGCACCCCCTTGCATTAATCTCCCTTGACAAGGGGTAGGTGTTCTGCAGTCTGGCGCTTTTTTGAGGAAAGTGTGAACGATAAAAGTATTGTCATTTGCAACCTGTGCCGTACCAAAATGAGCAAGGGCATGAACACTAGCAACCTCACCACCAACATCATGATCCGCCACATGGCATTAAAGCACCCTAATAGATGGGCTGAACGCTTGGGTCCACAATGAGTGTTTGCTGGTCACACCACTGCCTCCTCTTCCCCTGTGTTATGTGCTGGCCACTCCCCTGTCCAAGACGCAGGCCCAGATGCCTCACGCCATGCACCCAAAACTTCGCAAGCACCATCTGTTAGCACATCCACTTCTGTGTCCCAGCGCAGCATACAGATGTCTATACCCCAGGCCTTTAAACAAAAGCGCAAATACCCAGCCACCCACCCACAGGCCATAGCACTAAATGCGCACCTTTCAAAATTGCTGGCCCTAAAAATGTTGGCATTTAGGCTTGTGGACACTGAGGCTTTCCACAGCCTGATGGCGGCGGCCGTCCAGCGTTACTCTGTCCCCAGCCACCAATATTTTTCACGGTGTGCAGTCCCAGCCTTACACCAGCATGTGTCCCGTGCCATGACCAACGCAGTTATTGGGAAGGTCCACTTAACGACTGACACATGGACAAATGCTTTTGGCCAGGGACACTACTTATCTCTGACGGCATACTGTTGTAGAGGCCGGGAGCGAGTTGTACCCTGGGATGGCACTAGTGCTACCGACGCCAAGGATTGCAGGCCTTTCTTCCATCAGGGTTTCCGCCGCCACCTACGTTAGTGGCTGAATCCCCCCCTTCTCCTCCTCTGCCTCCTCCTCCACTTCCACCTTTGAATTATCATCTTGCAGCACCAGTCAGCCATCAGTCAGTAGCTGGAAGCAGTGTAGCACTGCAGTGGGGAAGCGGCAACAGGCCGTGCTGAAACTCATCTGCTTTGTGACAAATAGCACACTGCCGCAGAGCTGTGGCAGGGGATAAGGGACCAGACCGAGCTGTGGCTCTCGTCACTCAACCTACAACCAGGCATGGTTGTGTCTGATAATGGCAGTAACTTGGTGGAAGCTTTGGAGCACGGCAAGCTTACACACATCCCATGCCTAGCCCACATCTTAAACGTAGTGGTTCAGCGGTTTCTCATAACCTACCCCAATTTGCCTGAGCTACTGGTGAAGGTGTTCCGCATTATTAGCTTCAGCGTAGAGTACCCGAACATCCCAAAGTGTTCTACTCGATCACCCGAGCACTTTGGTGCTTGACCAACACTAATAGTTAGTTAGCTTATATGTATAATACAGATAGTTAGTGGGAGATAGTCAGTGTAGGTTAGATAGTGATATAGTGTGGTTTATAGGTTCTACTGCAGGGTGTTAGGTATAGTGATGAGCGGCAGGTGCCATATTCGATTTCGACGAAATTCGCGAATATTCGAATGAATATTCGTTTCATATTCGTCAAAATCGAATATTCGTCATTTTTTCTAGTTATCGCGATTAACATGCGATTTAAATAATCGCATATTGCGATTTGTACTTAAGGCTACTTTCCTATTGGTTTCATATCTAGAATTAGCGAGGATGACGAATATGACGAATGTATTCGTCTATTCCTCAAAACGAAGATAACGAAGTATTCTACATCTTCGTTTTAGCTACCTATTCGTCAACCTCGCTAATTCTAGCAATCAAATAGGCAGGTTGACTATAGAGACAGCTGTGTTAAATTAGCTATGCGATTTTTTTTTTTAATAAATAGAATACTTATAATAATTTTATCAAGTAATATAATTATTGTATTAAAAAAAATAATCGCATAGCGAATTTAACACAGCTGTCTGGTAAGTCAACCTTCCTATTTGATTGCTAGAATTAGCGAATAGCGAAGTTGACGATGACGAGACGAATAGGTAGCTAAAACGAAGATGTAGAATACTTCGTTATCTTCGTTTTGAGGAATATGACGAATACATTCGTCATATTCGCTATTCGCTAATTCTACCAAGCCAACCATAACTTCTGTGCTCATGGAGCGTCCCCATCACCATGGGAACGTCTCCATATACTAAAATGTACTGTCTGATTTGAGGAATTACGTTGAAATCGCAATGCGATTAATTCAAGTTATATTAATCGCATTGCGATTTCAACTTAGAGCTGGGTTTATAATGGGTCAGCTTGCTAGAATTAACGAAGTTAACGAATATGGAATATAGCAGCAGTGCTAAGTTGAAATCGCAATGCGATTAATTTAACTTAAAGTATTCGCATTGCGATTTCAACTTAGCACTGCTAGTGCATAGCATTAGCTATACTCCATATTCGTTAATTCTAGCCTATGTAAGATAGCAGTGCTAAGTTGTAATCGCAATGCGATTAATTTAACTTAAAGTATTCGCATTGCGATTTCAACTTAGCACTGCTAGTGCATAGCTATACTCCATATTCGTTAATTCTAGCCTATGTAAGATAGCAGTGCTAAGTTGTAATCGCAATGCGATTAATATAACTTGAATTAATCGCATTGCGATTTCAACGTAATTCCTCAAATCCGACAGTACATTTTAGTATATGGAGATTCTCCCATGGATGGGGACGCTCCACATGAGCACGGAAGTCGGCAGAAGCGGCAACGGGCACTGACTAGAGCAGCCAGGAATCCTCAGGACAGGTAAGAACTACTTTTGGGAAGTAGGAAAGAAAAAAATATAACTAAAAAAAAAAAAAAAAAAAAACGAATATTCGAAATAGCGAATTTATAGCGCTATATTCGAAATATTCGCGAATTAGCGAAGTGCCGATATTCGCTAAAAAAATTCGCTTTTCGAATATTCGCGCTCAACACTAGTTAGGTAGTGTGATAGGAATTACTGTGCTTTGATAGCGATTAGTGTCTTTGTCGTTTGTCTTTGGAAAAAAAAAAAAAAACATGATCAGGAGTTCTTCCTCAGTCACGTTGCTGCCAACCGTTTTATCTAGTATCGGGAAACTTCTAGCTGCTTGAAAAATGTAGCAAAAGTGAGCCATGCCTGTATTGCGTACTCAATACGAGCATACTACATTGCCGATTTTCGCAATCAAGAAAATAATGACTGGAGAACACAAATTCTATAATATGCAAATTTATAGCGAATATTAGGCCACAAATGTGCGAAATATTGTGAAAACGAATATTGCCTATGCTGCTCATCACTATAAATCTGATGCCACACATCTGATGCCAAGTGCTCCAACTTTCACCCACCATCTTCAGCTGGTATTGGTATTGCCACCCACCTCCCCATTCTGTCACCTTGCCACTCTGTGGTCTCCTGATGCTGTTGCCACCTCCACACTATGTTACCTTGCCACTCTGTGGTCTCCTGATGCCTCTGCCTACTCAACACTGTTATCTTGCCACTCTGTGGTCTCCAGATGCTGCTACTCCCACCTCCACACTTTGTTATTGTGCCACCCTGTGGCCTCCTCTTGATGCTGCTGCTGCCACCTCCACACTCTATCAATGTGCCACTCTGTGGCCTCCTGATGCTACTGCCACCTATACACTGTCATTTTGCCACCCTGTGGCCTCCTCCTGATGCTGCTGCTGCCACCTCCACAATCTGTCATTGTGCCACTCTGTGGCTTCCTCATGATGCTGCTGCCACCTCCATACTCTGTTATTGTACCACCCTGTGGCCTCCTCCTTAGTGATGTCGCGAACATAAAATTTTCCGTTCGCGAACAGCGAACGCGAACTTCTGCAAATGTTCGCGAACGGGCGAACCGGGCGAACCGCCATAGACTTCAATTGGCAGGCGAATTTTAAAACCCACAGGGACTCTTTCTGGCCACAATAGTGATGGGAAAGTTGTTTCAAGGTGTCTAACACCTGGACTGTGGCATGCCGGAGGGGGATCTATGGCAAAACTCCCATGGAAAATTACGTAGTGGACGCAGAGTCGGGTTTTAATCCATAAAGGGCATAAATCAACTAACATTCCTAAATTGTTTGGAATAACATGCTTTAACCACTTGCCGCCACGCTAACGCCGATGGGCGTCAGCGCGGCGGCTCTCTCAGGTCTCACTGCCGCCTATCGGCGTCATCTCGTGAGACCCGAGATTTCACATGAACGCGCGCGCGTCGTGCGTGCGCGTTCATGTGATCGGAGCCGGACAACTGAAACTACAGCCTGCCAGCGCTGATCATGCGCTGGCAGGCTGTAGATGCGAAAAACCGCATTTAAATCGCATATCAGACGCTGTTTTTAAACAGCGTCTGATATGCCTGCTGTCTGCTCGTCTGGTGGTCCCTTTGTTTGGGACCACCAGAGGAAACTATAGGAAAAGTGCACCAATCACTACACACCCCCACCCACCCCCATCACTGATTAACCCCTGATCACCCATGTCACCCCCTGATCACCCCCTGTCACCCCCTGTCACTAATCACCCCCTACAGGCTCATTCAGACGTCCGTATGTGTTTTGCGGATCCATGGATCTGCGGATCCATGGATCTGCGGATCCATGGATCTGCGGATCCGCAAAATACGGACACCGGCAATGCGCTTTCCGCATTTTGCAGATCCGCACAGAACTATATAGAAAATGCTTTTTCTTGTCCGCAATTGCGGACAAGAATAGGACATGTTCTATATTTTTGCGGAACGGAAGTGCAGACCCGGAAGCGCGGATCCGTAATTCCGGATCCGAGCGGGACAAAGTCTGTCCCCATAGAAATGAATGGGTCCGCAATTCCGTTCCGCAAACAGAATTTCGGACGTGTGAATGGGGCATAAGGGTCCAGTTATCACCGCCAGTTAGTTAGCTACTTGTTAGTTAGCTAGCGCCCACCGCACCGCAATCACTGATTTTGGCAGAGATTTTTTCATCCACATTGACCGATGCGAATGAAAAATCGGTGCCGTTCATTTTATTTTTTTTTCAGCGCAGCGGCTGAACGGAAAAAAATCTCATTACCCGTATGCTCAATATAAGGAGAATCGCAGAAACTCCTAATGCTGGCCATACGTGTAATGATTGCGGAGACCCTCAAATGCCAGGGCAGTACAAAAACCCCACATGTGACCCCATTTTAGAAAGAAGACACCCCAAGGTATTCCGTGAGGGGTATGGTGAGTTCATGTAAAATTTTATTTTTGTCACAAGTTAGTGGAATATGAGACTTTGTAAAAAAAATATATATATATATATATATCAATTTCCGCTAACTTGTGTCAAAAATTTTTTTTCTGTGAACTCGCCATACCCCTCACAGAATACCTTGGGGTGTCTTCTTTCCACAATGGGGTCACATGTGGGTATTTATACTCACCTGGCATTTTAGGAGTGCTAAAGTGTGAGAATCCAAATGCGTAAAAATGCCCTGTGAAATCCTAAAGGTACTCATTGGTTTTAGGGCCCCTTTGCGCATCTTGGCTGCAAAAAGTGGCACACATGTGGTATCGCCGTACTCAGGAGAAGTAGGGCAATGTGTTTTAGGGTGTATTTTACATATACCCATACTGGGTGTGAGAAACATCTCTGTAAATGACAACTTTTTAAAAATTTTATTCAAAGTTGGTAATTTACAGAGATATTTCTCTCACCCAGCATGGTTATATGTAAAAATACACCCCAAAACACATTGCCCTACTTCTCCTGAGTACGGCGATACCACATGAGTGACACTTTTTGCAGCCAAGATGCAAAGGGCCCAAATTCCCATGAGTACCTTTTAGGAGGGCATTTTTACGCATTTTCTTCTCACGCTTTAGGGCCCCTAAAATGCCAGGGCAGTATAAATACCCCACATGTGACCCCATTTTGGAAAGAAGACACCCCAAGGTATTCGCTGAGGGGCATAGTGAGTCCATGAAAAATTAAACTTTTTGTCAAAAGTTAGCGGAAAGGGAGACTTTGTGAGAAAAACAATAAAAATCAATTTCCACTAACTTGTGCCAAAAATTTTTTCTATGAACTCGCCATGCCCCTCATGGAATATCTTGGGGTGTCTTCTTTCAAAATGGGTCACATGTGGGGTATTTATACTGCCCTGGCATTTTAGGGGCCCTAAAGCATGAGAAGAAAAATGCGTAAAAATGCCCTCTAAAAGGTACTCATGGGAATTTGGGCCTTTACGCATCTTGGCTGCAAAAAGTGTCACTCATGTGGTATCGCCGTACTCAGGAGAGTAGGGCAATGTGTTTTGAGGTGTATTTTTACATATACCCATGCTGGGTGAGAGAAATATCTCTCACACTGACAGCATGGGTATATGTAAAAATACACCCAAAATTACATTGCCGCTACTTCTCACTGAGTACGGCGATACCCACATGAGTGACTACTCTTGTGCAGCCAAGATGCGCAAAGGGCCCTAAAACCAATGAGTACCTTTAGGATTTCACAGGGCATTTTTACGCATTTGGATTCTCACGCTTTAGGTTCACTAAAATGCCAGGTGAGTATAAATACCCCACATGTGACCCCATTTTGGAAAGAAGACACCCCAAGGTATTCCGTGAGGGGCATGGCGAGTTCACAGAATTTTTTTTTGGCACAAGTTAGCGGAAATTGATATATTTTTATTTTTTTATTTTGTTTTTTACAAAGTCTCATATTCCACTAACTTGTGACAAAAATAAAATTTTACATGAACTCACCATACCCCTCACGGAATACCTTGGGGTGTCTTCGTTCTAAAATAGGGTCACATGTGGGGTATTTATACTGTCCTGGCATTTTAGGGGCCCCTAAAGCGTGAGAAGAAGTCTGGAATCCAAATGCGTAAAAATGCCCTGTGAAATCCTAAAGGTACTCATTGGAATTAGGGCCTTTGCACCAGGCTGCAAAAGTGTCACACATGTGGTATCGCCGTACTCAGGAGAAGTGGGGCAATGTGTTTTGGGGTGTATTTTTATAGATACCCCTGCTGGGTGTGAGAAATATCTCTGTAAATGACAATTTTTAAATTTTTTTATACAAAGTTGTCAGTTTACAGAGATATTTCTCTCACCCAACATAGGTATATGTAAAAATACACCCCAAAACACATTGCCCTACTTCTCCTGAGTACGGCGATACCACATGAGTGACACTTTTTGCAGCCTGGGTGCAAAGGGGCCCTAAAACCAATGAGTACCTTTAGCTTTTACATGGCGGCTCACAATTTAGCCCGCCCAAAATGCCAGAACAGTACAAACACCCCACAAATGACCCCATTTCGGAAAGTAGACACCCCAAGGTATTCACTGAGGGGCATAATGAGCCCGTATGAGATTTTTTTTTTTTTGCCAGAAGTTAGCAGAAATGGAAACTTTATTATTATTTTTTTCCTCAGAAAGTGTCATTTTCCGCTAACTTGTGAAAAAATGAAATGATACATGAACTCACCAAGCCCCTCCGCGAATACTTTGGGGTGTCTTCTTTCTAAAATGGTGTGATTTGGGGGTATTTATACTTTCCTGGCATTCTAGCACCTGAAGAAACACGACAGGCGCTCAGAAAGTCAGAGCTGCTTCAAAATGCCGAAATTCACTTTTTGCACCATAGTTTGTAAACGCTATAACTTTTACCCAAACCAATAAATATACACTTATTGGACTTTTTTTTATCAAAGACATGTAGAACAATACATTTAGAGAAAAATTTATATAGAAATGTAGTTTTTTTTAAAAAATTTTACAACAGAAAGTGAAAAATGTCATTTTTTTGCAAAAATGTCGTTAAATTTTTATTAATAGCAAAAAAAGTAAAAATGTCAGCAAGAATGAAATACCACCAAATGAAAGCTCTATTAGTGAGAAGAAAAGGAGGTAAAATTCATTTGGGTGGTAAGTTGCATGACGGAGCAATAAACGGTGAAAGTAGTGTAGTGCGGATTTGTAAAAAAGGGCCTGGTCACTAGGGGGGTATAAACCTGTGGTCTTCAAGTGGTTAAAACATCCAGTGTGTGTATACGATCAGGTATGATGTTGTTTCGATCAGGTAGTGTAAGGGTTACGCCCGCTTCACTGACATTGACAGACCAAACTCCCCTTTTAATGCACCGCAAACAGTTCATTTGCACAACCGCAAACTCCCCATTTACACAAGGTTGGATACCAAGCTAGCCACGTCCCGGTGATGTCATTGAAGGTTTCTTCCTCCACCCAGCCACGTACAACACCAAGGGTCCCCGAAAGGTGAATTGAATAGATTTTTCGAACGGGGAGATGGTTTAAAAAACGCTGGCTCCCTCCCCTTTGTTTTTATCCATGGTCACTGCGTCTGCGCCGTGCAATTTACTGTCACACCCGATATCGAGTGGTATTTTCTGTAGTACTATTCTCATCAGTTTAATCCCTCTAACGTCCCCAATCTGGGGGCCATTTATTGAATAGATTTTTCGAACGGGGAGATGGTTAAAAAAACGCTGGCTCCCTCCACTCTGTTTTAAACCACGGTGACTGCGTCTGAGCCGTGGAATTTACTGTCACACCCGATATGAGTGGTATTTTCTGTAGTACTATTCTCATCAGTTTAATCCCTCTAACGTCCCCAATCTGGGGGCCATTTATTGAATTGATTTTTTGAACGGGGAGATGGTTAAAAAAACGCTGGCTCCCTCCCCTTTGTTTTTATCCACGGTCACTGCGTCTGCGCCGTGCAATTTACTGTCACAACCGATATGAGTGGTATTTTCTGTAGTACTATTCTCATCAGTTTAATCCCTGCTACATCCCATATCAGGGATTGCCTTTTGTGAAAAAAAATTTAGGCCGGGTACCTTCAACTGCATTCACAGTGACAGACCAAACTCTCATACACCAAACTTAATTGATTTCAGGAACCGGGAGATGGAAAAAGCAGCTTGGTCAGTCCTCATACTCCCAAATTGGGGCACTGCGCGTGCACAGAGCAATGTGCTGTGACACCCTATATGAGTGGTGTCTTAACTAGTACTACTCCTATCAGTTTAATCCCTGTTACGTACCCTATCCGGTCGAATTGATTAACCATTGTCGAATTAGGGAATCATTACAACATCATGAAATAATTTAGTTCTGAGCTCTGTACTTGCTTTGTATTGGAATTGATGGGGATTTTTTTAATTGTCTGCATCATTTCTAATAAACTATTAAGAGACTTTATTATGATTTTTTTATTTTATGTATTAAAAACCCATACAACATATATATAAAAAAAAAGGTAAATTAATGTTTTTTCTATGAAATATTATCCAGCCGTCCGATCGCTTTTGGTCTGACCATAATGAAGCAATGGCCTTATCATCTGGGGTGTGGCAACATTGCCAACACACTCATAGAGGTGATGATTGCTTCATTGTGATACGCAAGCCCCTTCACCACAACAAGGTAATGATCACGAAGGGGAATTGACACTTGTATGTGCCTTTTTTGTTTTGTTTTTGCAGCCACAGTGCTGCACCATAGGACAGAAAAATTAGGCATGTACACATGCCTGAAAAATAATGTCATTGTTGCAGCCGCTATTGTAGCAGCGGCCGGAAAAATTGATGTGTTCCAGGCAGAAAAGTGACTAAAACATTGCGGCTTGAACCCTAGTTGGTGGTGGAGAATTCACGAAAGTCATCCGGTATGCAGACATTAAATACAGCAGCGTGGGGACCATTTTGAGGCCAAGGCATGTAATCAGGCCTTTTGTTAGTCAAACATATCCCCCACTGTCAGTCCTTTCGGGATCCATGCCTCATTCATCTTTATGAAGGTGAGGTAATCAACACTTTTTTGACCTAGGCGACTTCTCTTGTCAGTGACAATGCCTCCTGCTGCACTGAAGGTCCTTTCTGACAGGACACTTGAAGCAGGGCAGGCCAGAAGTTCTATCGCGAACTGGGATAGCTCAGGCCACAGGTCAAGCCTGCACACCCAGTAGTGAAGGGGTTCATTGCTCCTCAGAGTGTCGATATCTGCTGTTAAGGCGAGGTAGTCTGCTACCTGTCGGTCGAGTCGTTCTCTAAGGCTGGATCCCGAAGGGCTGTGGCGATGAGTAGGACTGAAAAAGCAACGCATGTCCTCCATCAACAAC
The DNA here is from genome assembly GCA_033119425.1 of Bufotes viridis. NCBI lineage: Eukaryota > Metazoa > Chordata > Amphibia > Anura > Bufonidae > Bufotes > Bufotes viridis. Next base: position 287,361,143 of record CM065592.1, on the reverse strand, counting down.
ACATCTGTAAATCGTCCAGTCCTTGCCGCAGTGGTAGGAGGAGGATTACACTCACCTCTTCCCCTGTTAGATTCCCGTTGTGCTGTGACATCCCCCTTATAAGCTGTGTAAAGCATATTTTTTAGTTTGGTTTTGAACTGCTGCATCCTTTCCGACTTTCGGTAATTTGGTAACATTTCTGCCACTTTCTGCTTATACCGGGGGTCTAGTAGCGTGGCCACCCAGTACAGGTCGTTCTCCTTCATCCTTTTTATACGTGGGTCCCTCAACAGACATGACAGCATGAAACACCCTATATGAACAAGGTTGGATGCAGAGCTACTCATTTCCCGTTCCTCGTCCTCACTGATGTCATTGACGGTCTGTTCTTCCCCCCAGCCACGTACAACACCATGGGTCCCAGATAGGTGACAACAACAAGCACCCTGGGTTGCCTGCTGTGGTTGGTCTTCCTCCTCCTCAAAGCCGCCACATTCCTCCTCTGACTCCTCTTCCTCATACTCCTCTTCCAGCGTTGCCACAGGTCCGGCAAGCGATGATGACAAGGCTATTTCTGGTGGTGATGGTGACCACAACTCTTTCTCTTCCTCATCACGCTCATCTACAGCCTGATCCAGCACTCTTCGCAGGGCACGCTCCAGGAAGAAAACAAATGGGATCAGGTCGCTGATGGTGCCTTCGGTGCAACTGACTAGGTTTGTCACCTCCTCAAAAGGACGCATGAGCCTACAGGCATTGCGCATGAGTGTCCAGTAACGTGGCAAAAAAATTCCCTGCTCTGCAGAGGCTGTCCTAGCACCCCGGTCATACAAATACTCGTTGACGACTTTTTCTTGTTGGAGCAGGCGGTCGAACATTAGGAGTGTTGAATTCCAACGTGTCGGGCTGTCGCATATCAAGCGCTTCACTGGCATGTTGTTTCGCCACTGAATATCGGAAAAGTGCGCCATGGCCATGTAGGAACGCCTGAAATGGCCACACACCTTTCTGGCCGGCTTGGGGACATCCTGTAAGCCTGGGTACTTAGACACAAAATGTTGTACGATGAGATTCAACACATGTGCCATGCACGGCACATGTGACAACTTGCCCAAATTCAATGCCGACAACAAATTTGTTCCATTGCCACACACCACTTTGACGATCTCCAGTTGGTGCGGGGTCAGCCACTGATCCACCTGTGCGTTCAGGGCAGACAGGAGTGCTGGTCCTGTGTGGCTCTCTGCTTTCAGGCAAGTCAACCCCAAGACAGCGTGACACTGTCGTATCCAGGATGTGGAATAACCCCTGGGGAGCTGAGGGGATTCAGTTGATGTGCAGCCAGACGCTGCAGCAGAAGAGGACTCAGCCGAGGAGGATATCGAGGAGGATATCGAAGAGGATGGAGTAGGAGTAGAGGAGGTGGCAGTAGGTCTGCCTGCAAGTCGTGGTGTTGTCACCAACTCCGCTGCGGAGCCACGCATTCCATGTTTGTCAGCCGTCAGCAGGTTGACACAATGCGCAGTGTACGTGATATACCTGCCCTGACCGTGCTTTGCAGACCAGGTATCAGTGGTCAGATGGACCCTTGCCCCAACACTGTATGCCAAAGATGCCATGACTTCCTTTTCAATGACATGGTAGAGGTTTGGGATTGCCTTTTTTGAAAAAAAAATTTGTCCGGGTACCTTCCACTGTGGTGTCCCAATAGCGACAAATTTTTTGAAGGCCTCAGACTCCACCAGCTGGTATGGTAAAAGCTGGCGGGCTTAGAGTTCCGTCAAGCCAGCTGTCAGTCGCCGGGCAAGGGGGTGATTCTGTGACATTGGCTTTTTACGCTCAAACATGTCCTTGACAGACACCTGACTGTGGGCAGATGAGCAGGAACTGCTGAAGGTGAGAGAAGGAGTGGCGGTTGGTTGAGAGGGGGCAGGGAGGACAGCAGTGGTTGACGTGGCTGAAGATGCTGGACCAGGAGTAGCATGGTGGCTTTGAGTTTGTGTGCTGATTGTACTCATGTGTTGATCCCATAGGCGTTTGTGATGTGAGATCATGTGCCTTCGCAAAGCAGTTGTACCAAGGTGGGTGTTGGACTTCCCACGACTCAGTTTCTTTTGGCACAGGTTGCAAATGGCATTGCTGTTATCAGAGGCAGACACACAAAAAAAATGCCACACTGCTGAGCTGTGCAATGACGGCATTCTGGTGGTGGCAACAGCATGCGTTGACTGGCGTGCTGTCTGGCTGACCCCAGGTGCCGATACATGCTGTCTGACTGTGCCACTAACTCCTTGCGACGACCTCCCCCTGCTTCCAACTCGTCTCCTCATTCTCTCTGTCTCCCCTTCTGAACTTTCCCCCTCTTCTTCTCTTCTAGCAGGCACCCACGTGGCATCCGTGGACACATTGTCATCATCAACCGGTTCACTTGTATCTGACACCTCAGCAAAGGAGGCAGCAGGTACAACATCATCATCATCATCATCATCATCACACTGTACGTCCATGTGTGTAATCCTGCCTGACTGAGACATATCCCTGTAATCTACATCATCTGGCAATAATGGTTGCGCATCACCAATTGCATCCAACTGATGTGTAAATAACTCCTCTGACGGATCAAGTAAGGCGGCTGTGGTGGCTGTGGTGGTAGTGGTGGTGGAAGCGGCGGGCGGGTGCGTGGTAACTTGAGAGCAGGTGACCGAAGCTGAGCTGGAGGAGGATGGTGCGTCAAGGTTCTTAGCGGAAGCTGTTGAAGATTGGGTGTCCGGTCTAAGCCAGTCAACTATGTCCTCAGAATTTTTCGGGCTCAGGGTACGTGGCCTCTGAACACTAGGCATTATTCCAGGGACAGTGGAAATCAGCACCACGACCACGACGGCCCCTGCGGGGTGGCCTGCCTCTGCCTGTCATTTTTTTTAGATAAGTGGTACTACGCGTGCTAGGTACTGTGCCACCCGGTATCAGTGGTGGGCACTGGCAGTGGGCACACTACAGTCAGTTGAAGTGGGCCTGACACACACTAGCAGCAGGCAAGCAACTGAATTTAGACTACTGTCTAAAAATTAAATGCCTTATTTATCGGCAAGCTACTGTGCCACCCGGTATCAGTGGTTGGCACTGACAGTGGGCACACAACAGTCACCGGAAGTGGGCCTGACACACACTGGCAGCAGGCAAGCAACTGAAATTAGACTAATGTGTAAAAATTAAATGCCTTATTTATCGGCAAGCTACTGTGCCACCCGGTATCAGTGGTTGGAACTGGCAGTGGGCACACTAAAGTCTGTGGAAGTGGGCCTGACACACACTGGCAGCAGGCAAGCAACTGAAATTAGACTGTGTAAAAATTAAATGCCTTATTTATCGGCAAGCTACTGTGCCACCCGGTATCAGTGGTTGGCACTGGCAGTGGGCACACTACAGTCTGTGAAAGTGGGCCTGACACACACTGGCAGCAGGCAAGCAACTGAATTTAGACTACTGTCTAAAAATTAAATGCCTTATTTATCGGCAAGCTACTGTGCCACCCGGTATCAGTGGTTGGCACTGGCAGTGGGCACACTACAGTCTGTGGAAGTGGGCCTGACACACACTGGCAGCAGGCAAGCAACTGAAATTAGACTGTGTAAAAATTCAATGCCTTATTTATCGGCAAGCTACTGTGCCACCCGGCATCAGTGGTTGGCACTGGCAGTGGGCACACTATAGTCTGTGGAAGTGGGCCTGACACACACTGGCAGCAGGCAAGCAACTGAAATTAGACTGTGTAAAAATTAAATGCCTTATTTATTGGAAAGCTACTGTGCCACCCGGTATCAGTGGTTGGCACTGGCAGTGGGCACACTACAGTCAGTGGAAGTGGGCCTGACACACACTGGCAGCAGGCAAGCAACTGAATTTAGACTACTGTCTAAAAATTAAATGCCTTATTTATCGGCAAGCTACTGTGCCACCCGGTTTCAATGGTTGGCACTGGCAGTGGGCACACTACAGTCAGTGGAAGTGGGCCTGACACACACTGGCAGCAGGCAAGCAACTGAAATTAGACTGTGTAAAAATTAAATGCCTTATTTATCGGCAAGCTACTGTGCCACCCGGTATCAGTGGTTGGCACTGGCAGTGGGCACACTACAGTCTGTGAAAGTGGGCCTGACACACACTGGCAGCAGGCAAGCAACTGAATTTAGACTACTGTCTAAAAATTAAATGCCTTATTTATCGGCAAGCTACTGTGCCACCCGGTATCAGTGGTTGGCACTGGCAGTGGGCACACTACAGTCTGTGGAAGTGGGCCTGACACACACTGGCAGCAGGCAAGCAACTGAAATTAGACTGTGTAAAAATTCAATGCCTTATTTATCGGCAAGCTACTGTGCCACCCGGCATCAGTGGTTGGCACTGGCAGTGGGCACACTATAGTCTGTGGAAGTGGGCCTGACACACACTGGCAGCAGGCAAGCAACTGAAATTAGACTGTGTAAAAATTAAATGCCTTATTTATTGGAAAGCTACTGTGCCACCCGGTATCAGTGGTTGGCACTGGCAGTGGGCACACTACAGTCAGTGGAAGTGGGCCTGACACACACTGGCAGCAGGCAAGCAACTGAATTTAGACTACTGTCTAAAAATTAAATGCCTTATTTATCGGCAAGCTACTGTGCCACCCGGTTTCAATGGTTGGCACTGGCAGTGGGCACACTACAGTCAGTGGAAGTGGGCCTGACACACACTGGCAGCAGGCAAGCAACTGAATTTAGACTACTGTCTAAAAATTGAATGCCTTATTTATCGGCAAGCTACTGTGCCACCCGGTATCAGTGGTTGGCACTGGCAGTGGGCACACTACAGTCAGTGGAAGTCAGCCTGACACACACTAGCAGGCAAGCAACTGAAATTACACTAAAGTGTAAAAATGAAATGCCTTTTTTTGATGCAAAGTCCTGTGCCACACGGGATGACAGGGGTGGGCACTGGCAGTGGGCACACTACAGTCTGTGGGCCTGAAGCTCCTCAAACACGGGCAGGCCAGGCAACTGTAATATATATATGGAGAAAAAAAAAAAGCAGACTAATGTTGCAGCCCTAAAAAGGGCTTTTTGGGGTGCTGTCAGGACGCTGTCGTTACAGCAGAGATCAGGTGAGTCTTTCAGGACTGGAGTGGACACAGAATACACTAGCCTAGCTATCGATTTCCCAATTAAATCAGCAGCAGCTACACTGTCCCTCCTCTCACTAAGACTGCAAATTCCGAATGAGTCTAAAATGGATGCTGTTCAGGAGATTGGAGGGTCTGGGAGGGAGAGTATGCTGCTGATTGGCTGGAATGTGTCTGCTGACTGTGAGGTACAGGGTCAAAGTTTGCTCAATGATGATGTATAGGGGGCAGACCGAACATCGCATGTGTTCGCCCGCTGCGGCGAACGCGAACAAGCTATGTTCGCCGGGAACTGTTCGCCGACGGATGGTTCGGGCCATCTCTACTCCTCCTGATTCTGCTGCCACCACCTCTACACTCTGTCATTGTGCCACTCTGTGGCCTCCTAATGCTGCTGCTGCCTACATACTGTCATTGTGCCACCCTGTGGCCTCCTCCTGATCCCACTGCTGCCACCTCCACACTCTTTCATTGTGCCACTCTGTGGCCTCCCGATGCTGCTGCCACCTACACACTATTATTGTGCCACACTGTAGCCTCCTCCTGATGCTGCTGCTGCCACCTCCACAATCTGTCATTGTGCAACTCTGTGGCCTCCTGATGATGCTGCTGCCACCTCCATACTCTGTTATTGTGCCACCCTGTGGCCTCCTCCTTATTCTGCTGCCACCACCTCTACACTCTTTCACTGTGCCACTATGTGGCCTCCTGATGATGCTGCTTCCACCTAAACAAAATTATCATTTTGCCACCATGTGGCCTCCTCCTGATTCTACTGCCACCGCCACACCTAGTCATTGTGCCACATAGAAACATAGAAACATAGAATGTGTCGGCAGATAAGAACCATTTGGCCCATCTAGTCTGCCCAATATGCTGAATACTATGGATAGCCCCAGGCCCTATCTTATATGAAGGATGGCCTTATGCCTATCCCATGCATGCTTAAACTCCTTCACTGTATTTGCAGCTACCACTTCTGCAGGAAGGCTATTCCATGCGTCCACTACTCTCTCAGTAAAGTAATTCTTCCTGATATTACTTTTAAACCTTTGCCCCTCTAATTTAAAACTATGTCCTCTTGTAGCAGTTTGTCTTCTTTTAAATATTCTCTCCTCTTTTACCGTGATGATTCCCTTTATGTATTTAAAAGTTTCTATCATATCCCCTCTGTCTCTTCTTACTTCCAAGCTATACATGTTAAGGTCCTTTAACCTTTCCTGGTAAGTTTTGTCCTGCAATCCATGTACTAGTTTAGTAGCTCTTCTCTGAACTCTCTCCAAAGTTTCAATATCCTTCTGCAGATATGGTCTCCAGTACTGCACACAATACTCCAAATGAGGTCTCACTAGTGCTCTGTAGAGCGGCACGAGCACCTCCCTCTTTCTACTGTTAATGCCTCTCCCTATACACCCAAGCATTCTGCTGGCATTACCTGCCGCTCTATGACATTGTCTGCCCACCTTTAGGTCGTCTGATATAATGACCCCTAAATCCCTTTCCTCAGATACTGAGGTTAGTACTGTATCACTGATTTTATATTCTGCTCTTGGGTTTTTACGCCCCACTCTGTGGCCTCTTGATGCTGCTGCCACCTACACACTGTCATTGTGCCACCCTGTGGCCTTCTCTTGATGCTGCTGCCACCTCTAGACTTAGTCATTGGGCCACTCTGTGGTCTCCACATGGTGCTTCCACCTCACCACTATGTCATTCTGTGGACTTCTCATGCTGTTCTCACCTTCCCCACTTCCTGACTGGGCCACTATTTTGCCTTTCGACCTGGCTGACATCATCATTTATTTGACCCTTCTTCTGATCTGTCAGAAGGAAGGAAAAATTAGACGGACAACAGATCCTGTCTGAGTAAGAGCTGTAAGGCCTGCATGACATGATCCCTATTTTGCATCAGACTTTTTTTATGATTTGGTAGCCAAAAGCAGGAGTGGGTACAAAACATAGAAGACATGCAAATATTCCATTCACATGTCATTTCTGTTTTGGATCCATTCCTGTTATTTTTGGCTTTAGCAATACTGATTTATTACTGACCAAATGCTCACCGAGTGAAGGCGGATGCTCCACAGACAGGATCCGTTTTTTGGGGGTTATTGTTCTGATTGATAACCTTATCAATCAGGCTTAAACCCACTCCACTATGTCAGAGGAGCTCTACTTGTATAAGCGTTTAATAGAACAGGTTCTGTAGACATCTATGAGGAATCAGCTGCCGACGGTGTAAAATGAGTGCGCTTCTTCTTGACGCTAACATTGACCTTTCAGGTTCACACTTGAGTTATTTGGTCAGTTTTGGCCCCGTAACTACCCAAATAAGTGAAGTGTGCAGTGATTCTAAGTGTGATGCCTGTCATTTACATGTCATACTGACTCACAGCATTGTTTTACTACCACAGCAGACTCTCTATGCATGTTACTGCAAGGCAGAGTGTTCTACACCACTATAAAGGCTCTCTGCAGCCAGGAAATAGCCGTTTTTTAACATGATTTACCTCGGATTGAACCCAATTTTTCCGAAAAATTCGGCCAACCGAATCAAATTCAGCCGAATCGAATATTTGAGAAATTCACTCCTCTCTAAACACTCTTATAGTGGTTTCCGTTCATAACCAACTTTGCCTGACAAAACCTGTTTACTTATAATGGAATCAATCACATTCCACCTCAATTTCTGTCATTTTTCCAGGAAGAATAGTGGTGTTCACATTCCTATTTTTTTCTAAAAATCTGCTGAGACTGTTGAATGGGGCTAATCCTCATGCGAATCCAATGGCACATCCATTGAACTTTCTGGTTAATTACAAGGAGGCTATTGGGTCTTGTTTCTGCCTAAATGAGATTAGGTTCCCTCTTTCTGTAAAATCACTTAAATGCTGCAGTTGCTATTGAACAAGGCACCTACAGGTTTTACGGCCAGGATAGGCGTTATGTCAATCCTAAATGTTAGGCAACTGCAAGTAACGGTGCAGGTACAGCAGTGTGTGTGCATGTGCACATTTTTACAAAGTTGTGGATTTTTTGGTTTGGATTATGATGTGGATTTTGTTGCGGATTTTCTGTATGAAAATCTCTCTATTAAATTCAATGGGAAACTGATTCTGCAAAGGAAAATGCTGCGGAAAACTCCTCAACAAAATCCACACAGATTTTGTAGCAGGTTTTTCCACAGTGTTTTCCAATGCAGAATCAGTTTTCCATTGAATTGATTGAAGAGATTCTTATACATTGTCATTTCATCATATACAATAAAAAGTATATGGTAGGCACTAGTGTTGATCGAGCATGTTTGGCCGAACACTTGCAAAGGCGTACTGGCACGCACTGTAATGCCGTAGCCATGTTTCAATTGTGCACATCCAAAAAATATCAGTGACATCCAGTATACTTTTTCAATAGATGGTGTTCGCTTCTGACGGTGACATTACAAGGGGATTCTATTTCTCCAGTGTAACGTGAGCGGTTAAAGAATGTATCTGTGACATACAATAAACTTTGTCAATAGATGGTGTCCGCTTCTGACAGTGACATTACAAGGGGGAAATCTCCAGTGTACCGTGTGTGTTTAAAAAATTTATCGGTGACACACAGTGTACTTTTTCTTTAGACGCTGCGAACAGTGACATTACCTGTGGTACCTCTCCAATATATTGTTTCCTCATCCCAAATATCTGTGACATTCCCTGTAATTTTTTATTAGCCCCTGGTGTCAGCATGGACATTATCTGCGGGATATCTCCAGTGGAACGTGTGAGTTTAAAAAATGTATTGGTGACATACAGTGTACTTTTTCTGTAGATGCTGCGAACAGTGACATTACCTGTGGTACCTCTCCTGTATAACGTTTCCTCATCTCAAATACCTGTGACATTCCCTGTAATTTTTTATTAGCCACTGGTGACAGCATTGACATTATCTACGGGATATCTCCTGTGTGACGTTTCCACATCCCTTTTTAAATTTTTTTGCGCATACACTTTAATATCCCACGCTACTGTCTGTGTGACATACTTTCAAGCATATATAACATTTAAAATGAAAAAGGCAAGCAGTAAGGGATGGGGAAGTGGCCGTGATGCTGATAGTGCATGCAGAGGACGTGGCCCTGGGCGCGTTGAAACTGTGCCTGCTGACAGAGCACAAGAAAAACAATCATCCACGATACCTAGCTTTATGTCCCAGTTTGCAGAGCGGCGCAGGACACCACTCTTGAAGTCAGACCAGTGCGACCAGGTGGTCAGCTGGATTGCAGCAGTTAAGTTGGTGGGCGAAGTCACTGACTCAACCTGGGTAGGTGGAAAGCCGATTGAGGACAGCAGTACAGAGGGGGAGGTATCTGCAGCACTGCAACAGGCTGGAAGAGGCAGTGGGGAGGCAAAAGGGAGAAGGCGGGCCACACCAAACAGGCTCGCAACTGTTCCATGGAGCACCCCCTTGCATCTCCCTTGCCAATGGGTAGGTGTTCCGCAGTATGGAGCTTTTTTGAGGAAAGTGCAGGACATCAAAAGAATAGTAGTTTGCAACCTGTGTCGTTCCAAAATGAGCGGGGGCGTGAAGACTAGCAACCTGACCACCACCAGCATGATCCGCCATATGGCATCCAAGCACCCTAATAAGTGTGACGAACGCCTGGGTCCACAATCTGTGTCTGCAGGTCACACCACTGTCTCCTCTACCCCTTTGTTACGTGCCGCTTGCCAATCCCCATTGAAGGTGCAGGCCCGGATGCCTCTCACCCTGCACCTGGATGTTTGCAAGCACCATCAGCGACCACATCCACTTCTCTGTCCCAGCACAGCATCCAAATGTCTTTACCCCAGGCATTTAAACACAAGCGCAAATACCCAGCCACCCACCCACAGGCCATAGCACTAAATGCGCAGCTTTCCAAATTACTGGCCCTGGAAATGTTGCCATTTAGGCTTGTGGACACTGGGGCCTTCCGCAGCCTGATGTTGGCGGCTGTCCCGCGTTACGCAGTCTCCTGCCACCACTATTTTTCACGGTGGGCTGTGTCTGCCTTACACCAACATCTGTCCTGTAACATCACATGTGCGCTGACCAATGCAGTTAAAGGATTTAATAGGGTACTCATTCCAATAACAGGGCCTCTTAAGAGTCCTGTATTGTTATTTATTGTCACTATCTCCCCGAGTGAGGAGTGGATAATTGGCGCGCCTGCTGCCTTCCTTGGATGTGGTAGCCGTTTCTTAGGCTGCCTATCCGGAATCAAACCCTGATTCCCCGTTACCCATGGTCACCATGGTAGGCTCAGAAAGTACCATCGAAAGTTGATAGGGCAGACATCCAAATGGATCGTCGACGTCACAGGGTTGTGCGATCAGCCAGAAGTTATCGAGGGTTTTCGAGGGTCAGCTCACCTGCAGGCCCTCACCCACAATCTTTTACAGGGTCAGTTCACCTGCAGGCCCACGAATATAATGTTTTAGAAGATCAGCTCACCTGCAGACCCTCAACTACAACCTTTTAGAGGGTCAGCTCAAGAGCAGCCCTCACCCATAATGTTTTAGATGGTCAGATCAGCAGGCCATTGCTCCAAATGTTTTTGACGGTCGCCAGCAGGCCATTAGTCATAATTTTTCAAGGGTGTGTATGATGCCCTCTTTTATGTGTAACAATGGGTGTATAAAACCTGAACATCATAAAACTTTTAAAACCTAAACTAACTCAAGATTTATTTTTCTACCTGTTTAATTTTGTTTTTGTTTTTTACTTTTCACTCTTTACTTACCTAGCAGAAACCTCTCCTCTCCCATAGGACAATGTGTAAAGTGTAAATCGCACAGAGATGGTGCGAAGTACATTATGCACTTTATCCCAAGTGAAAGGAGAGGTTTCACATATCTGCAGTAGCACACTAGCACCCCTGTGTGTTAGGGTCTCTGAAAACCTAGTATCCTGAGAGACCCTTGTGTAAAATCTACCTGTGTCTTGCAGTCCCTATGTCCCTAAGTGTACCTGAGTGTGGTACTTCCGGAAACACTCCCCTAAGCAACAAGGTACCAGCAACGACACTGGGGAAATGTTGCTCGTGTAGACGGCTCACTACACTGGTGGTTGGGGCCACGGAACCTCCTGGATACAGGAGGTTTTTGATGATCTCTTCCTGAAATTTGAGGAAGGATCCTGTTCTCCCAGCCTTACTGTAGAGAACAAAACTATTACATATAGCCAATTGAATTAGGTATACAGACACCTTCTTATACCAGCGTCTGGTCCTGCAGGAGAGTAAATAAGGAGCCAACATCTGGTCATTGAAGTCCACCCCTCCCATGAACAAATTATAGTCATGGACCGAGAGGGGCTTTTCAATGCCACTGTTTGCCCGTTCAACTTGGATTGTCGTGTCTGCGTGAATGGAGGAGAGCATGTAAACGTCACGCTTGTCTCTCCATTTCACCACAAGCAGTTCTTCGTTACACAAGGCAGCCCTCTCCCCCCTTGCAAGACGGGTGGTAACGAGCCGTTGGGGGAACAAATGCCTGAAGAGGGGCACACTTGTGTAGAAATTATCCACATAAAGATGGTACCCCTTGCCAAATAAGGGTGACACCAAGTCTCAGACTGTCTTCCCACTGCTCCCCAGGTAGTCAGGGCAACTGACCAACTCCAGGGTCTGATCTTTACCCTCATAGACACGAAATTTGTGCGTATAGCCTGTGGCCCTTTCACAGAGCTTATACAATTTGACCCCATACCGGGCGCGCTTGCTTGGGATGTATTGTTTGAAGCCAAGGCGCCCGGTAAAATGTATCAGGGACTCGTCTATGCAGATGTTTTGCTCAGGGGTACACAAATCTGCAAATTTGGTGTTAAAGTGGTCTATGAGGGGCCGAATTTTGTGGAGCCGGTCAAAAGCTGGATGGCCTCTGGGACGAGAGGTGGTGTTGTCACTAAAGTGCAGGAAACGCAGGATGGTCTTAAATCATGTCCTGGACATAGCAGCAGAGTACATGGGCATGTGATGAATTGGGTTCGGGGACCAATATGACCGCAATTCATGCTTTTTTGTTAGGCCCATGTTGAGGAGAAGGCCCAGAAAAGTTTTAATTTCAGAAACTTGGACGGGTTTCCACCAGAAAGACTGGGCATAAAAGCTTCCCGGGTTGGCGGTTATAAATTGAGTGGCATACCGGTTTGTTTCTGCCACGACTAGGTCAAAGAGCTCCGCAGTGAAGAACACCTCAAAAAACCCCAGTGCCGATCTGATCTGAGCTGTCTCAACCCGAACTCCTGACTGGGCGGTGAAAGGGGGAACTACTGGTGCGGCTGAAGATGGGGGCTGCCAATCAGGGTTTGCCAGCACCTCAGGGACTCTAGGGGCTCTACGGGCCTGTCTGTGCGGTGGCTGCAACTACTGCACGTGCCACCGTACCAGCTTCAACTTCCCTTCTGGTGCTCGCCACTTCACCATGTTCTACAGCAGTGCTAATACTAGGTCCAGGATGGGCTGTACTGCTGATGTATGCCTCACCACATAATCCGACAGCGCCAGCCCCACTCTGCTGCCCTTGAAGAGGATCCTGCGCAACCTATGGTCTAGCAGCACGGGGCCGAGTACGCCTGGTGCTATCAGGGACTTCAACCTCATTGTCCGAACTTTGGGTCAGACTGCCACTGCTTTCTACAGGTTCGTATTCTGACCCACTGGATTCGTCAGATGAGGGTTCCCATTCTTCATCCGACTGGGTCAGAAGCCTGTAGGCCTCTTCAGAAGAATACCCCTTACTTGCCATTTGGACAACTAAATTTAGGGGGTATTTCCTGAGACTACCCAAGAAAAAAAGCAAGCCTGTCTTACAAATGGGAGGCTAGCGAAGTACAGGAAGCCGCTGCGATTGATAAAAAATATAATAACTTATTTTTTTTATCGCCGCAGCGCTTGTGCAGTGATTGTGCAGTGATAAAAAAAATAAAAGAGATTTTGTCACTGCGGCGGGGCGGGCGTAGTTGAACGCACGTGTGGGCGACCGATCAGGCCTGATCGGGCAAACACTGCTTTTTGGGTGGAGGGTAACTAAGGTGACACTAATACTATTATAGATCTGACTGTGATCAGTTCTAATCATTTACAGATATTATTAAGTACCAATGCAGATTAGAGCTAGCTGACTACCTAAAGGGGCCTAAAAACTAAACTAAACCAGTCAATACTAGTGAAAAAAAAAAAGTGACAGTTTACACTGATCACTTTTTTCCCTTTCACTAGTGATTGACAGGGGTGATCAAGGGGTTAATTGGGGTGATGGGGGGTGATCTGGGGCTAAAAATGTGGTGCTTGGTGTACTCACAGTCACATGTGCTCTCTGCTGGGACCAACCGACGAAAAGGACCCAGCAGAGAGCACAGAAGCCATTTAACACATTATATTTATAAATATAATGTGTTAGATGGCTTTTGATTCGATTTTTTAAAAGTCATCAGCCTGCCAGCGCTGATCATTGGCTGGCAGGCTGATGACCAACTTCTTCTGAATCTTTTACACATTCGCGCGTAAAAGATCGCATGCGCGGCGGTATCAGCGCATCGTCTCGCGAGATGACGCGTCGATGCGTCCAAGAGGAACATCCTGGCCGCCCGCAGGACGGATCATGCGTTAGGTGGTCGGGAGGTGGTTAAAGCAGCAATCTATTTACCTCCTGCAGTCTCAGGGACAGTGCTTCGGAAGGGACAGATAGTGCAAGGAGAGAAATTTACTGTTTTTACAACCAAAAGCTTTTCAAAGACCCCAAAGTCCTTTTTAATACTACTGTGTGTGTTTGACAGCAGCAAGATATTTTTATTTTATACCTATTAGTGACATATACTGTACCTCATCCGCAGACTGTGTCTTTAATAATCTGGGCCACATCTAGTATCCATAGTGTGTGGCTTTGTGTAAAAAATACTGAACTACATCTGCAAACAGAGTCTGTATTACAAATTCCAATAATCTGGGCCTAATATAGTGTCCATAATCTGTGGTAATCTGTAACCAATTCTGTACTACACCAAACAAAAATGTCTGTATTGAAAATTCCAATAATCTGGGCCTAATATAGTGTCCATATTCTGTGGGTTTCTGTGACATATACTGTCCTGCATCTAAAAACAGTGTATGTAGCGCAAATTTAAATAATCTGGGCCTAATGTAGTGTCCATACTGTGTCTTTCTGTGGCAAATTCTGTGCTACATTAAAAAACTGTGTCTGTAGTGCAAATTTAAAAAACTTGTGCCACATCTACTGTGTGTGTTTAATACATATCACTGACATATACTGTACTTTATGCGTAGATGGTGTATGCTAGTCTGTGGCATTATCAGGGCAAAATCTCCTGTGCAATGTGTGCACATCCCAAATGCGTTTTTAAATTTATTGGCGCATACACTTACAAATACTATGCTAGTGTCCGTGTGACATACTTTTAAGAATATATAACATTAAATATTAAGAGGGAGGGTCAGCTGACCCTCTAAAACATCATTCACAAGTGCCTTCAGGGCAGCTGACCCTGTAAAACATTATTTGTGAGGGCATGCAGGTGAGCTGACCCTAAAAAACATAATTTTCCAGGGCCTGTAGGTGAGATGACCCTCCAAAACATTATATGTGAGGGCATGCAGGTGAGCTGATCCTATTAAACAGTATATGTGAGGGCCTGCTGGTGAGCTGACCCTCTAAAACATTATATGTGAGGGCCTGCAGGTGAGCTGACCCTCTAAAACATTATATGTGAGGGCCTGCAGGTGAGCTGACCCTCTAAAACATGAATTGCGAGGGCCTGCAGGTGAGCTGACCCTGTTAAATATTATATGTGAGGGGCTGCAGGTGAGCTGACCCTGTAAAGCATTATATGTGAGGGCCTGAGGGTGAGCTGACCCTCTAAAACATTATGAGCGAGGGCAGCCTAAAAAGCATGTTGATATGATGGAGGACGAGGAGCAGAGAACTTAGGAGCAATCCAGGCCTTGTTCATTTTTATAAGATTCGACCTGTCAGCATTTTCAGTTGACAGACGGATGCGCTTATCAGTTATTATGCCCCCAGCAGCACTAAATACCCGCTCTGACACAACGCTGGCGGCAGGGCAGGCCAGCACCTCTGGGGTGTAGAGTGGCAGTTTTTGCCACGTGTCCAGCTTGGACACCCAATAGTTGTAAGGCACAGAGGGATCACTGAGGATGCTGACACAGTCTGCTATGTACTCCTTCACATCTACCAAAATTTTTCCCGCCTTGTGACACTAGGCCGCGCATCAGGATGAGGGTGCTGGCGGGGTGTCATGAAACTGTTCCAGGTCTTGGAGAGTGTTGTCCTGCATCTGTTGGAACTGCTGTGTGTTCCCCTCATATCCCCTCCTGGGTTGCACAAGGAACTACGTACTCTGCCAACAGCGTTGTCAGCTGTAAATGTATCTGCAATTACATTCTGTTCTATTATTATTATGGTTTGTGGTTGTATTATTGTTGTTGTTATTATTATTATGGTTTATGGTTGTAAAATATGTTATGGTTATTTAACAGTTAATTAACAGGCCATGCCATTGGTTTACCTTCACTCTCGTGTGTTATGTTTATAGTTATATTAATGTATAAGTTTGGGATGTTTGTTGTGCATTGGACATTTATGCTGTATGATTGCCATGTGTGTGAGCTTGCCAAGCTCCAAAGCTGCCAACAAGTTACGGCTATTATCAGACACAACAACCAACCATGCCTGGTTGTAGATTGAGTGGCGAGAGCCACAGCTTTGTCTCGTCCCTTATACCCTGCTACAGATCTGCGGCGGTGTGCTGTTAGTCATCTAAGCAAATGAGTTTCAGCACGGCCTGTTGCTGCTTCCCCACTGCCATGCTACCCTGCTTCCAGCTATTGACTGATGGCTGACTTGTGCTACAAGATGAGAATTCAGAGGTGGAAGTGGAGTAGGAGTAGGAGAAGGGGGGTTTGCTGCAATTAATGTAGGTGGTGGTGAAAATCCTGATGGAATGGGGGCCCGTAAACCTTGGCGTTGGTAGCACCTGTGCCATCACAGGTTATGACTAGCTACCAGCCTCCACAAGGTTCACCCAGTGTGCCGTCATTGAAATGTAGCGTCCCTGGCCAAAAGCACTTGTCCGTGTGTCAGTCATTAAGGGGACCTTCCCAATAACTGCATTGGTCAAGACACGGGTTATGTTACGGGACATAATTGCTGGTGTAATGCGGGGACGGCACACCGAGAAAAATAGTAACGAGGGACGTCCGCTGCCATGGGTGGGTGTTAGCTGTGTAACATGGACAGCGAGTCCTGGAGGATATGGAGTGGAATCAACTCCTGAGCCCTCAGCCTACTTCATACATTCCTCATGCATCTGTGAAACCCTGTGAAAGGCCATGTTTTTATTGTGTTGTAAAGTAAAACCCTTAATCACCACCATGAAAACAAGGTATACAGTTAGTAAGGTTTAATCTATAGAATTCATAAAGACTATAATTTATATTAAACTTTCTGTAAAGTAGTCTTTATGAATTCTATAGATTAAACCTTACCAACTGTATACCTTGTTTTCATGGTGGTGATTAAGGGTTTTACTTTACAACACAATAAAAACATGGCATTTCACAGGGTTTCACAGATGCATGAGGAATGTATGAAGTAGGCTCAGGAGTTGATTCCACTCCATATCCTCCAGAACTCGCTGTCCATGTTACACAGCTAATGTGAAAAATTGTTCAATAAAGTTTTTAAAAATATAAAAAATATATTAAACATTCTAAAATAAAAATTCCTCAATGCCAAAATTGTCATTTATTGGTCACCACTCACCACACATCCTAATAATGAATAAGAGATTATCAAGAGGTTGCATGTACAGTATCCAAGAATGGCATTAATATAAACTATAGCTCATCCCGCAAAAAACAAACGCTCACACACATCCATTGGCAAAAGATTTTTAACAAAATGTGATGGTTGCCAGAATATAGTAACATAAAGCAATCTTTTAAAAATAGAAGTACTAACACATAGCAAAAACTGCATACATTTGGTATTTCCACACACAGAAGGAAGTTAATATGTCATTTTTAGTACGCAATGTACTCCATAAAAATGATAAGCCTGACAATAATGCCAGAATTGTTTTTCCACACTGTAGCTCCATTTTTAGACCATACAGTAGAAGTACTCCAAAAATGATGTCATACAAACTCATCCCAAATAAAACATGATTCAGAACTGACTGACTGTACTTGACACTTATGTATGTACAGTATGTTTAAAGGAGTTAAAAGGGTTGTCTCATCTCGCTGTTACTAAGGAGAGATGAGACATAGTCCTGACCATAGTCCTGACCACCAGCTGGCCGAGAACAGCAGAGCGCTCTGGCGCTCTCCTTTTCAGTAGCTCCGATTGTGATGCATGAGAGCTACTGTGTGAAAAATGGACAACCTTTCTCATAACTTTTATAATCAGTGTATGGTTTTATGTCGATGTTGTGCGATTTTATATATTTTTATGCCTTTCTTTAATTGGTGCAATGCTATGCAGTCTGGATCTGTAGGGGAGAATACACTAACACCTTTTGGCAGGATTCAAATTAACATCCCCCTGCTAACAAAGTGGTAACAAGGTTTTCTGGACGAGACTCTAGAGCCTCATGGTAATGCCTGACAAGTCAGGTGTATTTGCGCCAGTGAACAGCAGACATCAAGATGCTTTTTTTAACTGGAGTACCAGAAGATTAAGAAAATATAGCAATAATATTTGCATTCCATATAATGTGGGTATCGTAGAGATAATAAAAATGTGGGATTTGGAACTTTTCCTTGAAACAATTTGGGGATCCAATCACCAATGGTTTGTGTTCCATGTTCTCCTGTCCCTGGAACCAGAATGGACTATTATTGCACAATTCGTTAAGTAGTAAGAACCTTTCTGTTTTTATCCATTTATTTTTATAACTGTTTACATGTTTATGTATGTCTCTTATTTCTTTTAATTTTTGTAACTAAGTACCATACCCTTTTTAGTACATTAAAGCACATATTTAATGGTTTTGCCTTGTGCCCTGAACAAGCCCAGTAACTTCCATTTTTAAGTGTATATTCCTTACGTCCTACCAGCAGCACAGATGGGGTTAACCACCCCCGTGGACTGGCAGGACCGGCGGAATGTTTAATGAGCCCAAGACTAATAACTCAATTTAACAATTAAGTATCTCCTTAAAAGGAGGAAGTCAACCCCCAGCCCACTGTGTTTTTTTCTGTCCTCCTGGACAGGTGGACTAGGCGGTTTGTTCCCCCCTTTCTTATGGAAAGTGCGGGAGCCTTCTTTTCGTTTGGGTAACGGCGTTGCCTTTTTCCTAGGTACCTTGTCAGTTTGGCCGGCAGCTTATTTGCTGCCGGCCCTCCGCAGTTGCGCCTGGCTGGGGTATTTTGGCGGCGTCCTTGGTCCAGGATTCCGGTCCCTGTGCGCCGCCATCTTCCCGGAGGTGACGCGGGGACTCTCCTTTGCATCACCTCCGGGTAATCCGGCCGTGATTTTTCACGGGCACGATTTTTTCATAGATGCGATTTTTTATGCATCTTCCTGTGGAGGATTTACTGGGGGAAGGGTGGATTGGCTATCCCTCCCTTCCCCTATTTTGCGAGGCTGTGTGCTCCAGTTCAGTCTCTGGCTACATATGCTTTTTCAGCTAGCTCCCAGAGTCCTAAAATTGGTGTTGTTCCACTTGTGGTGTTTTTTTCCTCAGCTGCCTCCGGTCTGTTTTTCTTCCTTTCCTGCGCAGATAGTTGGTTTACAAATGTTTTATTTGTCCCTTTTTCCCTGCAGTGATGTCTCCCAGTGTGCCTATATTTTATTGCTCTTACATTATCTCCTAATGTCTTCCTCCATGTATGCCACAAAAACTGCATACATTTGGTATTTCCACACACAGAAGGAAGTTAATATGTCATTTTTAGTACGCAATGTACTCCATAAAAATGATAAGCCTGACAATAATGCCAGAATTGTTTTTCCACACTGTAGCTCCATTTTTAGACCATACAGTAGAAGTACTCCAAAAATGATGTCATACAAACTCATCCCAAATAAAACATGATTCAGAACTGACTGACTGTACTTGACACTTATGTATGTACAGTATGTTTAAAGGAGTTAAAGGGTTGTCTCATCTCGCTGTTACTAAGGAGAGATGAGACATAGTCCTGACCATAGTCCTGACCACCAGCTGGCCGAGAACAGCAGAGCGCTCTGGCGCTCTCCTTTTCAGTAGCTCCGATTGTGATGCATGAGAGCTACTGTGTGAAAAATGGACAACCTTTCTCATAACTTTTATAATCAGTGTATGGTTTTATGTCGATGTTGTGCGATTTTATATATTTTTATGCCTTTCTTTAATTGGTGCAATGCTATGCAGTCTGGATCTGTAGGGAGAATACACTAACACCTTTTGGCAGGATTCAAATTAACATCCCCCTGCTAACAAAGTGGTAACAAGGTTTTCTGGACGAGACTCTAGAGCCTCATGGTAATGCCTGACAAGTCAGGTGTATTTGCGCCAGTGAACAGCAGACATCAAGATGCTTTTTTAACTGGAGTACCAGAAGATTAAGAAAATATAGCAATAATATTTGCATTCCATATAATGTGGGTATCGTAGAGATAATAAAAATGTGGGATTTGGAACTTTTCCTTGAAACAATTTGGGGATCCAATCACCAATGGTTTGTGTTCCATGTTCTCCTGTCCCTGGAACCAGAATGGACTATTATTGCACAATTCGTTAAGTAGTAAGAACCTTTCTGTTTTTATCCATTTATTTTTATAACTGTTTACATGTTTATGTATGTCTCTTATTTCTTTTAATTTTTGTAACTAAGTACCATACCCTTTTTAGTACATTAAAGCACATCTTTAATGGTTTTGCCTTGTGCCCTGAACAAGCCCAGTAACTTCCATTTTTAAGTGTATATTCCCTTACGTCCTACCAGCAGCACAGATGGGGTTAACCACCCCCCGTGGACTGGCAGGACCGGCGGAATGTTTAATGAGCCCAAGACTAATAACTCAATTTAACAATTAAGTATCTCCTTAAAAGGAGGAAGTCAACCCCCAGCCCACTGTGTTTTTTTCTGTCCTCCTGGACAGGTGGACTAGGCGGTTTGTTCCCCCCTTTCTTATGGAAAGTGCGGGGAGCCTTCTTTTCGTTTGGGTAACGGCGTTGCCTTTTTTCCTAGGTACCTTGTCAGTTTGGCCGGCAGCTTATTTGCTGCCGGCCCTCGCGCAGTTGCGCCTGGCTGGGGTATTTTGGCGGCGTCCTTGGTCCAGGATTCCCGGTCCCTGTGCGCCGCCATCTTCCGGAGGTGACGCGGGGACTCTCCTTTGCATCACCTCCGGGTAATCCGGCCGTGATTTTTCACGGGCACGATTTTTCATAGATGCGATTTTTTATGCATCTTCCTGTGGAGGATTTACTGGGGGAAGGGTGGATTGGCTATCCCTCCCCTTCCCCTATTTTGCGAGGCTGTGTGCTCCAGTTCAGTCTCTGGCTACATATGCTTTTTCAGCTAGCTCCCAGAGTCCTAAAATTGGTGTTGTTCCACTTGTGGTGTTTTTTTCCTCAGCTGCCTCCGGTCTGTTTTTCTTCCTTTCCTGCGCAGATAGTTGGTTTACAAATGTTTTATTTGTCCCTTTTTTTCCCGCAGTGATGTCTCCTCCGCCGGATTCGGAAGGCAGGAAAGTGGATTCCAAGAGGAAGCATCTATCCTGCTACCATTGCAGCAGTCAACGGTTATTGTAAGCTGATCATACCTGCACTCGTAAGATCGCAGAAGATGAGTAGCTTTAGGCTGGGCTAAGACCAGCTTGGGAGACCGGTTGGGAATCCCTGGGTCTGTTGACTTAACCTACACTTGGGGTTACAGCTGTGGTTAGAGGTTTCTGACCTCTAGTGAACCCATGTTGCAGGATATGTATCAATGGCTCTGTTAAAGGAGTCATAGGCCTGCTGGATGGAAAGGCTTCCTATTCGTGCCCAGGCCCCTATGGAGACCTCTGTCCCAGTAGAGAGACCTTCTTGGTCTCCTTAGTTTCTTCCTCCTCGGATGAGGAGGAGCTGACGTTGTGTTTTCTCCCCTGGAAAGACACAGAAGTTGCTCAAGTCCATCAGGTCGGGGGACCATGATGTTGACTCGGGGGGGAGTCTCCCGTTCCCGCTACTCGGGCACATCGTGTCTTCAAAGCGGATGAGACCCTCTTCTCTGTCATGATATTGTGTTTTCTCCCCTGGAAAGACACAGAAGTTGCTCAAGTCCATCAGGTCGGGGGACCATGATGTTGACTCGGGGGGGAGCCTCCCGTTCCCGCTACTCGGGCACATCGTGTCTTCAAAGCGGATGAGACCCTCCTCTCTGTCATGATATAGAGTGGAAAAACCTGGAAAAGGTCCGGTTTTAACAAAGAAGTTTAAATCCATGTTTCCGATGGCTTAACCCTTGGTGGATTCGTGGGGATCCATTCCCAAGGTGGACATGGCTATTGCCAAGTTGTCCAAGCGCACTCTGGTTCCTGCAGACGATGGGTCTAGCTGCAGGACCCCCTTGCAGAGTGCACACTAAGACGGGGTGTTACGGCAGCTGCGGCTTCGCTTCCACAGCCATAGCGGCTTTTTGAAGTCTCTACGTTCCTCCGATCTCGCCTGGATCAAATTCAAGTTGATGTGAACCAGAGGTTTGAACCAGATGCTTTCAAGACCATCAACCTGGCTACGGACTTCTTGTGCGATACCGCACAGCCCCAGTTGAAGCTAGTGAGGGAGATTCCCGCTAGCAAAGCAAGTCCTGGGTATGAGGCCAAACACAGATCCTTGCTCTTGAAGCTAAGCAGCAGGTCTGTGGCTCATGGGAGACCAAGTGTGCCTTTGGCACCCTGTAACAATACTATCAAATAATGTCAGGGGCCTATATATAGCATGGCCCTGAGATCGGCGGCCCATATTCCATTTGGAGAAGCCAAGGATGGAAAATCCACCTCCTGACTATGGGCCTCTTCGAGGCTCTTGCTTAATTCCCGTTACTCCTGCCGTCCTGCCAATAAGCTTCATGTACCCGTCGGGAGTCGTCTCTCCCACTTCTGAGAAAAATGGATCCAAGAGATCTCGGGTCCTGAATATCATTTTCAACGGTTATTTAGTCAACAACACCTCTATTCCACTGGACAGGTTTGTCAAGATCAACCTTCTACAAGCTGCCAAGGAGGCGATCCTAGAGGCCTACATTCAGGACTACATTTGCAAAAGGGCTCTGGAGGAGGTTCCGGCAGGAGAACGGGGCCTAGGGATCTATTCACCAGTTTTCTGGTTCCCAAGGCTTCAGGAGATCTCCGGATGATTATCGATCTGAGATATTTCAATCGATTTATAAGGAAGGTGAAGTTTCGTGTAGAAACCATCAGGTCAGTAGTTCACGTCGTCAATCCTGGAGACGTGATGGCAACCCTGGACCTCAAGAATGCATATCTGCACATCCCGATCCATCCTGGTTCCAGGAAGTATATCAGGATCACGGTCCAGGTGTCCGGTGTCGTCAAGCATCTTCTGTTGCCCTTCTCTTTGGCATTTCTTCTGCCCCTCACACTTTTACCAAGGTGGTGGTTCTGTGGTGGCGGCTTTGAGGCTTCAAGGACTGACCATCATTCCTTATCTGGACGACTGGCTTTGAAAGCCTCTGCTCTAGCGGTCCTAACCCAACTTCTTCAGGTAACAATCTCCTTTCTGTTCCACCTAGGTTGGATCATCAGCTGGTAGAAGTCGAATGTGAGCCCTTCGATTTCAGTAAGATATCTAGGCTTCATAACCGACTCCGCTGGGATGTCGCTCCAGTTGACTCCAGAAAGAAGATTCCGGGTTCAGAACACGGCAAGTTCCTTTCCCCGGCGAGTTCCAATCCGGACTCTCATGAAGATGTTGGGGCTCATGTCAGCGTCTGCGGAAGCAGTCCCTTGGGCTCTATGGCACCTCCGCCCTCTACAGTCGGAGGTCCTCTCCTAATGGAATGGCAGCCCTGCTGGGCTAAACTCACTGTGCTCCCTGACTTGGCAAACTCGGTATTCCCTCAGATGGTATGCCATCTTTTAGACGGGAAGTCTATGACCCAGCCAGTCTGGGTCATATTGACTACGGATGCATCCTAAGTAGGCTGGGACGCTCACCTAGACGACACTCCAGTTCACGGGACCTGGTTTCCTCAGGAGTGGCTTCTTTCATCCAATCTTCGCGAGATTCAGGCTATCCGGCTAGCCCTCCTTCACTTAGCCCCTCAGATCCGGGGCAAAGCGGTGAAAGTCCAGTCAGACAATGTGACTGCGGTACTTTACATCAACCAGCAGGGAGGCACAAGATCACTTCCCCTCTTGTCAGAGATCGGGGTGATTCTGGATTAGACAGAGTTGTACCTTCCCACTTATCTGCGATCCACATCCAAGGCTCCCTCAATAGCCGCGGTCTTCCGTCGGTAGAGTGGTCTTTACATCCGGAGAATCAAGCAGATAGTCCTCAAGTGGGTATGCCAGAGGTGGATCTCATGGCAACAAGGTTCAATGCCAAGGTGGAGAGGTTCTGCTCCCTCTACAGGGAGGACAACCCCTGGCGTTAGACGCTCTGTCAATATCCTGGAGGTTCAGGCTGGCTTACATCTTCCCTCCCTTTTCCATGATACCGAGGGTATTGATGAAAATCCGTCAGGATCAGGCCTCGGTAATAGCCATCATACTGTTTTGGCCGAAGAGATCCTGGTTTACCTAGCTCACCCAGTTGAGTCGAGGACAATATTGGAGGCTCCCCCCACAGCAGACCCTGGTGTCGTGGGACACTCACCTCTGCTCAGATCTGCACAGATTCAACCTGACAGCCTGGAGGTTGATCAGTCCCTTCCCGGAATAGAAGGGCTTTCAGAGTCGGTCCTGAGAACGCTGTCTCATTCTAGAGCGGACCCTACCAAGAGAGCCTACTCTTGTATTATGAGGATATTCTCATCCTGTTGTACCTCAACTGAGGAGGCGTCTGCAGATCCGCCCCTCTCCGCTATCCTTCAGTTCCTGCAAAACGGCCTTGATAGAGGCCTTGCCCTTTTACTCTGAAGATTCAAGTTTCAGCCATCTCAGCTTGCCTTAACAGGCTTTTTTCTCAGGACCCGCTGATCAAACGGTTCCTTAAAGGAGCTGAAAGATTAAAGCCTACAGCCCCCTTTTTTTCCATGGGTTTTTCAGTAGTTCTCAGGGGGTTAGCATCTCCCCCTTTGAACCGTTAGAGGAGGTGGACATCAAGTTCATCACTTGGAAGTTTGTGTTTCTCCTTGCAGTGACTTTGGCCAAGAGGGTCTCTGAGCTTCAAGCTCTCTCAGCACATGAGCCCTATTCTTACATGACCGGGACCTTCTTAGATTCCTCCCGTATTGTAGGCCTAAAGTTCCTTCCTTCCAGAACATCAACCAGGTGATATTCCTCCCGGTTCTGTCGACATCTACCACCTCCTCCTAGGAACCTGCTAGACATCCTCTGGACGTCTCGAGATGTCTCCGGATCTATGTGGATAGATCAAGGAGTTCATGAAAGATGAGAATCTGCTAATCCTGTTGCCGGTAAGTTTAAAGGCTATAAGGCATCCAAACCTTGCATCAGTCGGTGGATTGAGGAGGCTATTAAGGAATCCTTTGTTTCCACAATCTTTGGACCCTCCGGGATTCGTGAAGGCCCACTCTACTAGAGTTGTGGCTACTTCTTTTGCCGAGAGGAGTCTTCTGCCTCTCAACATGATTTGCAAAGCTGCCTCCTGGAGATCTGAATCGACATTCATCTCCCATTATAGACTAGATGCCAGTCTAGCTGAGTTTTCGGCCTTTGGGCAGACTTTTCTTAGTTCTGCCAGGCAGGAAGGCCCTCCCTAGGGGTTTTTTCTTGCTATCTCCCCATCTGTGCTGCTGGTAGGACGTAAGGGAATCGTTAATTTCTAACGATAATTTGTTTTCCCTTAGTCCTAACAGCAGCACACTAATTTCCCACCCTAGTAAGTCTAGTTTTTTTCTTGCTATAAACACAGTGGGCTGGGGGTTGACTTCCTCCTTTTAAGGAGATACTTAATTGTTAAATTAAGTTATTAGTCTTGGGCTCATTAAACATTCCGCCGGTCCTGCCAGTCCACGGGGGGTGGTTAACCCCATCTGTGCTGCTGTTAGGACTAAGGGAAAACAAATTATCGTTAGAAATTAACGAAGGCTATTGCTATTGCTATGGCTATTGCTACTGTGGGCCTACTTGTGAGTGGGGCGGTGTGGAGTTTTCTATGAGCCCCTAATAATTGGCATATAAATTTAAATTCCATATATGCTGGCAGTGTGTTGGGGTGCATTAAAGGCAGTGTCGGGGTGTGAACTAAGTTCAAACGGAGGCCTGTGTGTAGGGGCGTGAGAGATTGAGTGCGTGAAATAGATTGACCCTTGGGAGTTGCACTCGGGTCACGTGACAGAGCCGTTCCCGTACATGACTGTTGGATGCTGGCATCGACAATATTTCCACGTGGTTCTTGATTTCCAAGACTGTGCAGTTCAACAGATGGGACAGGTGTCAAAACATCAATGAACGGGACATCTGTCAAGGCCGCTGTTTCCGGCCGTGACCTTCCGTCCATTCGTGTGCTGCAGTTCCTCGCTGCAGCTTCTTTTCAGTGTGTTTGTATGTGGTATTGTATGGGTTAACTCCCATGTGTGTCTTTCAGGAGTTAATCCTCTCTGTCAGCTTCATGGGTGTGGCCTCTCAGCTGCACCCATGGTACCTGTATATAAGGCCTCTTGCACACGACAGTATTTTGCGGACCGTATACTGGCAGTTTTTTCAGTTCAGTATACTAACAGTATACTGAACCATTCACTTCAATGGGTCTGCAAAAAATACTGAAGTGTCTCCGTATGCCTTCCGTTTCCGTTTTTCCGTTTTTTCTGTTCCATTTAAATATAGACCATGTCCTATTCTTGTCCGCAAATCACATTCAGTGGCTCCATTCAAGTCAATGGGTCTGCAAAAAAAACGGAAAGCATACGGAAGTGCATCTGTATGTCTTCCGTATCCGTTCCGTTTTTTGCGAAACCATCTATTGAAAATTTTAAGACCAGCCCAATTTTTTCTATGTTATTACTGTATACTATATATGCAATACTGAAAAACGGAACGGAAAAACGGAACCAAAACGGAAACACAACGGAAACAAAAAACGGAATCACGGATCCGATAAAAACGGACCGCAAAACACTGAAAAAAAAATACGTTCATGTGCAAGAGGCCTAAGGCTGAGGTTTCCTCAGTTCTGGGTCAGCTCTCCTGGTGTTTGTCCTGCTCCCTGTTTTTTCTCTGTCTCCCATGCTGCTGACCCATGGGATCCGTGTCCGTCTGTGCTCTGTAGGTTCCCCTACTTGTTCATTGTTGTCCACTGCTTGTCTATTGCTTCGTCTCCTGCTGTTGTCCTTGCCTGTGTTCCTTTGCCTGTCGTCCATTGCTTGATGTGGTTCGTACTCCTGTGTCTCTGTTATTAGTTTGCCTGTTATGTTATGTCTTGCCTTGCTGTGTTTCCTGTCTCCCCCGGAAGGGGGTCTGTCGTTCCTCGGAGGGGGAACATGCTATGCCCTAAGCTATGCCCTCGGAGCAGCTTCCTTGCTGCTGGTGCAGCGGGCACTGCCCGTGCAGCACCTCTCATGGTGCTGGTAGCTATGAGCTATGTCTTGTACGTGTCCTGGGTCATGCCCTCTGAGTAGCCCCCCTGCTGCTGGTGCAGCGGGCTTTGCCCGTGCAGCATCTCTCATGGTGCTGGTGACCATTGCCTCGTTTGTGTGTTTGCTCCATGTTCGCTAGCTTGTGCTGCAGCCTTCCTTGCTGCAGAGTGCAATGGCAAGGCCACGCAGTATGTCACTGGTGGAGCAAGATCTTCTCTGCCCTTTGCCACTCCTGTGTTCTTGCTGGAACTCTTGCTAGTATGTTTTTGCCTATGTTTGCTTTTATGTCTTATTACTATGCACCGTCGGTACCTCCGGTACCTGTGTCCGTTCGCTCCTGTTGTCACTGTCTAGTTCACGCTCCAGAGGGGACCCTGGCAACCCCCTGCAGCAAAGTCTATCCCCACCATCAGGGGCTCTAGTGAACACCTGGGTTTGCTTAGACATGCCCCTCTGGAGTATTGCTAGACAGTGGCGCAGTGGGGGTTTCTCCCACTGTGCGGACGGTGCATAGAGGTTATATTTTCCCTGTGCTTCTGCTTTTGCTTGTGTTTGTACAATATACTCCGTTTTGTCCGTATCCTTGTCCCATGTTTATTGTGATATGACGCGGAGGTCTTTCGCGGGACCTCCAACTAGTGGCAACATCCTGCTACAATGAGAAAGTAGACCTGTCATTTTGGATTAATGATCAATAAATGACAGCAAATGAAAAGGAAAAATTCAGGTGGCACTCACCAATCGGTGCAAGCAGACTTCTTTTTAATCCTTAGGAGGATAGCCCGGTACATCAAAAAGCTTGAATACATGAACAGTTGTAGCTGAATACATCAGGAGCTGGATACATCAAAAGCTGAGTACATCAAAAGCTGAGGACATCCATAGCTGAATATATCAGAACATTAGGTGCATGTATATAGCTGGGTACATACTTGGCTGGATTAAGAAGCTAAATACATTTATGGTGCGGCATGGGACGGACTTACATACAGACATGCAGTGAATGGGACTCGGGGACAGCCGTTTCTCGTGTCAGCGCTTCATCTGGCCCTTGGTATAACTGCGCGTCCGCGCCATGTAATTTAAACTCTGGCTCCGACATCTTGCATGACGTAATCTGCTGCGCCATGAACTCGGCGCACTCGCCTGACGTCACACAATTCTTAAAATAACAAATCTCTTAGTGACGCATAGAATATTTAGAGAAACACTTGCCAATCAATTTTATCATTTAGACCTAATGGGCCCATTGCTTCTGTACCTAATATCCATCTCTTTTCTCTCCTTAACAGTTTGTGATGCCTGTCTCCTCCCTGGGGGTGGTTCTGTACCGTTTCTATACCTGCAAATTTCAATACACTTACATCTCCATTGTGCATGGAGTTGACATATTCTTTAACTCTTGGACAGCCCTTACCTGAATTTATAGATGATATATGTTCACTAATCCTTTCATTTAGATTCCTAATGGTTTGCCGATATAAAATGATCAATAAAGCAAGCCAATGTCTAGTATTCTTTTTGTTCTTGGTCTGGGAAAAACTACAAGAAACAGTCCCTGAGTTGCTAACAACCAACTGTAAGATTTGGTGATTCATTACGAAGGATATTCCCAGGACATACACCTGTGTTGAGAGGGACATCTGTGCGGTGCTGGCATGGTCATGTGAAATGTACCCTAAGGTAACAACAGCTGCCTCATACCCAAGGAGCTAATTAAGAGTACAAAGATGCCACCCAGAGGGAAGTGAAGGTCACTGCAATAAGTATCTGTAAGTGACGGATATCGTATTACCAGAAGCCAATTGGAGTGACCTTTGTTAAGAATGCAGGAATATACCAGAGTAGGGAATGGACCTGTCTATACTTACCCAGATAGGATATTCATTTTGTTCATTTATTTGTTAACCCTGTAATTTGTTCTTTTAATTGAACAAACCATTTGCTTTCAAGTCTAGACTTCTGATCCTTTAAAGTATAACTGTCAAATTTTTTTTTTTTTTACTATTGGATTTTGGTGATTAATATCACCTTGTTGGCCCTGTTTTAATTTCTGATTGTTTAATAAATAACCCCTAAAAGCCACCTAAAAGTCCCCAGTATTGGCTATTGTTACCTGAGATAAAATCAGGTTGCTATGCTCCTTCCGTCTACCAGATGAGGACGGAGCACGCTGCGTGCACTGGGAACTGATAGTGAGTCAGCATTGTAAGGGAATGTATAAAAAGCCAGGTTCTTCCTGACAGGAGATAACAGTGCTGGGCTGTGTGTGTGAACTTCTCCACATGCCTGTGCTTGGCAGACACTCCCTTAGCAGTGCAGGACAATGTGGCTGCTCAGTGTATAAATGACAGCCTTACCTGATAAGAGGAGAGCTTGTAGAAGGACTACAGGCTTCAGCCAGACCTGGGAACTTCACTGCAAGACCCTCCTATACAGTGCTGGTCTTCACTAACTTCACTGCAAAACCTCCCTATACAGAGCTGGTCTTCACTAAGTTCACTGCAGGTGTCCTATGGATTAGCCTCAAGGCTGAGGGCGGCCATCTTAACAGAATAGTGAAATTGCAGTTTTATGCAGACTGGTTGCTAAGGGCTGAATCTTATTAAATATGGGGTAAGTAAGTCTAATAGTTATTGATTCAGAAATATTATCATATTAGTAACTACATATATGAAAACTGAAATTAGGGTCTAAATGTGACAGTTATCCTTTAAAGGGATTTCAGGATAGATTAATAACTGAATGGGTCCCTCTACCTATAGCTTGGTAGAATACGTGCTCAGTATCTCAAAAGTGTAAGCTCCATACACCAAAAGATAATTCAATGAAAACAATTTATGATATGGCACTCATATCTGAAGAAAAACTGTATCAATTTATTTAAAAAGTAATTTATAACCCATAAAAACCGTTCATAACTCATAAAAATTCATAGATCTTATTCATAATGTGTGGTGCATCCCTATCAAAAATATACAATCAATTAAAAATACCACAGTATTTGATAATCCAGTCCCAAATAGTAACCTTATAGGGTCAATCTCGATTGTCACAGAAAATAACGAATATATCTTCGCCAGAAATTTATTCAATTCCGGTCTCTTTCACACTGGCGTTTTTCCTTTCCGTCCTAGAGTTCCATCCTCGGGGCTCTAGGACGGAAAGATACTGATCAGGATTTATCCTAATGCATTCTGAACAGAGAGAAATCCGTTCAGGATGCATCAGGATGTCTTCCGTTCAGTATGTGAACGTTTTTTAACGTTGACAAAACCGTAGCATGCTGCGGATTTGTCTCCGTCCAAAAATCTGGAAGACATGCCGCAACGCCGGATCCGGAATTAATGCCCATTGAAGTGCATAAATCCGAATCCAGCATTAAGCTAAAAGTCGTTTCGGCGCATGGTCGGACCCTTCGTTTAGCTTTTGTGAATGGTTACCATGGCAGCCACGATGCTAAAGTCCCGTCTGCCATGGTAAAGTCTAGTGGGGAGGCAGGGGAGAAGCATACTTGCCTTCCGTGTGGCTCCTGAGTCCCGGGGCGCTCCACAATGACGTCAGAGTGCCCCATGAGCATGGATCGTATGATCGCATGGATCACATGACCATGCGCGTGAGGCGCTCTGACGTCATTGTGGAGCGTCCTGGGAGCCGCACAGATTGTAAGTATCTGCTCCCCTGGTTCCCCACTACTTACTATGGCAACCAGGACTTTAGTAGCGTCCTGGCTGCCATAGTAACACTGAAAGCATTTTGAAGACTGATCGGCGACGGAAATGCATGCCGGATCCACACAACGCCAGTCTGAAAGAGGCCTATGCAAAGTTTCTTAATCATAAATTTTCCACATTCATTTGATGCATTTCCTACAAATTCATTTGTAATTTACAGCTTTGTATGGAATCAAATTCAAACAGTCAATCTAGGTAGTACTTATGGCCACACTATGCGAACGTTCATTTATATTGTTGCTATTTCCTCAGTGCATAGTTTAGAGGCATACTTGCAGGTCAGATGTGGTAGTAGTGAAATATTTAGTAGTGGAGTAGTTAAGCTCTTGGTGGCGTCCCACCTATTTAGAGCTATATTTTTCTCTTACCTCCATATCAAGAGCGGCTTACTTATCGTACTCTCTCTCCCTCAGCGTGCCTTGTGCTACCGTCCCAATTCGCACAGGTCACGTAGGAACAGAAAAGTCAGACTCTACAGGTTCTCTTTCAGTTATCAGCTCGATGCAGCGTGAAGTCTCTGAATACTCCGTAATCACTGGCAATTGGTTTTCACCCCCAGGGATTCCTATGGGGTGATGATTCGTTCATCCAGTCCAGAGGAGACAGGTCCCTCCCCCAATTGGCAAGGGGAAATGTTTAGATGATCTTCAGTGTATGCAATTCTTTATGGTGTTACATAGACCAGATCCTTGCCAGACGCGTTTCGAAGTCTTGTAAGTACTGACTTCTGGGGAAGATATATTCATTATTTTCGGTGACAATCGAGATTGACCATATAAGGTTACTATTTGGGACTGGATTATCAAATACTGTACTGTATTCTGTGGTATTTTTAATTGATTGTATATTTTTGATAGGGATTTTTGATGTGGTGCACACATTATGAATAAAAT
Organism: Bufotes viridis; assembly: GCA_033119425.1. NCBI lineage: Eukaryota > Metazoa > Chordata > Amphibia > Anura > Bufonidae > Bufotes > Bufotes viridis. Next base: position 287,329,619 of record CM065592.1, on the reverse strand, counting down.
CTATTCATTTTTATGAGTTATGAATGGTTTTTATGGGTTATAAATTACTTGTTAAATAAATTGATACAGTTTTTCTCCAGATATGAGTGCCATATCATAAATTGTTTTCATTGGATTTTAGGATAGGTTAGGTAGCACAGACAGATTCTACAGTGACCTACGGAAACAGCGTAGCACATCAAGCTATGCTTTTTCTCTAACTCGGAAACAGTATAGCTTGCTGTGCTACGCTGTTTCTGTAGCTCTCATGCACTGCCATGGGTGCCACTGAAACAGTGAGCGCCGGAGTGCTCTGCTGTTTCTCGGCTGGCTGGTGGTCGGGACTGTGTCACATCTCTCCTTAGTAACAGCAAGATGAGACAACCCCTTTAACCCACAAATTAAAAAAAAAAAAATCATAAAAAAATAATTATTTTACTGTTCAAACTCTGCTCTTCAATGTATTTTTCAGTAGTTTGTACCATGTAACTATCAAGCACCTGCATATCCCAGGAGTGATCTTGCTAATCCTTTCTACTCCTTTGCATATATGGTATTCTATGTCGCCTCCTATATCCTTCTCCACTATCTAGAAAGAGAGACACAGAAACATTTCTATGAATATAGAAGTAGAGATAAAAAAAAAAGAAAGGTCTCTTCACTACGCCGGTACTGAAAGGAGCAGAAGGGAGCAGGCTACGCAGCTTATTGGTCCAACAACAAAGGCAGGAGAAGATACACCAGAATTTTAGACACAGATAAACAGCAGAAAGAAGAATATAATGCACATTAAAGCCATTTGACTACAGATCATACACTGTGCCTATTAAACTACTTTCTGTCTTTGTACATTTGTGTCTTTAAGTGCTACTCTTCCCTTGGCACCTTCTTTTATTTGTTCAGGTCCAGTCATGAAATCCAATATTTCATAGACTTTGCATTGCTAATATTTAGGTGATGTAGACATGTGTTATGTGTGAACTTGGCACACCCTGAAATATTATTTGTGTGTGGTTTATTGTTGATAAACGATCTGCTTGGGTCAGCTTTTTAATATGACTTTTTGACATGGTCATGCTCAAAAGGTAATCAAGGAGTTTACTTAACTTTAAATAATGGCACAATACAGCACATAATTTAATAACTAAGATCTGCGAACGTTACCATAAAATGCACTGAATTAATAAATATAGACAATATTACAAATTATCTGGTTTTCTGATATTTGTATTGTTTACTTATGTTAATCACTGCTCATCTGCTTATAAGAAACATCATATGGCATATCATTTTATAACCACCAGTTAGTGGTCAATAAAGGATTTTTACCTTAAATAAACACATTTCTGAATGAAACTCAAAGAATAATCAGAATGTCAAACGGTCAAAATTTCAATAGGAGGTCAAACATACAGGGATATTTTTGAAGCCTACCAATTCAAGGAAATATAATGATAGTGGTAAAACAGTAAAAAGAGTTACTGTAGTTGTAATAAAAAACAGAATGTTTCATCCCTAGTAGTGATACAAGAAACACTAACAGCTGAGTAATATGTGCGATATGTGCAGGACATCCTGCGACAACATTTGTTACATCTCATACCAAGCCTTCCAGCTGGCATTTTTCAGCAGGATAATGCTCTCCCACAAACAGTAGGCATTTTCCAGGAATGTCTCCGGCAGTGTCACAAACTAACCTGTCCGGGCTGCAGCACAGCGGTCTCTGGCTTCAGCACAGGCTTGCAGAGTAAGAAGTGCTGCCAGGCCATTTCTCTCCAAGCAACAGAGAGAAATGCTCTGTTTCTTCTTCCAGCATGGGTGCACTGGGGGAGATGGGCGGTGGGCTAAGTTACAGTCCAGCTTCCCAGTCACTTTGAAAATTGGAAACTGTCCTATGGAGCACTCAGTCCAGGGACCTATCAGGTTCTGACCCAGGGACTCGGCGCTCTATTTAAATCCCCTCCTGGCAATACACCTTTGCCAGTGCTAGTCCTTGACTCCCTAGGTGTGCTCCCAGTTCCGGTTCTGTATGTGCTTTTGGATTGTTCGTATGTTTGACCTCAGCTTTTGATCCTGATCTTGCCACCGAAATACAAGGACTTGGCTCCTAGTAATATTCCCACTGGTAAATTATTTGTTCCTCCAAACTTTCACCTTAAAGTTTTGGAGGAATCTTATTGCTCTGTTCTGGCAGGTCATCCGGCTATTGTGGGGACTATTATGGTCTCCCGAGCCTACTGGTGGCCTATTTGGTCATTAGATGTTGGTGCCTTTGTCTCTGCGTCTGATGTATGTTCTAGGTACAAGGTACCCAGGAGTCCTGCGGGTTTACTTTGTCCCTTGCCCATTCCACAGAAACCTTAGACCCACATCTCTCATTTCAGACCTCTAGCCCTTCCGGGGTAGGTCAGTCATCTGGGTAGTCAAAGATAGACTCTCGAAAATGTGGTGTCTTGTGCTATTAAAGAAACTTCCTAAATAATTGGCTCCTTTGTTTGATTTGTGTGATTTCTCCACCTAAATGATCCAATAGATCATGGGCGAGATGGAGTTTGACCTCGGCTTGCTTTTGACTACTTCTCTGCCTCGTGATTTGGTACTGTGTTTCCCGTCTGGTTCTGATCTTGGCTTGGCTGTTTGACTACCCTACATATCTCGTTTTTGTACTGTATCATCCATATGGTCTGACTGTGCTTTTGTGTTGTTATCTCTGTGTGTCATCTATCTTGCACCTTAGTAGAGTAGGTAACATGAACCAGTTGCGGACTTGCTGCCTAGGGATTGCACTGCAAGTAGGCAGGGAAAGCGGGCGGGGTTCCAGTGAGGGCTCACTATCCATGTCTTCCCTACCGACTGCCATTACAGCCAGATTGCAACATCAACTTGGCCTGCCTGATCTCCAGATTTATCACCAATCGAGCATTTATGGAACCAGCTGGGACACCAGTTTCGGCTACCAACGAATGTGCAGTATTTACAGGCCCAGCTGCAACATCTCTGGGAAAATGTGCTACAGGATACCATACAAAATCTGTATACCTAAATGTCCAATCATTTAATCTTGCATCCAGGATAGAGGAGACCTAATAGGGTACTAGAGTTTCTTTTCAATTGTACAGTTTTCCCCAATAAACCTGTCCTTTCACTCTAATAATATAATCTTTTGTATGTGTCATTACATTCATACATATAAAGTTTTTATAGATACTGTATATAACATATGTCTTTGGGCTTTGCGCCCATGATCTTTTAAAACCCTAGAAATGCCCCTCCTTGTCAGCTTTGCTTTGTAGATTGGGACAGAGTCAGCAGAACATGAAGAACGTAATGACATCTCTAGTATACTACTGCAGCCCTAAATAAGGCAGTTAAACAACACTGCACATACCGTTCTCCCTTGTGCTTTATTACTTCCTGCAGACTGCTTAGCTGACATCATACAATGCAGTCAGGAGACAGGTTCTGGGGCTTGAAAAGTGCATTTGCAACTCAGCAATTAGCGGTGTTCCAAATGTAAATCTTGTGACTGGACCACATCATGTACGAGTAGCCAAATAGTCTATAATATTTCTCTGTCAATTAGCTCCACTTCTTTTCAGCTGACATAAGGTAGGAACACCCTGCAGCACTGTATATACAAGGAAGAAAGTGTGAAGTGTTTGCTTCTATATTTTTTAAAATATAAATAGCTGTAAAAGAAAAAGAAAAAAAAATTCATGGCCAAGCTTAAAATACTTGAGATATTCCCTCATTTCACCATTAAAATACAAAGTAAGCTACAGTCGCGATGTTATAGAGCAGGAGGAGCTGAGCAGATTGATATATAATTTTGAGGGAAAAGATGTGATAAAACTTGTATTTTATTAATTTAAATTACTGCTGATTCTGGTCTTTGAAGTCCAGGACGCGATCCTATCAGTGATTGACAGCTATCTCTTTATGCACAGTCATAGAGGGAAGGTTGTCAATCACTAAACATCACCACCTCCTGGACTTCAAAGCCCAGAATAAGCATGGATATAAATATATAACATTTTTCTCCCATAAAATTATATATCAATCTGCTCAGTTCTGCCTGCTCTATAAGATGTTGCCTCACCTCAGACACCATGTTCAACCTGACATGTTCCCTTTAAACAAATCTTTTTAACAACTCAATTCTTTGTTTTTATTCTTTATGGACATTTTTCAAAGTTAGACTTATAAAACAAAATACAAGATTTTTATCCTTTATGACAAAATATGTTAACATTTTTAAATCTCTGCCTAATAGAGTTATACATTTCCTCAAGGAAGCATTTTAATGCATGCTTTACCAGTTTAATTTGAATTTGTGAATTCAGTTATGAGCAAAAAGCTTCTTAATATAAACTGAGTATTACCAAGAAAAGTCCTTCTGCAAATAAAGATTCCCTTAAGAAAATCAAGTTGCCATTTTTATGCAGGAATTAGTATGTTCATGTTTAGGACTAGGAATTATTCTGTAGGACATGTCTCATTGTGCCATGTTGTCATATAAAATTAACCTGATGATTTGGAGCACCAATCTAAAAATACACTGCATATATGACTACACTCCACAATACACAGTATTCTGGTAAATAATAAATTCAGGGGTAATGGATGTTTTTTTTTTTTTTTTACATTGACAGATCCAACAAAAACAAAGGAATATAAGCACCTACTAGGCGACTGGAGAAGTTTTTTCAGATTTTGTTGCAGAAAATGTATGTGACTGAAAATTAGTTCCATTCATCTGAATGGGGCTTGAAGACATCCATATGCTCCCACCAAAACAGCCCCATTTAGATGAATGGAACTGAATTTCGTACACGGAAAATTTTCAGCAACAAAATCTGCCATGTGTGAAGGCACCTTAAGCATCCGGGAAAGAACTGTCGCATAGCTATTATTAACACATACTGATGTCATTTATAGCCTACAAGACAATAATCAAAGATCTCATGGTCCATAGTAGTGTCATGTTACTTCACAAAGTCTTGTATGCCCCATTTGATGCAAACTATTACTTCAATTTGTCAACAGGTGTTCAATTCCCCCGCTTCCATTGGAGAAATCAAACATTACACAAATCTAACTAAATTATCTGTCCCTAAAAGAAAGCGATGCAAACGAGCTCTTAACAAGCTCTGCCTCTAATGCCACCATATGTAAGGCAGTTATCTTATAATTCAATGTTTCAACCCTTTAAATAGACCTTGAGACATGACTTGGATATTAAATAGGCCAGCACCTCATCTGCAGACAGCTGTTTTGGGGTGATTACCGTCTTATCAGTGCAGAGTAGAGAGTTCTAGCTTAACTAAGTGCCCTGTCTGACCCAGGAAGAAGTACAACAGCGACTTAAAAAGATTAAAATAGACACATCGCCAGGACCGGATGTCATACACCCGCGTATTCAAAGGGAATTAAGTGATGTCATAGCCAGACCTTTATTTCTAAAATTTACGGACTCTATACTGACAGGGAATGTTCCACAGGATTGGCGCATAGCAAATGTGGTGCCAATATTCAAAAAGGGTCCAAAAACAGAGCCTGGAAATTATAGGCCGGTAAGTTTAACATATGTTGTTGGTAAACTGTTTGAAGGTTTTCTAAGAGATGCTATTTTGGAGTATCTCAATGAAAATAAGCAAATAACGCCATATCAGCATGGCTTCATGAGGGATCAGTCATGCCAAACGAATTTAATCAGTTTCTATGAGGAGGTAAGTTCTAAACTTGACAGCGGCGAATCAATGGATGTCGTATATCTGGACTTCTCCAAAGCATTTGACACTGTACCTCATAAAAGGTTAGTATATAAAATGAGGATGCTCGGGCTAGGAGAAAATTTCTGGATGTGGGTAAGTAACTGGCTGAGTGACAGAAATTAACGGTGGTTATTAACGGCAGATACTCAGATTGGGTCACTGTCACTAGTGGGGTACCTCAGGGGTCAGTATTGGGCCCTATTCTCTTCAATATATTTATTAATGATCTTGTAGGCTTGCACAGTAAAATATCTATTTTTGCTGATGACACTAAACTGTGTAAAGTAATTAACATGGAAGAGGACAGTTTTCTGCTACAGAGGGATCTGGATAGATTGGAGGCTTGGGCAGAGAAATGGCAGATGAGGTTTAACACTGAAAAATGTAAAGTTATACACATGGGAAGGAATAATGCAAGTCACCCGTACATATTGAATGGTAAAACACTCGGTAACACTGACATGGAAAAGGATCTAGTAATTTTAATGAACAGCAAATTAAGCTGCAAAAATCAGTGTCAGGCAGCTATTGCCAAGGCCAATAAGATAATGGGTTGCATCAAAAGGGGCATAGATGCCCGTGATGAGAACATAGTCCTACCACTTTACAAATCACTAGTCAGACCACACATGGAGTACTGTGTACAGTTCTGGGCTCCTGTGAATAAGGCAGACATAGCAGAGCTGGAGAGGGTTCAGAGGAGGGCAACTAAAATAATAACTGCAATGGGGCAACTACAGTACCCTGAAAGGTTATTAAAATTAGGGTTCTTCACTTTAGAAAAAAGACGACTGAGGGGAGATCTAATAACTATGTATAAATATATCAGGGGTCAGTACAGAGATCTCTCCCATCATCTATTTATCCCCAGGACTGTGACGAGGGGGCATCCTCTGCGTCTGTCCACCTTAGTCGGTGTGAGAAGACATATAGGCCATACATGATCCTCTGGAATTCTGGGAAGAAAAGGATGCAAGTGAGCTCTTAACAAGCTCTGCCTCTAATGTCACCAGATGTAAGGCAGCTATCCTATAAGTCAATGTTCAAACCAACTAAGGCGTTCTCTCCCCAAGGAGTTATATTACCTCCCAAATACTGACTTGGTCTCCCACCCAGTTAAGCCAGTACTCTTAGCTCTGCACTGATGAGGAGCAATCACCCAGAGCCCCCCCCCCCTTCCCCCAAACATTGACTTATAGGATAGCTGCCTTACATCTGGTGGCATTAGAGGCAGAGCTTGTTAAGAGCTCATTTGCATCCCTTTCTTCTAAGGACAGATTATTTCAGTTAGAACTGCGTAATGTTTGATTTTTCCAATAGAGGCAGGGGAATTGAGTACCTGTTGACAAGTTGAAGTAATAGTTCCATAATTCCATAGGAGCATGTATGGCCTATAAGTCGCTCTCTCCCCAAGGAGAGATAGTACCCCCCCAAACCCATGAGCTGTCCTTGATTCTGAGATCTGCAGTAAAGGGTAATGGAAAAACCTTTGACCCACGGTAGCAATAATCTGATATAGAAAAAACTCCAGCAAAAATCCAAGGTTATATTCAATACAGTCTGCAGTCTAAGCATTTCACACACAAATAGGTACTTGATCACAACATACAGCAGGACTGACATTATAGTGATTGAAAAGTATACATAGACTCTTTACCTGTAGACTAATCAGTAATCAGGAAAGAAACAAAACATGGAGGGTGGATTTGCCAAATGAGTATACCATGTAGACAAATAAGGCCATTGTAACCCTTCATAATATTATATCTTATTAGATGTACAAAAAGTTGCTTTTGAAAAAATTGAAATCTGCTGGATATCTTGTTTTCATACACATGATCCAGAAGGCAGCCCTGTTGAAAACGTGTTTTTTCCCATTTCTTCCACAATGTGGTTCAAATACCTTTTCCATGCCTTGAAATCAGAATGAATCAAGTGAGCCTGAATGTGTATCTATAAAATGTTTTGCTACTCCTGAACCTTTATGGTGGCCTTTTGCAATATATAAGAAAGATGTTCTGAAATTATCGTACTGTATTTTTTTTGTTCAGCATCCCACATAAGATTTATTATTAATAAGATGCAGTCTATTTTACAAACAACATGATTATTGTCACAATTGAAGAAACATTTAAAGTCAAATGATGTGGAATGACTTTCGTGGAAGGGGGATTGGTGAGGGTGGGGTGGGGTGGAGCCAGTGGTCTTGGCATATTTTTCTTCTTTTACACCAGTTTTCTGGTGTAAAGGAAGACTGAAATGTATGCCAGATAGGGGTTGGTGTAGATTTTACTTTAGGCGCACAAACTGCCAAAGCGGCGCCTAATTTACAACGAAGCCTGAGCCTCATCATAAATTCGCTGCAGATTCTGGCAGTGGATGGGGATATCATAGACCAGCATAAAACACTGGTCTATGATAAATTCTATGATATGTTCCCCTCGCTATCTTTATGGGTAAATAGTTATAAAAAAAATCCCAATCTTGTAACAATGTTTGGTGTTATTTATAGCCTACTTTCTCTTTAGCTGCCTGTTGCATCCAATTTCTATAACCTTTTTTTTTCAATCATGCATCTTTATTCTAACGTGCTTCAACATAGATTTTAGGTGTATTGAAAATTCTCTTGACCCTTGTATACTCTTCTAGGCTCATCTAAAATAGTATTACCTGAAAGTGGCTTACCATACTATGCTGTAATTACCTTACTATTTTCAGTGTCACCTAGTAATATTTAAAAAAGAAATCTTTTGTATACTACTGGTTCCCAAAAAGTTCAAGTTGACATTATTGTCACTTCTGTACGGACAATCCATCTTCTTCGCAAACTATATATATATATATATATTTGTGGTCATGGCTACGGCCAAGAGATATCCGAAGAACCCTAGGGAGAGAAACAACAGGGGCAAACTAACCCAGCTAGGCGTGGCTTAGCTAACCTGACTAAATGGCTTGTGGTGTGCCCTAAGCCATGATCGTGGGTAGGCCTATAATTGGGCAAAAACCAAGCCAAGTAGGGTAGAAAAGGAACTCGAATGGCATGTGCAAACTAATCCCCAAGCCAACTGCAAGGCATCAGGAGTCTTGAGCGAAAATTCTGGGTGTATGAGGCAAGACCAGAAGGAGACCTACAACCCATCTTGTGGATGACAAGGCTGGAGACATGATGCTCAATATTGCGGATACTGCCCCAAAGCGGAATGGAGGACCGGGAATACGTTGTGAAATAGATCATAAAAAACCACCTGCACCTCGTAAAGTTTTGGTTCTAGTGCGAGTACTGGCAATGCCCTAGCCTCAGGATATCATGGAACTGAAACCTGACTGCCTAGACTATGCAGGAATGAGGGCCAAAAAGAACCATGTAGATAGGAAGAGAATCCTTGAATAGTTCCCCAGACAACATCTGCTAGCCATGGTCAGCGCGTTGTTCTTCTGTGTACCCCTAAGAATTGTTTTAACGCCTGAGACTTGAAGAACGACCTACTATCTGAATCTTCTACCATGAGGGAATGCTGGACCTTGTCCAAAACCCGATTCAACGTGGTTGTAGGGAGTCTGAAGTTAGTGCGGCAAGAAGCTACGAAGCCATAAATAGAAGATTCTGTTTATGCCCTCCCATGAGTGAGGGAATGCAATTGCAATGAAGCTACCGGAGAAAATGAATTCCTGATTGTAGTAAAAGGCAAAGACGTTGCGCGGGGACCTGTTTGACAAGATATGATTGACTATGATCCGAGACTGAAATGCTAGAGGGAATTGCCCTACTTATTCCTCCTCTGGCTGGTCCTGACTGAAAGCATGAACAATTAAAGCAAGATGAAATATCTGCGTAAGACATGACAATGATGCTGTAGGGCCAACCAGAGCCCAACCCACTTGTCCACCCTATTTGCTGTGCAAGACCTAAGAGGCAAGTTCGCAACTAGTCGATGTAAAATTTTATTTTTTGTCACAAGTTAGTGGAATATGAGACTCTGTAAGAAACCCCCCCCCCCCAAAAAAAAAGAAAAAACAATTTCCGCTAACTTGTGCCAAAAGAAAAATCTTTTACGAACTCGCCATGCCCCTCACGGAATACCTTGGGGTGTCTTCTTTCTAAAATGTGGTCACTTGTGGGGTATTAATACTGCCCTGCCATTTAAGGGGCTCTAAAGCGTGAGAAGTAGTTTGGAATCCAAATGCGTAAAAATGCCCTGTGAAATCCTAAAAGTACTCATTGGAATTTGGGCCCCTTTGCGCACCTAGGCTGCAAAAAAGTGTCACACATGTGGTATCGCCGTACTCAGGAGAAGTAGGGCAATGTGTTTTGGGGTATATCTTTACATATACCTATACTGTGTGTGAGAAATATCTCTGTAAATGACAACTTTTAAAAAACATTTATGCAAAGTTGTCAATTTACAGAGATATTTCTCTCACCCAGCATGGGTATATGTAAAAATACACTCCAAAACACATTGCCCTACTTCTTCTGAGTACGGCGATACCACATGTGTGAAGCTTTTTTGCAGCCTAGGTGCGTAAGGAGGCCGAAAGTCCAACGAGTACCTTTAGACTTTACAGGGTTGCTCACAATTTTGCCCCGCCCAAAATGCCAGAACAGTAAACACACCCCGCAAATGACCCCATTTCAATTTATTCACTGAGAGGCATAGTGAGTCCGTGAGAGATTTTTTATTTTTTGCCAGAAGTTAGCAGAAATGGAAACTTTATTATAATTTTTTTCCTCAGAAAGTGTCATTTTCCGCTAACTTGTGAAAAAAAATTTAATCATACATGAACTCACCATGCCCCTCCGCGAATACTTTGGAGTGTCTTCTTTCTAAAATGGTGTCATTTGGGGGGTATTTATACTATCCTGGCATTCTAGCACCTGAAGAAACATGACAGGTGCTCTGAAAGTCAGAGCTGCTTCAAAATGCGTAAATTCACTTTCTTGTACCATAGTTTGTAAACGCTATAACTTTTGCGCAAACCAATAAATATACACTTATTGGATTTTTTTTTAACAAAGACATGTAGCACAATAAATTCTGACACAAACTTGTATAGAAATGTAATTGTATTTGAACAATTTTACCAGAAAAAGTTAAAAATACCCTTTTTTTTTTAGAAAATTGCGGTATTTTTTTATTAATATCAGAAAAACGAAAAATCTCAGCAGCAATCAAATACCACCAAAAGAAAGCTGTATTTGTGAGAAGAAAAGGAGGTAAAATTAATTTGGGTGCCAAGTTGCATGACCGAGCAATAAACTGTTAAAGTTGTGAAGTGCCGATTTTTAAAAAAGGACCTGGTCACTAGGGGGTATAAACCTGTGGTCCTAAAGTGGTTAAATAAAAAATAAATAAATAAATGAAAAAGTGTTGGCTACCTCCTCCTCCTCCACCACCGCTTTCACCTACACTGCTACGTCCACCTACACTGCCACGTCCACTGCCTCCTCCACCTCCTACTCCATATGGACCTCCTCCTCCTAGTTCAAGATTATTATTTTTAATATGTATTTATTTTATTTTAAGTCATTTCCCTATACACATTTGTTTGCAGGGCACTTGTCATGCTCTTACCCACATTCTGCTGCCTTTTTTAGAGCCATTTTAGTGTCCCAAAGTTCAGGTCCCTATTGACTTTAATGGGGTTCAGGTTTGAGGTCAAGTTCAGGTCAAGTTCAGGTCCCAAACTCGAACTTTGCAACGAAGTTCGGCCAAACCCGGCGAACCCGAACTTCCAGGTGTTCGCTCAACTCTATCCAGGATTAAAATATTAAGGACCTTTCCTCGGGATAGGTCATGAATATTTCATGGGTAAAGGTCCTACTCCTGGAACCCCCATCAATCGGCTGTTCAAAGAGGCCAGTGACATCACATTTTCAGTCACAAGGCCTATGTGCAACTCAGTTCCATTCAAGCGAGGCTGTCATACAAATCACAGCTACTATACCAAATATGGCATTGTGCTTTGTATGCTGTGAGGGGACCACAGTGCTCACTGCAGCGCCATAATCTTCAAACATCTTATCATCAGGGGTTCCGGGAGTTGAACTTGAACCAATTAGATATTGATGACCTATCCAGAGGTTGGGTCATCAGAATTGTACTCCTTGAAAACCCCTTTAACAACACAAATTCAATTGCAAGATTGAATATAAACTATTGATTTTCTCTTTCCAGTATCTGTACTTACAAGTACAGTTAGTTTAAATGCAATTTATGTTTTGACACTTGTTTTAAAATGGCTCAGATATGGCATGCTCAGTAAAGTTATACACAAAGGATGTTGTCCTTGGGTAGAAAAAAAGACTTTTCAGAATGACCTTTCATGATCCATTTTTCAGCTTTCTGAAAACAATTGCTGTGTTGGTAGAGAGCCTTGTCAGGGTTAGTGAACCAGCTATTAAGTAATCCTGTCCTGTACACATTAGGTATTTTTTTCAATGAATTCATCTGTTAAGAAGTACAGAATTTGGAGAATAAAAAAGTTATGCAAAATCGTAGGCATGTGCTGCCCTCTACTGGAAAATAACTGGACTTAAGGGGACTTCCTTAAGTAAAGGTTTTATGTTAAACATATGGGGGATTTACTATTTGTGGTGGTTTTGGTTTCAGTTCTGTCTTTTTTTTTATTTAAGTAATTTTTATTAGCATTTCAAATAATACAAACATAAGTCCCCAACAACCACATACCCTCCCCCCACAAACCATTGTAGTCATGCTCTCTATTTGCCAGAATTTCTAACAGTCGGCTACATCATCACAGCCGCATAGTAAATACAAAGGCACATGCCCTTTCCCCACAGCGTTCCCCAGATATCAAATATAGCAGATCAGTCATCTTGTATCTAGAAGTACGCTTGCTATCAGACAGAACATCCCTACATTACATAGTGTACAAACATTCCATATATCCTGCAAAGAACCGCCAATCCCGGAGCCATACACACACAGTGAACAGTAGTGCCCTTCATACTAACCCGAAACGATATCTCTGGAGTTCCCGGGATGCCAGCCCTGGGGCTTTGATCCAAGGGTTCCAGAGCTTTTCAAAGTTGGATATAGCACCCCTCTTCCTATAAACCCCTCTTTCCAGATTGAGTAGCCAATTAATCTTGGCAATATATTCGGTTCTACTAGGACTACACTCATCCACCCAGTGTTGAGCAATTAGCTTACGAGCCATATACAGCATTCTGGCCACTGCTATCTTTTTTGGCTCAGAGATTGGCAGATCCTCTACATAACCCAATATACAAACAAATGGGGTCACATCTAATGTAACTTTATACAGAGAGTTAATGAGATGCAGCACATCGCGCCAAAAACCCTCCAAAGCCGAGCATGACCACAGCATGTGTAACATACCCACATCGCTGGAGCGCAGGGAGCTGCGGTCATTTCATTCACTAACCGTGGCTCCAGCCTCCTAAGCTGGCCACCATGCAGGTGACCCACCGCTGCCCCCTAAGAAATCCAGATTGTTCCCTTCTCCACAGGGAGTCAACTCATCTCTTTCTTCGCCCAAAACCTGCTGCAGGGGAGCTCTAGAGATGAACCAATCAGGTGTCGGGGGGCGTGTCCTTCTTTCTGGCCTTGTCAGTGGATGTGAGCGGGGAGCTGTGAAGAGGGAGCCGGCCATGAAGCACTGCTAGAGGCGGTACGGGCAGAACGGGTGACCACATAGCAGTGCTCGGGATCTAAGTGACATTGTTGGTTGGCGCTGTTCCATCCAGGTTGCTTTCTGGCTTGTCTTCAGCTCCTCTCTGCCTGTCAAGTCGGTAAGTGAATGGAGCGGGAGGCGGCAGCTGTCCACCTGGTCGGTCAGCGGTGGTCACATTAATGGCGAAGCCACCACATCATAGTACCTCAGAGTGTCCCTGTAGAACGTAGGGGGGGCACAAGGTTATGGGGGCTTCTATGTATGAGGATTGATAGATCTCAATCCTGGGAGCCATGATGTAGTGTTCTCATTGCCCATATACTTGTAACCCTGAAGTGTAATCTGGGGTCTTCACAATAGATATTTGCTGGTCCTGGAGTCCATTAAACTTTTTTTTATAATGTCTTCTCCTATGGGTATATCAATCACCCACAGCTTGAAGTTTGGTAGTATGAGATATGTGGCTTCTCATCATATCTGGAGACCAGGCACAATATGGAGATACATTGCTTTAGTTGTTTTTTTACATATATTATATACTCATGATCTATGTAATGTTATGTGACTTAATCCAAAAACCAATAAAAATTTGCTGTGGGGCCCAGTCAGTTCCAGCTAGTGAGGGCCTCTTACACAGTATAATGACCCCAGTGCCCCTTCCATACAGTATAACCCCCAGTGTGGGGGCCACTGAGGGCCATTATTCTGAATGGAGGGCCACTGGGGGTCATACTATGGTGTGTAAGCAACAGGGGTACATTTAAATGTAAAAAAATGCCACAAGGGGGCCCATTGAGATTTATCGCCCAAGGGCCCACATAACCCTGGAGCCGGCCCTGACTTCACCTCAACCACCTGCCTACACACCAGCTCAGATCCCAGCGCCAGATCAATGCGGGATAAGGCCTCGTGTGATCTTGTATAACAAGAAAACTGACGCACCTTGGGATGACAGACACGCCACAAATCTATCAGGGCCATCTCCTCCAGCAATCTACCAAGGGATGATACAGGACCCTCAGCATCCACCAGCGCCCCTCCCCCCCCATATCTATCCCAGTAGGGGTGAATAGTGTTATTGAAGTCCCCCACCATAGTAACTGGAATGTCAGGGTTACTACTAATAAATGTCAGGGCACCTCTCAGCTATACTATACTACACTGCTATAGGGTGGAGGGATATATAAGGACACCAGCAAGTACTCCTGTGAGAAAATAATGCAGTGTATGCACACAAAGCGGCCATCAGGGTCAATACTGCATGACCATAATGCCCCCTAGAAGTAATACAAAAAATGTTTACAAAAAATGGCATAAAACCCCCATGCTACATGGGAAAAAAATACAAGTGATTCATATGGTGGATTTTTATTTAATTTTTTTGCAGTTAAAAATCACAAGACTTTATGTGTGTGTATGGGCCCTTAGATTAGTTGATGCATTTTTTTTCCCCATCTTATAAACGTGATATACCGTATTTTTCTGATCAGTGGGGATACAACACTGGAATCACCACTTGGATCACCACCTGGCTGGGGGCTGCACCCTCCTGAATTCAATTGTATGGCTGCCCTCGTGATGGTGATACCGCTGAATACTGCAGCGGGGCTCCATATATTAATTAGAGACAATTGGAGGAGGACAGGACGTGCAGCTGCAGATGGCTACCACAGAGGGTCCGGAGCTTCTGGGGCAGTATCCTGCACTGTGGTATTTACTTCTGCCGGGGAGGAATTTTTTGTTACACTTTGGTATTGTTGACCCTGCCTACTTGTGTTGTCACTGCCTGCTTGTGTTGCCCCTCCTTCTATCAATTTGGATCCACCTACAACATGGGAGCCACTTTTAGTTTTCTTCCAGAGCCACTTTAAGTCCCCAGTCTGCCCCTGGTATTAGTATATGAGTGCACCCAGGGAAAACTCAAGTATCTGTTAGCAAAAAGAATGAAAGATTGGATTGTAGAGAAGAAATCAGTAAGAAATAAAGGACGGTAGATACACGAAAACTACTGAAGGCAGTAGACTCAAAGACACAGAGACTTCATATCCAACATGTTTTAGTGGAAAATATACCCTCATGAGAAGAGTCTGAAACTAGGAGCAGCTTGCAAATTACATTTGAGGGGGAGGGAGGGGGGACTGAAAATCACTACAGAGGTGTCTGTAGCCTTTAGGAAACCTGTGTACACATAAAACCCATATTCATACAAAGAAACAGAGCTGAGTACAGAATTACTATATAGTAAAATGAAGCATTCAGTATATTGATAGATGCTTTGAACAATATTAATATTTATATTGTTAAAGTCCAGGCCATTGTGGATATCGGTATTAAAAATATTTTTTCAGAATAAAACCATGCTGCTTTGCTTTCAATGTGCCCTTCAAGAGATGAATTACAACAGAGGATTTTAATTTAAATTACCTGTCCAAAGACATTTCCTTAATTACGAGTGAAGATATCATTTGCTACTAATGTAAACTGTCTAATTGTTGGTGATAAATACAGTATATACATTTCATATGCATAGTTCAGAACTATCAATGGTTATCTGTATATCCACCATATTAACATAATATTATTGTCATGACATACAAACTGCAAATTAATAACAGGTAGCTATAATTTTACATTCTTGCATCCTTTACATCTTTACATAGCTAAGGAAAACATGAATATTACGGTGCCAAGCAACAATAAATTTAAAAATGTACATATTTTGAAAATAATAACAAATGTTCTATATATTCATTACCATAACTGCTTTTAACTAGAGTTGAGCGAACACCTGGATGTTCGGGTTCGAGAAGTTCGGCCGAACTTCCCAAAAATGTTTGGGTTCGGGATCCAAACCCAATCCGAACTTCATCCCCAACCCGAACCTCATTGAAGTCAATGGGGACCCGAACTTTTGGGCACTAAAAAGGCTGTAAAATAGTCCAGGAAAGGGCTAGAGGACTGCAAAAGGCAGCAAAATGTAGGTAAATGTGGATAGGGAAATGTATTAAAATAAAATAAAATAAATAAAAATTAACAAATATCAATTGGAGAGAGGTCCCATAGCAGAGAATCAGGCTTCAAGTCACCCACCAATGGAGAAGGTCACTTTCAGTTATTTAGGCCCCAGCACCCAGACAGAGGAGAGAGGTCCCACAGCAAGGAATAAGGCGTCATATCACCCACCACTGGAGAAGGCCACTTTCAGTTATTTAGGCCCCAGCACCCAGACAGAGGAGAGAGGTCCCACAGCAAGGAATAAGGTGTCATATCACCCACCACTGGAGAAGGCCACTTTGAGTTATTTAGGCCCCAGCACCCAGACAGAGTAGAGAGGTCCCACAGCAGAGAATCAGGCGTCATATCACCCACCCCTGGAGAAGGCCACTTTCAGTTATTTAGGCCCCAGCACCCAGACAGAGGAGAGAGGTCCCAAAGCAAGGAATAAGGCGTCATATCACCCAATACTAGAGAAGGCCACTTCCAGATATTTAGCCCACGGCACCCAGACAGAGGAGAGAGGTCGCATGGCAGAGGTTCAGGCTTCATGTCACCCACCATTGTAACCGGCTACTTTCAGTTATTTAGGCCCCGGCACCCAGATTGAGGAGAGGTTCATTCAACTTTGGGTTGCACCGCAAGATCATGGTAAAGTTAAAAAAATGAGGATTCAATAAAGAAGTGTAACGGAGTACAAGAATACATGGTTTAGGGGGAGGCAGTTATAAATGTCTATTCTGCACAAGGGAGGGACAGGTCCTGTGGGATTCATGCCTGGCCGGGTAGGCCAGCACCTCCAAGGCATAAAATGCTAACTCTGGCCATGAGGACAATTTGGAGACCCAGAAGTTGAATGGGGCCGAACCATCAGTCAGCACGTGGAGGGGTGTGCAGAAGTACTGTTCAACCATGTTAGTAAAATGCTGCCTCCTGCTAACGCATTCCGTATCAGGTGGTGGTGCAGTTAGCTGTGGCGTGGAGACAAAACTTTTCCACATTTCTGCCATGCTAACCCTGCCCTCAGAGGAGCTGGCCGTGACACAGCTGCGTTGGCGACCTCTTGCTCCTCCTCTGCTTTCGCCTTGGGCTTCCACCTGTTTCCCTGTGACATTTGGGAATGCTCTCAGAAGCGTGTCTACCAGCGTGCGCTTGTACTCGCGCATCTTCCTATCATGCTCCAGTGGAGGAAGTAAGGTGGGCACATTGTCTTTGTACCGGGGATCCAGCAGGGTGGCCACCCAGTAGTCCGCCCACGTTAAAATGTGGGCAACTCTGCTGTCGTTGCCCAGGCACTGCAGCATGTAGTCGCTCATGTGTGCCAGGCTCCCCAGAGGTAAGGACAAGCTGTCCTCTGTGGGAGGCGTATCATCATCGTCCTCTGTATCCCCCCAGCCACGCACCAGTGATGGGCCTGAGCTGTGTCGGATGCCACCCCGCTGTGACCCTGCTTCATCCTCATCCTCCTCCAACTCCTCCTCATCCTCCTCGTCCTCCAGTAGTGGGCCATGGCTGGCCACATTTGTACCTGGCCTCTGCTGTTGCAAAAAACCTCCCTCTGAGGCACTTCTAACAGACTGGCCTGAAAGTGCTAAAAATGACCCATCATCCTCCTCCTCCTGGGCCACATCCTCTTCCATCATCTCCCTAAGCGTTTTCTCAAGGAGACATAGAAGTGGTATTGTAACGTTGATAACGGTGTCATCGCCACTGGCCATGTTGGTGGAGTTCTCGAAACTGCGCAAAAGGGCACACAGGTCTCGCATGGAGGCACATTTATTGGTGGTGAAGTGGTGCTGTTCCGCAGTGCGACTGACCCGTGCGTGCTGCAGCTTAAACTCCACTATGGCCTGCTGCTGCTTGCACAGTCTCTCCAGCATGTGCAAGGTGGAGTTCCACCTGGTGGGCACGTCGCATATGAGGCGGTGAGTGGGAAGGCCGAAGTTCCACCGTAGCGCAACGGCCCGCCCTTTATGAAGCAGCTCTGACGTGTCGGGGTAGTTGTGAATGAACTTCTGCACCACCGAATTCAGCACATGCGCCAGGCCAGAGCTGCGACGAGATTTCGCCCATTATCGCACACCACCAGGCAGGGCTTGAGGCCCACCGGCAGAAACCACTGGTCGTTCTGTTGTTCAATACCCCGCCACAACTCCTATGAGTTTCTGAATGGCCTGCTGACGTTTACCCCGGGCTGTGCTGAAGTTGGTGGTGAAGGTGTGTGGCTGACTGTATGCGCGGGTGGAAGCAGAGGAGGAGGAAGCCGAGTAGGAGGAGGAGGCTACAGGAGGCAAAGAATGATGCCCTGTGATCCTTGGCGGCGGAAGGACGTGCGCCAAGGAACTCTCCGCCTAGGGCCCAGCAGCCACTACATTTACCCAGTGTGCAGTTAGGGAGATAGTGTCCCTGGCCATGCTTACTGGTCCACGTATCTGTGGTTAGGTGGACCTTGCCACAGATGGCGTTACGCAGTGCACACTTGATTTTATCGGATACTTGGTTGTGCAGGGAAGGCACGGCTGTCTTGGAGAAGTAGTGTTGGCTGGGAACAACATACTGTGGGACAGCCATTGCCATCAGCTGTTTGAAGCTGTCTGTGTCTACCAGCCTGAATAACAGCATTTCAAAGGCCAGTAGTTTAGAAATGCTGGCATTCAGGCCCAGGACTAGAGGGTGGCTATGTGGGAATTTACGCCTTCTCTCCAAGGTTTGTGAGATGGAGAGCTGAACGCTGCCGTGTGACATGGTGGAGATGCTTGGTGACGCAGGTGGTGGTGTCGGTGGCACATCCTCTGTTTGGTGGGCCCGCAGGTGCAGCAGCAGAAGAGGTAGGAGGGGGAGCCTGAGTGAGTTCCTTGTTTTTAAGGTGTTTACTCCACTGCAGTTCATGTTGTGCATGTAGATGCCTGGTCATGCAGGTTGTGCTAAGGTTCTGAACGTTAATGCCTCGCTTCGGGCTCTAATGGCACAGCGTGCAAACCACTCGGGTCTTGTCGTCAGCACATTGTTTAAAGAAGTGCCATGCCAGGGAACTCCTTGAAGCTGCCTTTGGGGTGCTCGGTCCCTGGTGGCGGTGGCCAGTAGCAGGCAAACTCTCTTGGCGGTGGCTGTTCTGCTTTTGCCCCCTGCTCTCTATTTTGCTATGCTGTTGGATCGATCTCATCACTGCCTCATCCTCTGAACTATGAAAGTCAGTGGCATGACCTTCATTCCATGTGGGGTCTAGGAACCCATCATCCCCTGCATCGTCTTCCACACAGTCTTCCTCCCTGACCTCCTGTTCGGTCTGCACACTGCAAAAATACGCAGCAGTTGGCAACTGTGTTTCGTCATCATCAGAGACGTGCGGACTCCGATGAGGTGGTATTCCCATGTCCTCATCATCAGGAAACATAAGTGGTTGTGCATAAGTGCATTCTATGTCTTCCACCACTGGGGAAGGGCTAGGTGGATTCCCTTGGGAAACCCTGCCAGCAGAGTCTTCAAACAGCATAAGAGACTGCTGCATAACTTGAGGAACGAAATGTAAAAAAAAGTTAAAAAAGAGGTTAGGGAGTTTCTGTCAAGGCAGAAACAACTTCGGACGAGAGGCGCCAAAGGGCGGAGTGGATGGAAGTGAAGAAAAAATATAAATATATAAAAATATATAAATTAATAAGTTAAGAGGTAAAATTACTCAAATAGATGAAAATAATAAACGTAACGTAAATGTGAAATGGGATGTAGACATAGAAAAAAGGCAGCGCAGGTGTTTAGGGGATTAGACGGGAATCTATCCCCTATAATAGATGAGAAGGAAGGGAGGGTGACCACAAATCACAGGATCTGTGCAAGGTCACCGAAAAAAAATAACACCAATGGAGGCGCCTATTTTCAAAAGACGGAAATGGTCTATTCTGGGATGGGTAGAAGAATATATAGAGAATATATATATATAAGAATATATATTCTTCTATCCATCCCAGAATAGACCATTTCCGTCTTTTGAAAATAGGCGCCTCCATTGGTGTTATTTTTTTTCGGTGACCTTGCACAGATCCTGTGATTTGTGGTCACCCTCCCTTTCCTTCGCATAACTTGAGGCTCAGTTTTCTTGATATGCATGGGGGTGATGTGACAGACTGATGGGCTTGGTTTTCAGGCGCCACCTGTGCCCTTTCTGCAGAAGACTGGGTGTGAGATAATGTTGTGAACGTGCTGGATCCACTGTCGGCCACCCAATTGACTAGCGCCTGTACTTACTCAGGCCTTACCATCCTTAGAACGGCATTGGGCCCCACCAAATATCGCTGTAAATTCTGGCAGGTACTGGAACCTGAGGTAGTTGGTTCACTAGGACATGTGGCTGTGGCAGAACGGCCACATCCTCTCCCAGCACCAGAGGGATCACTAACAACACCACGACCATGTCCGCGTCCGCGTCCCTTACTAGATGTTTTCCTCATTGTTACCGTTCACCACAATAAGAAAAAAATTATTTGGCCCAATGTATTGAATTCAAATTCAGACCTTTTTTTTACAGGCACCTAACACTATCTGGCTATCTATTTATGTACCGTATTACACTAATCCAGGCACAGCAGTAACCACAAATTTAAAGGAATATTAATTGTAGGCCTAGTATTTAGGCCCTGGATGAAAGGTATCCTTTTATGGACAGATTTACACTTGGAGATGCACAGTAGCGTGTGAAAAAGTATGTAGGATTATACCTTCAGCATTTGAATTTTAACACTTTGTGTAATATACCCTTTAACGGACAGAAATACAATGGGAGATGCCTGGTAGCGTGGATGACCCTCTCAGCACTTGCATATACACCATGGGCCAGATTTATCATTACTCTTGCAGTTCACTCCACTTTCAAAGAAGGCGTATGTGTATTTGAGTCAAGTCAAATTTATCATGGGCTCTTTCAGAGGTTGATAAATCTGGTGTATTTCTGGTTCCTAGTTGTATTTTGGCTTTGTCTTTGGAAAAGTCACAATTTTAAAAAAGTGATTTTGTCAAACATAAGCATGGTCATGAGTGGAGTGAGTTTGCGCAATTTTTTGCGACTTTTTTGCGACTTTTTAAAAAGTCGCAATAATAAATCTGTCTTGCAAGTGATTTACATACGACAATACGCCCATAAACTTGGTTTTGGAGTGAGTGGCGTAAGTCTCCAAAAAGTCGCAAAAAATTGCGCAATTTGGCTTTTTGCGCAATTTTTTGCGACTTTTCGACTCCAGAAAAGTGACTTAGGCTAATGATAAATCTGGCCCCTTGAGTGTAATATACCCTTTTACGGACAGATTAACACTTGGCCTGCAACAGCTGGAACACCAGATTCATGGTATTGCTATATTGGCAAGTGAATTTCACCACAGAACAAAATCTATCCTTTAACGGATACTATTAAACTTGTCCAGTCACAGCTGGAACACCAGATTTACTGTATTTATATTTTGGCAACTGAATTTAACCCCAGAAAAAAATATACCCTTTTACGGACAGATTTAAACTAGGCCTGCAACACCTGGAACACCAGATTCAGGGTATTGCTATTTTGGCAATTAAATTTCACCCCAGAACAAAATATTCCCTTTTACGGACAGATTTAAATGAAGCCTGCAACAGCTGGAACAACAGTTTTACTGTATTTCTATTTTTGCAACTAAATTTCACCGCAGAAAATAATATATTCTTTGCCAGACACTATTAAACTTGGCTAGCCACAACTGAAACCACTAATTTATGGTATTGCTATTTTGGCAATTGAATTTAACCCCAGAAAAAAAATATATCTTTTGCCGTACATTATTAAACTTGGCCAGCCACAGCTGAAACCACTGATTTATGGTATTGCTATTTTGGCAATTGAATTTAACCCCAGAAAAAAATATGCCCTTTTACGGACAGATCTAAACTAGGCCTGCAACAGCTGGAACACCAGATTCAGGGTATTGCTATTTTGGCAATTAAATTTCATCCCAGAAAAAAATATACCCTTTTACGGACTCATTTAAACAAAGCCTGCAACAGCTGGAACAACAGTTTTACTGTATTTCTTTTTCTGCAACTGAATTTCAACGCAGAAAATAATATTTCCTTTGCCGTACACTATTAAACTTGGCCAGCCACAGCTGAAACCACTGATTTATGGTATTGTTATTTTGGCAATTGAATTTTACCCCAGAACAAAATATATCCTTTGCCGGACACTGTTAAACTTGGCCAGCCACAGCTGAAACCACTGATTTATGGTATTGCTATTTTGGCTATTGAATTTCACCCCAGAACAAAATATATCCTATGCCGCACACTATTAAACTTGGCCATCCACTGCTGGGACACCAGATTTACGGTATTGCTATTTTGGCAATTGAATTTCGCCCCATAAAAAAGATATATCCTTTGCCATACACTATTAAACTTGGCCAGCCACAGCTGAAACCACAGATTTATGGTATTGCTATTTTGGCAATTGAATTTCACCCCAGAACAAAATATATCATTTGCAGGACACTATTAAACTCGGCCAGCCACAGCTGAAAACACTGATTTACGGTATTGCTATTTTGCCTATTGAATTTCACCCTAGAACAAAATATATTCTTTGCCGGACACTATTATACTTTGCCAGCCACTGCTGGGACACCAGATTTAGTGGATTGCTATTTTGGCAATTGAGTTTAACCCTTTAATAAAATATAGAAATTTCTATCCTGAGTTTCTAGGGGTGACAATAAGCACAGCCAAGCCCCTGATGTAGGATATAGCAAAAAAAAAACTAGTATTGATGGATTGATGGACTTGGTGGCAGCTTGTGCTAGTATACCACAAGTCACAAAATGGCCGCCGATCACCCCAGAAAAAAGTGACAGAAAAACGCTCTGCGCAGCCTAAAAACCAGTGAGCAATTAACTAGCAGAAGTTGAATGATTCACAGCTGTAGCTCAATCACTTTATTAGGTGCTTTTGCTGACGTTTCCCTGCCTAATCTCGCCCTCACAGAAGCTGCGTCCTCTCCCTACACTAGCAGTGTAACGTGCGGCGCTACGTGACTCCAGCTTAAAATAGAGGCTGGGTCACATGCTGCACTTGGCCAATCACAGCCATGCCATTAGTAGGCATGGCTGTGATGGCTTCTTAGGGCAAGAAGTAAAACGCTAGCTGATTGGCTGCTGTGCAGCCCTTCAGAAAGCGGGAAGAAATCGCACTATGCTCGAACTGTTCGCTCAACACTACTTTTAACACATTAGCCAAATACAGAATCTGTACCTAATTTACTGTGCTTAGACTGTGACAGACAAATTAGTATTGGTGACCTACAGTGTATCCCTAGCACATTGTAGGCTTAATTGTCAGTGAACACAACATATTATAACACCTAAATAATAGACTGTAGCTAATTGCTTTGTATAGAGACATACTATATGATTGGCAGAAAGCAAAAAAAAACGAGGCACAACAATCATCACCATTAACTTGATTTTGGAATGGAGGTAATTCATCAAACTTTGAGATATACATATACAGTAATTCTATTTTATATTATTATCTAGTCAACATGAACATTGAGATTGTAATTAAATGTAGGCTGCTTGACTGCAGAAATTCATCAAGTACTGTATGCACATCATCAGTTAACTATGCACTCAACAATGACTATAATATTCCTTACTCCTGAAGCATTCCTGATTTTGTTCTAGAAAATGTCCATAAACTGCTAAACATTGTGACGAATATACAATGGTCAAAATGATCCACCTTGAAAGGCTGGAGAAATCTTGATCATTAAAGTCAATAGGAACCCAAACTTCACTTTATTATAAATAAATAATAGCATTCTTAAGACAGAATGCTAAATAAAATGGCCATTGAGGAGTTAAAAATAATTTGAAAAATCCTCACCTCATACACTTGATCCCACATCCGGTATCCTCTTCTTTCTTCTTTCTGCCGGACCTGCAAAAGGACCTGTGATGACGTCAGCGCGCTCACCGCAGGTCCTTCTAGTGTACAGTTCTGGGCTCCTGTGAACAAGACAGACATAGCAGAGCTGGAGAGGGTTCAGAGGAGGGCAACCAAAGTAAAAACTGGAATGAGGGATCTACATTACCCTGAAAGGTTATCAAAATTAGGGTTATTCACTTTAGAAAAAAGACGACTGAGGTGAGATCTAATAACTATGTATAAATATATCAGGGGTCACTACAGAGATCTGTCCCATCATCTATTTATCCCCAGGACTGTGACTGTGACAAGAGGACATCCTCTGCGTCTGGAGGAAAGAAGGTTTGTACACAAACATAGAAAAGGATTCTTCACTGTAAGAGCAGGGAGACTATGGAACTCTCTGCCTGAGGAGGTGGTGATGGTGAGTACAATAAAGGAATTCAAGAGGGGACTGGATTTATTTCTGGAGTGTAATAATATTACAGGCTACAGCTACTAGAGAGGGGTCGTTGATCCAGGGAGTTATTCTGATTTCCTGATTGGAGTCGGGAAGGAATTTTTTTCCCCTTAAGTGGGGAAAATTGGCTTCTGCCTCACAGGGGTTTTTTGCCATCCTCTGGATCAACTTGTAGGAAACAGGCCGAACTGGATAGACAAATGTCTTTTTTCGGTCTTATATACTATGTTACTATGTTACTATATCTTCATTGAGAATGACCTATGATGACGTCACCACGCTCACCATGAGCGCGGTGATGTCATCACAGGTCGTTTTGCAGGTCCTGCAGAAAAAAGAAAAAAGGGGATACCAGCTGCTTGATCAAGTGGATGAGGTGAGTTGTTTTTTTATTATTTTTAACCCCTCAATGAGAATTTCATTTAGCATTCTGTCTTAAGAATGCTATTATTTTCCGTTATAACCATGTTATAATGGAAAATAATAAAATCACCTGAACACTGCACCCGAACTTCAGTGAAAAAGTCCGGGTTCAGGTCCGGGTACCAGAACTCGCAAAGTTCGGTACGAATCCGAACTTTGCAGTTCGGGTTCGCTCAACCCTACCTCCACCTCATCTTGACCATCTAGACAGTAATTGACAGGCTGCTCTCCATTTTATCTACCAATAATATAGAGCTGTAGCTTTAATATGCTGACAAAATATTAAGATCCAGATTCTGTATCTCCAAGCTCCAGCTTCTGTTGTAGAATTAAGACCTCTGTTCCTTATTAAAGGTTGTGTTTTTTTTTTTTTTTCAGTTAGAAAAATAGATGCAGAACATTATATTCAGTAATATTGGAATGATACTTGAATTGAAACAGAATGGAAACCTTTATAGCTGGGCTGGGCTGTAGCATGATTTGTGGATATACATTTTCTTTCATTATGGATTGCTATGGAAAATAGAGAGACGCTCACTTCCACTTTTCCCAGGAAAAGGTGCTCCTAGCCGTTCTGGATCACCCCTCCAGAGGAGAAAAAATGTTGGATTTAGATGCTATCGGCGGGCACTCATATATGGACTGAACAGCTGGAAAGTAATTCTAAAAAAGGTACTTTAATGCTCCAAAAGAGTGCTAATACACCAATAAATACATAAAAAATATATCTATAATAAAAGATAAATAAAAAATGTACAATGGATTGTTTCCTAAATATCACCATAGAAGACGGACCATAGGTTTTGAAATTGTCTCGATAGGGACAGAGTGCTAGCGCAGGGTATATTTGAATGGTTCAACGATATTGTAGTGGCAATGATATCAGATCTCCATTTGAGATGACACAGCGAATATGTAGGCAGGTAGTCTTTTGGCGTAGGACAATAATTGACAACCGCAAGTCCAAGTCGATCCTTGCTTATGGATTGCAGATCGATTGAATGTCTCTAATATCACACATCCGATGTCAAATAGTGCCGGCTAGATGTGAATGTCTTTGTTGTCATGCATCCAATGCCTAGATGCCAACTAAATCGCATGTGACTCACACCTGGAGTGGGTCAGTAGACAATATGCGCGCTTTTCATCAAAGATAGATATTGCTCAGTTCGCTTTAGTATATTGGCAATAATATGTTAGCAAAAATGTTTCCACATCCAGTGTGCTTACCTCCGCTCTTTGAATCGGATTAGGGTTGGTGCCAAATACCTGTATTTCAGTGTGAAATCGCCGGCGTCCCGGCGTTCCATGTGTGATCGGTATGCTCGCGGCAGCCAAATCTCGTATGGAAGTCTCGTGTGAGTTTTCGTAGGCTGTGGTTTTGCCTACCCGTACTGTCAAGTAAAAAACTGTTCGTCCTCTTCACAGTGCACTGAATCTTCTGCGATGTCAGAATTCGGGGTACTATTCCTTCCTTTTGGCTGGAAGGAATAGTACCCCGAATTCTGACATCGCAGAAGATTCAGTGCACTGTGAAGAGGACGAACAGTTTTTACTTGACAGTACGGATAGGCAAAACCACAGCCTACGAAACTCACACGAGACTTCCGTACGAGACTGGCTGCCGCGAGCATACCGATCACGTGAACGCCGGGACGCCGGCATTTCACACTGAAATACAGGTATTTGGCACCAACCCTAATCCGATTCAAAGAGCGGAGGTAAGCACACTGATGTGGAAACATTTTTGCTAACATATTATTGCCAATATACTAAAGCGAACTGAGCAATATCTATCTTTGATGAAAAGCGCGCATATTGTCTACTGACCCACTCCAGGTGTGAGTCACATGCGATTTAGTTGGCATCTAGACATTGGATGCATGACAACAAAGACATTCACATCTAGCCGGCACTATTTGACATCGGATGTGTGATATTAGAGACATTCAATCGATCTGCAATCCATAAGCAAGGATCGACTTGGACTTGCGGTTGTCAATTATTGTCCTACGCCAAAAGACTACCTGCCTACATATTCGCTGTGTCATCTCAAATGGAGATCTGATATCATTGCCACTACAATATCGTTGAACCATTCAAATATACCCTGCGCTAGCACTCTGTCCCTATCGAGACAATTTCAAAACCTATGGTCCGTCTTCTATGGTGATATTTAGGAAACAATCCATTGTACATTTTTTATTTATCTTTTATTATAGATATATTTTTTATGTATTTATTGGTGTATTAGCACTCTTTTGGAGCATTAAAGTACCTTTTTTAGAATTACTTTCCAGCTGTTCAGTCCATATATGAGTGCCCGCCGAATGCATCTAAATCCAACATTATGGATTGCTGTTATGCCAAAAGAGTGAAAATTAAAGTGGTTACATCTGTAACTTCAGAGAGACCTTTTATTTAACATACAGGTTGTGCAGTATCTACAGAAGTCTATGTATTTGACTTTCTATGACATTCAGCACTGTGACAATAAAGCTGCATAAATTATTCAGTTTCCAGCTGCAAGAATTCTCCCGAGTAAATTTTAGAAAAAGAAAACTACACAGTGACTCGATGTCCTACTTAGACTTTTATTAAATGGGGTCATAAAACATTTCTGGAATTGAACTGCATTACAGAATCATAAAAAATGGTTAGACTTCTATTTCTGCTTAAGAGAGAAATAATTAGTCTGACGTGTTTTTCTAATGTGAATATCCCTATATAAAATTTCAAAGTTCAAACTAAATAATACAACAAATGCTATTGCTGTGCTCACACTCCAACCTCTCTAATAAGGATGAGCTAACCAGTTTGGACCGAGTTACGTTTTGGACCAGGTTCGGTCCTAACTTTGCTATTTTTCAGACAGCAGATGAAACCGAATCTTTTCAGGTTAGTTTCAGATTATTCCACTAACCTGGCATGTATCGCCATTTTAGTCCACATGTTGGTAGGTAAAAAAGCACTAGGAAGGAAGAAAGGGTCTCACATGACCCTGAGAGGAAGAGGGCGGGGGGGACACTTATAACAGTATGCTGCGTTAGCCCAGCCTGCAGGTCATCAGAAAGGCCTGGGGTCCACATTATAGCACCGCTACATTTACATTTATTTATTTATTATCAAGAAGCATCATACATAACTAAAAAAAATAAAATAAAACGTACTGTCCCTTTAAGTAAAAGCCAGAATATAATAAAAGACAAAAATAGACATTAAACTAAATCTATAATAAAGCAATTTACTTACAAAAGAAGCTATTCAGTCGTCTGCTGTGCCGTCCTCTGCTTGCTTCCGAGGATTCTTTCCCCTCCTTTCTGTCTCTCCTCAGTGCTAAGGCATGCTGTTATGGGGGATCTGTGGATGACACTTTGTTATGGGCATCTGTGGATGACATATTGTTATGGAGGATCTGTGGATGACAGGGTTATGGGCATCTGTGGATAACACTGTTATGGACATCTGTGGATGACACACGTTTATGGGCATCTGTGGATGACACTGTTATGGGCATCTGTGGATGACATACTGTTATGGAGGATCTGTGGATGACAGGGTTATGGGCATCTGTGGATGACACACGTTTATGGGCATCTGTGGATGACACTGTTATGGGCATCTGTGGATCACACACTGTTATGGGCATCTGTGGATGACACTGTTATGGGCATCTGTGGATGACACTGTTATGGGCATCTGTGGATGACACTGTTATGGGCATCTGTGGATGACACTGTTATGGGCATCTGTGGATGACATTGTTAGGGGGGGGAGGGTGGTAACGTGGGGGAGGAAAGAGAAAAACTTGTAGAGGGGCCATGGGGTGTACTGGAGCCAGCTAGGCCCCCCTTCACAGTATTTATTAACACCTTTCAGCATTCCCCTGAGGGGTTAATAAATACTGTGAATAAGGGACTAATGAAAGGGGTTAATAACTGCTGTGAAGAGCCTATCACAATAGTTATTAACCCCTCAGCAGTCCCCCATAATTTATTAACACCTTTCAGCAATCCCCAGCGGCCCACAGCACAGACCAGTTAGTGCCTAATTTCCCCCCTGGTTATTTCAGTGACAGTCCCGCTCCATTAACAAACTTCCCCCCTTTCAGTTTCAGCAATCCCTTGTCAATTTCCCATCAACACACCATTATCGTCTTTACTGTTGATCTGGGAGAATGGAACATGGGATTAATCCAGAACAGATGGAAACCAAAGTTACCCTGCCAGTGGGACAATACTGCAACATGATGACATTAAGATAAGGCGGCCACAGCAAGGTTTTTCAGTCTCAGAGACTCAGACCAGTAGGAGCACTGAAACAGCAGCCTTGACTACCTCAGCACAGCTGAGCTCCTAACAGTCTGTTTGTTCCTCCTTCCACTTCCTGCAGGGCAGCCGCGCCTGCAAACCAGAATTGACTGGCGTGAATCTGCAGGCACCGTGTGACGTCAGTGCGCTCTGCGCAGTGACTTCAGATCATGTGAGTATACTTAAAGTGCTAAGATTCAGTGGCATCAACTCATTCTAGTGCGAAATTTTTTCTTTATATTTATACTTAAAGTGCCCCTTACCTTACAGTAGTCTCGACATCGCCGAGAGTCGCCGTGGCCACCCTAACTACTGTTACCAGTACAGACCGTCACCCGGGCGTCAGCCAGCATCAGTGGGGGGGCACGTGGGGGGGCAAAGAAATAACCAAGGGGAAGGGGCAACTGCCCCCCTTGCCCCCCTGTAGCGACCCCTATGGTGAAGGGAAAGGCTAGGATTACAAAGAAGAATTGTGTTTGTAGAATAGGGACAAGCAGGGAAGCTGACATCCAGGGAGAGAGAATACAGGAGCTGTGGGTGGCTGTACCTCCTAGCAGAACTGCAGCTGCTGCAGTGCAGACCTCAAAAGCAGCTACCTGCAAGGAAATACTTTAATTTTTCCCCCCATTTTCACATAAATACTTTTTTTTTTTTTTTAAAGGGCTCAATATAATTAAGTAACATATATATGTCATTACTGCAGCAATACACAAGGTATAGAAGGAATCTACCTGAGAGTGTTAAAGCCAAAAAGGCAGTACCAGCCCTGCACACACATGTAGAACAGAAGGTGGGCCAGTCCTTGAGCCTGTCGATGTCTGCCAAAGTGCAAGGCAGCGACGACGTGTGGAGCTGTAACTACAGTCAGGGACAATACATGTCCTTTACGAGAAACTGGGTGAATGTGGTTCCGTCACAGCCACACCGGCAACTTGGCCAGGTGACGCCGATTATGCCTCCACGTTGCCACGCTGTTGGTCCTGCGGCAATGTCCGCCTCTGCCTCCTCATTCTCCACCTTGTCCTCAGCCTCCACTGCAGGGACAATTCACAGGAAGCATACTACATGTGCAGGGCACGGCGTTGTCACACTGTTCTGCATCTCGTTTCCCTGGGCGAACGGAGTCACACAGGATAGGAACTGCTCCGTGTCCTTCGTCAAGAAATCGAATCCTGGCTTTCTTCGCAATAACTCAAAATCAGAACCACGTTGAACGACAATGGGAAGAACATTGTGTCGGCGTTGCGTCAAGGAGGGCTGAGCCATGAACACTACATGGAACACGTGTTCAATCTGGTTGTCAAGCAGGGTCTGAAGTCTTCAACCCATCTGCAAAACATCCTAAAAATTGCCAGGAAACTTTGCATGCACTTCAGCCATTCGTACACCGCAAAGCACACCCTCCTTGAGCTGCAGCGGCAGAACGACATCCTCCAACATAGTCTGTTATGCAAGAACAAGAACAAGATTATTAACCAGAATATAGGGAGGGCCGCTATAATAATCGCGGTCCGACGCGCCCGACACTGTGCCCCAAACCAGGAAGAAAACACAAAGCGTGAAAAGATACACCTATATGCTAGATCAAAATAGATCGCTCCCCCCTAAATCTCTTATGCATGTATAAATAATTCATAGTATCCCATGAGGAAAGTAGTTGATAGTGGGCAGAAAGTAAACATACACATAAAGCAATATAAGATGGTCCTATTATGGCTAAACAATAATCACAAGCTTAGAGTATAAGAACACATACCCATAATGTGATGGTCACAAGAACCCAGCCAGATAAACACCTCGACACGTGTTCCACCACCAGGCTTTTTCCTGACTCAAAATAAAACAATAGTAGACGGGCACTCTAACTGTGTGTCTTTATACAGATTACTTATAGGTCCATTTATATGTTATAAAATCCTTAAAATTTAATGAAAAACCATAGATAAATGCAAGGAAATAAAAATTGAAATAAAAAATAAAATCACGTCATCAAACGTATTCGTCCAATAGCTGAGTACATATAATGCTGAATACATCTAAATCAATGATCTATTGATCCTATAGCTGAGTACAGATAGAGATGGTTATACCACAATCAAATTGCCATTACACGTATTCCGTCCTATAGCTGAGTACATATATCGCTGAATACATCTATATCAATGATCTCTTGATCCTATAGCTGAGTACACATAGAAATGGTCGTATCAGTCCCAATCTTTAGATATAACTGCAATTGTCCTTGGTAACAATGTAAATCAAATGGATTGTTTGAATCTCATTCCCTATTGATGGGATTGTAAATGGTTGTATCGCAACAATTATATTCCTTGGTTTATACGTCGGGCCTTGCTCTGCTGGTCTCCTCCATATGAGTACAGACAGTATACCCGATATTGATTAGTAATGTATACGTCACATGTATGAAGGTCCGGGCTTGATTGACCGAGTGTCCACGAGTTTTGTATCAGCGTCAATATCAATTTTCGGATAGGTAGATGCTCTTACCTTTGAATGTTTAGGCTGATGTATCAGTACTTACATACCCAAGAGTCGGGCAGTGAATCTCTGTTTGTCCCGCTGTGCGATCCCAGCACACTCCGCTGGTTCGGACGCTGAGGAGGAGCAGGACTAGCCAGAGGAGCTACAGGGCGATGAGGAAGATGAGGCAGAGGACCCAGACACACCGTGGCAGTATGCAGTGAAAATGGAGGCAGGGAGTTCCTCTGAGTCACTTGCACAAGTGGCCCAATGCATGCTCACTTGCTTGCGTAGTGACAGCCGAATTGTCAACATTCGGCAGAGGGGTGACTTCTGGCTCTCCACCTTGTTGGTACCTCGCTACCGGTCTAAAATGGGGGCCTTTTTTACACCCGCTGAGAGGGAGGACAAACTGAACTACTATAGAGACATCTTATGTAGTCAGTTTGCTGCTGCCTATCAGCGCCATCATCCATGCTCTCGAAAGTCCGACCGGGGGGCTTTCAGCGCTCATGTTCCGTTGCCTTGGCTGCTGGGGAGTGGTGGGGTGGCATGAGCAGTACCAGCTCTATCAGCAGCAGCCTGAGTCCAGAGTCGCTGATGAGCAGCTTTCTTCACCAGAATAGTGAAGAAAGTACTCACCAGCAGCAGCAGCTAGACCTGGAGCAGGACCTGAACCAGCAGGTGTTGGCATACTTGGACAGCATCCTGCCACCCCAAATTCAAGATCCGCTGGACTACTGAGCAGCCGAACTGGATTTGTAGCCACAACTAGCAGAGTTTGCCCTGGAAAAGCTGTTCTGCCCGGCCAGTAGTGTAGCATCAGAGCGGGTGTTTAGTGCGGCGGGGGCCATAGTTACCCCAAGATGAACTCGCCTGTCCATCCAAAATGTGGAGAGACTGACCTTTGTCAAGATGAATCAGGCATAGATTAGCCAGGATTTCTACCAACAAATGCCTGATGCATCAAATTAGATCATCCGTGCTGCCTCACCCAAACCTTGACAAAAAAAAAAAACGGTTTCTTCTTTCTACCTGCCTTAGCTACTATTCTGATGCTGGCACCCACCTGATGCCACACATCTGATGCCAAGTGCTCCTTCTTACACCCACCATCGTCAGCGGGTACTGTTATTGCCACCCATCTCCATACTCTGTCATCGTGCCACTCTGTGGCCTCCTGATGCTGCTGCCACATCCACACTCTGTCACTGTGCCCCTCTGTGGTCTCCTGATGCTGCTGCCACCTCCATACTCTGTCATTTTGCCACTCTGTGACCTCCTGATGTTGCAGCCACCTTCAGAATATGTCATTGTGCCACTCTGTTGTCTCCTGATGCTGCTGCCACCTCCAGACTCTGTCATTGTGCCACTCTGTGACCTCCTGATGCTGCCGCTACCTCCAGACTCAGTTATTGTGCCAATCTGTGGTCTCCTGATGCTGCCACCTCCAGACTCTGTCATTGTGCCACTCTGTGACCTCCTGATGCTGCCGCCACCTCCAGACTCTGTCATTGTGCCACTCTGTGGTCTCCTGATGCTGATTCCACCTTCAGACTCCATCATTATGCCACTCTGTGGTCTCCTGATGCGCCGCCACATCCACATTCTGTCATGGTACCACTCTGTGGTCTCCTGATGCTGCTGCCCCCTCCACACTCTGTGGTCGTGTCCCTCTGTGACCTCCTCATTCATGCTGCTTCACCTCACCACTATATCATAGGGCCACTCTGTGGACTTCTCATGCTGTTCCCACCCTCCCCACTTCATGACTGGGCCACTATTTTACCTTTTTGGCTTGGCTGACATCATCTTTTATTTGACCCTTTTTCTGATCTATCAAAAGGAAGGAAAAATGAGACGCACAACAGATGCTCTCTGTGTATCAGCTGTAAGGTCTGTATGGTCCAATTAGAATTGGCTTGTGATTTGGTAGCCAAAAGCAGGAGTGGGTACAAAACACAGAAGACATGCAAATATTCAGTTCACGTGTCATCTCTGTTTTGGATCCACTCACTTTTTTTGGGCATTAGCAATACTGAGGGATTACTGACCAAATTCTGACAGAGTAAAGGCGTATGCTCCACAGACAGGATCCGTTTTTCGTGGGTTATTATTCTGATGGATCAGAGAAAGGGCAAAATAATCAGTGACATCAACACAAACTTACTGCTGACACCCTCTCCACTCTGTCGGGGGGCTATCTTAAGTGTTTAATAGAACAGGATCTGTAGACATCTATGTGTAATCAGCTGATGACGGTATAAAAGGATTGCGCTTCTTGTTGGCGCTAACATCGACCTGTAAGGCTGAGTTAATACTTGAGTTATTTGGTCAGTTTTGTCCTCGTGACTGCCCAAATAACTGAAGTGTGCAGTGATTCTAAGAGTGACGCCTGTCATCTGCATGTCATACGAACTCACAGTATTATTTCACTACCAAGGCAGACTCTCTATGCATGTTACTGCAAGACACAGTGTTCTACACCACTATAAAGGCTCTCAGCAGCCAGGAAATTGCCATTTTTTAACGTGATTCACCACGAATAAATTGGGGTTGAACCAAATTTTTCCCCAAAAAAATTCGCTCATCTCTAAATCCAACACGACAACTTTAAGAATGGGACTTATTCTCCTTTCCTTTACCTCTGAATCCTACCGTAAGTAGAATGCTCTGTTTTGTTTAATACTCTAGTGCAGTGATGGTGAAGATTTTAGCGGCCCGAGTGCCCAAATTACAACCGAAAACCCACTTTTTTATTGCAAAGTGCCAACATGGCAAGTTACCCTGAATACTACAGTCCAATATAGTCTATCTTCCATGTACTTTATATGCGTTGCCTGTGCTGTTCATAGTGCGCCCTACGCTGATGAATGGCAGGAAAAGTCTAAGACATATTGGTATGTCATAGACTTTTTCCAGGGTGCGGGTGCCCACAGAGAGGGCTGCCACCTGTGGCAACCGTGCTATAGGTTCGCACCACTGCTCTAGACCATTCCCAATGCTCCTACTCTCTAGTTTTATGTATTTTACCATACCTACTCAGACACCAGACACCCCGAGTTGTTTATCCTTTATGTTTACAGTGTACACAAGTTCTCCTTACCTGTTCCCATGCAGTCCTACTCTATTAAACTTCAAATTCTAGGACTACACTCCTACTTAGCTCTTTTGCATTTAGGTATCTTCACTTTCACTGTAAGGTTAGGAAGTTCCGCATACAGTGGGAAAAATAAGTATTTGACACACTGGTGATTTTGCAAGTTTTCCCACCTACAAAGAATGGAGAGGTCTGTAATTTTTATTGTAGGTACACTTTAATTGTGAGAGACAGAATAAAAAAATAAATAAACAGAAAATCACATTGTATGATTTTTAAATAATTAATTTGCATTTTATTGCATGAAATAATTATATAATCACTTACCAACCAGGAATGAATTCTGTCTCTCACAGACCTGTAAGTTTTTCTTTAAGAAGCCCTCCTATCTTGCACTCTTTACCTGTATTAATTGCACCTGTTTGAATTCATTACCTGTATAAAAGACACCTGTCCATACACTCAATCAATCAAAACCTCTCCATCATGGCCAAGACTAAAGAGCTGTCTAAGGACACCAGGGCTAAAATTGTAGACTTGCACAAGGCTGGGATTGGCTGGGATGCAAGCAGCTTGGTGAGAAGGCAACAACTGTTGGTGCAATTTTTAGAAAATGGAAGAAACACAAGATGACTGTCGATCTTTCTTGGTCTGGGGCTCCATGCAAGATCTTGCCTCGTGGGGTAAGGATGATTCTCAGAAAGGTCAGGAATCAACCAGAACTACACAGGAGGACCTGGTCAATGACCTGAAGAGAGCTGGGACCACAGCTTCAAAGACTACTACACCGTCATTGATTAAAATCCTGCAAGGCACGCAAGGTCCCCCTGCTCATGCCCAGGCCCATTTCAAATTTGCCAATGACCATCTGGATGACCCAGAGAAGGCATGGGAGAAGGTCGTGTAGTCAGAAGAGACCAAAATATAACTTTTTTGTATCTACTCCAATCGCCGTGTTTGGAGGAAAAAGAAGGATGAGTACAACCCCAAGAACACCGTCCCAACTGTGAAGCATGGGGGTGTAAACATCATACTTTGGGGATGCTTTTCTGCCAAGGGGACATTACGACTGTACCTTATGGAAGAAAGGATGAATGGGGCCATGTATCGTGAGATTTTGGCCAACCACTTACTTCCGTCAGTAAGAGCATACTCATGTCTCATATGTGTTATTTTGTTTCTCTTATTCTTTTTCCTTTCTCTATTTTCTCTATTTCCCACCACTAGAGGAACCTTGAAGAGTAGCCTGGCCTACTTTACTGTAAGATCTACTACTTAGACTTTTCCTCTTACCACTTTTCCTATGGATGGGCAAGTTTCCTCCTATTAGAATAACCTTCTCATACACATTTATCATGGCTAAGCTTGTATCATTTGAAATTTAAAGGCCTCCTGTCCAACATTAAGCAGCAACTGCTTGTCCAGGAGCTTATACGATCGCAGGCAGATATTGTCCTTCTGCAGATAACACACTTTGAGGCAACTGCCACTTTTCATTTTCTCTGCAATAGATTTCCTGTTGCTTATAGTGCATTTTACACTCAGAAAAAAGCAGGGGTTGAGATTTTCATTTCACAACTGTGCCCTTTACAGATTGATAGATGTTTCCTGGATCCTGGTGACCACTATTTATACTACATACCCACTACATAGGTTGACCTCTTATACTTTGCAACATCTATGCACCTAATGACGGCCAGCTGTCCTTCTTAAAAAGTTTGTTTCAGCTCTTGGCCCACTTGTACAACATACCTCTTTTAGGAGGTGGAGATTTCAATTTAATCTTCTATGAGGTCCAAGACAGGCTGTCCCTACATTACCACCCTTCTAGTCTATCTAGATCTCATATGGCCTAACTGTTTGGTCAATTAATACATCAACACCAGTTATATGACCTCGGGAGTATTTCTAACCCCACCAAAGCAATATTTATTTTACTTACATCCTCACCAAATGCACACTAGAATAGCTTATTTTTTCACAAACTTAACAGCACTCTATTTTATACAGCCGAGATGGATCCAATGATTACATGGTCTGACCATATCCCACATTCTGCTATCTTTAATTTGGCTTTCTCCTCATGTTTGTACATGCCACTGGTGACATAATGAGAGTTTACAGAAGCGAGATATGCCTAAATTGGAACTTAAAGCACATTTGCAACTGTATTTTCAATTTAACAATAATTCTGTTTCAGAAAAGCTCACAATGGGAAGCCCACAAGGCTGTTTTTCAAGGGCATTACATTTTCCTCTCTTCAGATCTTAAAAAAGATAAGCAGGCCCTCTGCACTCGGTGCAGATTTTCGGAAATATGAGGATAGTTTTCTGACCTACCAAACTCGTAAACAAATTATCTACACATTAGCTAAGTTGAAAAACCTCAATATCAAACATTCAGAAAGTCTTCTATTATATTCTAAAAGCACCTAATATGAGGGAGGAAATAAAGCTTCAAGAAAAGCAAAATAAATCGACCCCATATTCTATTAGACCCCTAATGGACACCCTATATAAAATCCACAGTACACTTTGTAAACCTTTGCTCAGTGCTATACAAAATTATATTGACTACTAGAGATGAGCGAATTTTTCAAAAATTTGATTCGGCTGGTTCGCCGAACCAAATATATTTGCTGCAAATTGCATAAAAAATGGCTATTTCCTTGCTGCAGAGCCGTTATAGTGGTGTAGAACACTGTGCCTTGCAGTAACACGCATAGGGAGTCTGCTGTGGTAGTGAAATAATACTGTGAGTGAGTATGTCAGTATGTCAGTATGACATGCACATGACAGGCGTCATTCTTAGAATCACTGCACACCACTTATTTAGGTAGTCATGTGGCCAAAAACGAATCAAATAGCTTAAGTATGAACTCAGCCTTACAGATAGATGTTAGCGCCAAGAAGAAGTGCAATCCTTTGACACTGTCGTCAGCTGATTCAACATAGATGTCTACAGAACTTGTTATATTTAACGCTTATACAAGTAGATTGGCCGAATATTCGTCATATATTCGCAAATTCAAGAATTCGCCATTATTTTATTGATTGTGAAAATCGGCAATGCAATATGCGCATATTGAACGCGTAATACAGGCGTGGGTCACTTTTGCTACATTTTTCAAGCTGCTAGAAGTTTTCTGAGACTAGAGAAAATAGTTGGCACGGCAAAACATTTTGCTGGAATTACAGAGCTGTATAATGGCAATTGGGTCCCCAGTCAGTGCAGCCAGGTGTTATAGGATTGTTCCTATTACCCAGGCTGTAACCTCCCCTACTGTTCAACAGAAATGCTGTGGAATGATTCTTCCCTATCCTTTGACTAAACAAAAGCAAAGACAGGTGCACTCTGCGGTAATACTAAACCCTCACACTGATGTAAAATTGAGAGGTTAGTTTGACATATCCTACTGGGAGGACATGTCTTAAGCTCAGGCACCACGCCATGGTCTTTCAAAGTAGCCCGAGGCCCTATCACTCACCTACCTGTGCTGTTTGGGCAATACCAGGGGCCAGTGGGCGGATTACGGGAGCATAAGGCCTCACTCACAGACAGCTTACCAGTGACCTCCAGCATGTAGCCATGCCTGCAATGGGAGGTGGGAAGTGCCTGTGAGCCCCACCTGAGACTGGCTGATATGGCCCAGGGCTTAAACAGGTGCACCTGAAAGTAGCCTGTAGATGAAAAACAGGCACATTTAAATAGGAGTTTATACACCTCCATACATAAGACTATACAAACCATTAGAAAACGTCTTTCCCTGCACTTAGTACACTGGGAAATGGCAGAATCCAAGATGGCTGAGGCTAGTTTTAGGGCTGTGACAGGGCTGGGTGGCTGCTGATTGCCTGCATGCATGGCATTATGGGTGATCCTGCCTTCCCAGAGTTCCTTGCTCCATGTCCTCTACGTGCAGCAGCCCTTTTAGGAAAGTATGCGATTCGTTACCACGAAGCGTGAGGAAATTCGGATTCGGTGCGAGTCGAATAATTCCTAAAATTCAGATCGCATTCCACTTTGTCAGTTTCGATTCGCTCATCTCTATTCACTACCTGAAACTTTACCAGCTTAACCTCTTAAAAGAAGAACTCTCCCTTCTTCATACCTAAACTCATGTTATCTACCCTCTTTGTCCCAGGAAGCCTTGAGTCATTTAAATGCTCTTATCAATTCTGAAGAGATTCTGGATGTCATTAAGCTCCTTCCTAATGGGAAAGCACTAACTTCAGATGGTCTCCCCTACCTCTATTACATATCTTATTCAGACGCACTCCTGCCTTATCTAACAGATTCAATTATTTCTTGCTAGGCCACCATATCCCTCCCAGCATGCTTTTTTTTTGTATTATGGTAATTCCAAAGCTGAATAAAGACTATGCTGTATCCGCTAACTAACGACCCATAGCCCTTCTAAATTCAGATATTAAACATCCAGCATCCCACATCTGAGCGTTTTGGCTTCTCAATTATACCCTCCATCATAGGGCCCTTTGTTTTTCTGTGAGGACAAGTAGGCTGGCGGTCAATACTAAATGTCTACTGCTTTTTTTGTTTCCTCATATCCAGAACTTTTGTCCCCTGAAGAACCAGTTATATTGCTGGGAAAACGCAGCGTTGGGACTCTAAAATCTACAAATTTTGTTGGGACAACATTTGATTAACAGAATTTGGACACTTACCAGCAAGGGTATAGCCACCGAGAGGTGGGGGTGCCCCTTTCGTGGCGGGTGCTCTGCCTATAGGCAGGGTGAGTCTGAGGGACATTTTAGGGACAGTCATTTTGGTCCCATAACCTAGGACGCAGGATTACAACCACTAAGACACGCATGCATACCATCAAATCGTAAGTAAGAAGGACAATCACAGTCCCGCCTCATAACAACTTGTCCATTTACTTGATTACTATTGGTTGAACTATCAAGGTTATTTATGTATTTTGCACTACTAGGGATATTCAAGTATTTTAGATTCTTACATAAAATAAAATTACAAATATAAAAATTTCTGGCCTACCCAAATTTATTAACTTATTTGAAAAGATCACAATTCCCCAACCTACTCTCAACACCATACACCCATCCTTCCTCAACTTTGTCTGGTCCGGCAAACATCACTGTATTTCTGGGAGGGTATTGTCCTTCAATTTGGCGCAGGGGATCTTGCTTTCCCTGATATTACCAAATACTGTTACGTTACCCATATCAGACAGCTGCCCTCCTGGTCCACTTTACTAGCATATAATAAATAGACAGAAATAAATGGCTGGCCCCAATTCATCCAAATGCACTACTATGGCACCCTACTCCCTTGCCACTACCTCGGCCTTTATTAGGTCCTGTGCTCCATAACAAACATATATGGACCCTCTGTAACTCCCCTTTCACTTACGATCTTTGAAGTCACCTATCACCTCAAATAACTAAGCCTTGGCATTCATCATCACTTTTCCACATAGCGGACATAGTAGACTTTAACACCAAACCACTTTAAACTTTTTAGAGCTCCATGCTAAACACCCTATTCCTCCTTTAGCACATTGTAGATATCTTAACATTAAACATTTTGCTTAGCAAATCTCTCCTTCTCTTACTAATCCTTCTTTGTCATCGTTTGAAAGATTGCGTGCCCAGGGTGCCTCCACTAAAAGCCTTTCCTAAACACCCATATGGGCTTAAATGAAACACCACAGTAGAGAGGGAACTTTGGGCAAACTGAATGGTCCAATTCGGCCCACTCCTCTATCTGCACACTTTATAAAGAAAACCTAATCATGTGATACTATACACCAGATCTCCTCCATGGACTGGATCCTCCCATCCCAAATATCTGTTGGGGCTGTCAGTCCTCTGGAGCATCCCTAATGGCCCAGATCAGCAGAACCACTAATCCAAACCATTTAACTCCTTAAATGCCAGAATCGGCTATCTGTCACCCATCGGCACTCTTGTGAATATGATCACAGTGCCAATATCTAAGTTGTGTATTATGTAAGCAATCAAATGACTGCATGTCAGTGCCCCCTTGTAGGATTAACAAACATAAAAATTTGTAGAGCTAATCAGTCGGCACCCTGGAAGGTGGTGGTGCTCCTATCCTGGGTTGCAAGTCCATATATTCAAGTAGAAGAAGTGGAACAGCACCCACTTTTTAAGGCAAAGTGCAAAACAATCTTCACTTTATTGCCATCTGCAAAATACAGTCAGATGTGACATGTATTGGCAAAAACGTGTCACATCTGCTTGTATTTTGCTTATGGTAATAAAGATTGTTTTGCATCAAAAAGAGA
The DNA here is from genome assembly GCA_033119425.1 of Bufotes viridis. NCBI lineage: Eukaryota > Metazoa > Chordata > Amphibia > Anura > Bufonidae > Bufotes > Bufotes viridis. Next base: position 287,288,206 of record CM065592.1, on the reverse strand, counting down.
GAGATGGTCCACTTCTACATAAACATAAATAGGAATGAATTAAATTAAATTTAGTTTTGTTAAAACATGGAAGAAAAACCCTTTTCTGTTAAATAAAGAATTTTTTTTCTTAAAGGAAAATATTGAAGAAATGACTGGAAACCACAGGTGTGGAGATTGCTCACTATGCAGCTTCATTATACAGGGCCGTCACCTTTTCTTTGGAGGTTTGGAACATCATGTGGGTCACTTGATCAGGTGTAGAACAGCATTTGTGGTGTATGTACTGATATGCTCGTGTGGAGCCTTTTATATAGGTAAAACAAAGAGGCCTCTAATAGAACGAATCCGTGAGCATCATAATTCTATAGAAACAGGAAAAGGGCGCACTCGCCTCATTGAACATGTACGCATTCAACACAGAGGTGATGCTAATGTGTTGAAGTTTGCGGGGGTTGAGTTCATCGCTCCTGTATCACAGGGTGGCGATCGTCATCGCATCCTGCTTCAAAAAGAAGCCCGCCCAATTATTAAGACAGATGCCACTGGTCCGTTAGGCCTGAATGAACGAAATGATCGGTTTGTTTTCGCATAAATGTTTGCATTGTTATTTTCTCGCAATGTATGCATTTCTAATATATTTTGTCATGTTTTTATGTATGTCATTATACTACCGATCCTTGCAATTATCTGCTCAGCTTGGGTCATTTTGTTGCCTAGCTGTAGTTATGTCTTATATTGTAACACGCGCTCCTTACTTAGCATCGGGGGTTGCTAGGTGATGGTGTGATCCCGCTGCCCTCCCACATGACGCTGTCAGGCTGCGCTCGATTCTGTAATTGCGCGCCGCTTGTTTAGCGTAGCTGGTTGCTAGGTGATGGCACGGCTCCACCTCCCTTCCCCAGTGACGCTCTTAAGAGGCGTGCGATCTTCTAAAGTTGTGTAACAGCCGCGCAAAACGGCCGTCGCTGTGATTTGTGCATCCATGTGAGTCCGTCCCCCCCCCCCCACCTATGTGATTCTTTTGCCCAAGCCCTGAAGATTTGATAATAAAGGGACATTCCTTCTACGGATGGTGAGTGCGGCTCCTCTTTACTCTTTGTCTACTAGTTTGTCCTGTTGGAACCCTGCACCCCGTGCTTCCGTTGGATCGTCGAGGCCAATCCTTACATTGCGAACTTTTGGGTGAGATGATCCGTGCCGTCAGTTTCTCTTTATTCAGGATGCTTTTGTAAAGAAGCCATGACAGTTCTGCATGCCCTCCTTATAAGTGACTGCTGAATAACAGGAATATAGCCTAGACCAGGGATGGGCAAACTGCGGCTCCCCAGCTGTTGCAAAACTACAATTCCCACCATGCCCTGCTGTAGGCTGATAGCTGTAAGCAGTCTATGCATGCTGGGAGTTGTAGTTTTGCAACAGCTGGAGAGCCACAGTTTGCCCATCACTGCCCTAGACTAACGGAATATCACAATGCATCAGATATAAAATGAGATAGAATTACAGTTTTGGAGGCCAAATCAATGTGTCTTTGTAATTAACATCAATCAGTCTGGAGTCTACACAAAAGATAGTCTATCAAAGATAAAATAATGATAAACCGACGTATATAACTTTGAATATCATGCCTTTGAATGCACATTTTATGCATTACCATTTTAACTTGTTTTGAAATAAGTAATAATGAAATAAGGAAAAAAGTTTAAACCTCTAGTTTTAATGTAGACGCAGAGCCTGTGCTATATACCATTTTAATATAATTACCCCATCAAAGAAAAACCACACACTAACATAAGGTAGTGTGTTTTTTCTTTGTTGGTGTAGTTATAGTGGGTTCACAACACCAGCAGCTTATTATAATTGTTACAAGCCCATATGTTATCGGCAGTTTAAGATGATACATCTTTTTATGCACCTTGCCTAATAGAAACATACACATTCAGCTAAGAAACGTTATTAGAGGTAAACACAATATAAAATAAAAGGGCTTTCATGTCATCATTAACATATCCTTCAATATTCATCAAGTCATGAAATATGTAGGCACGATTTGACCTTAGGAAATATTTTGTCACATTGTTTTACTGAGTCTTTGTTTTGCCAAGTAGAACGTTAAAATGAATAACATGCAACACCACAGAATATATTTTTGGCTGACACATAATAACTTCATTGTTGATGCAGCACTGTGCGAGCAAGCGCTGCCGTTTCATATAGTTTTATTGTGAAAAGGTCTATTTGTTCTGACAAATCGATCAACCTCCAGGCACGTTTTGCATCACAGAACTGATTTTACATCTCATCAGTTATTTAACCAGATGAGAAAAATGGCAGATATATCTGAATTTCTAAGATATTAGAGGTTTGATTCATGAGATGCTTTGTAAGGTGAGCAGCAAAAATAATTGAAATATTGTAATTTTTATCACACTCGTCTGCTAAATTCATCATTCGCTATTCTGCTCAACAGATGCTCAATTAGAGATACCTAAAGGACTAGAACATAAAAAGTTATAAAGCGCAATGATGAGAATGAGTTTTAAGGGTGACAGAAGAAAACAAAGTGAAATATTCAACAAAAGACTAGTAAATCCACTTATGTCAAATATCTGATGGATGCTGAATGACAAGATAGGTTATATCCTAATGGCTTCATGCTTATTGAATATCCTTATGTTCACCCATACAGTTCCTATAAAAAAAGGGGGAGGAAAAGCAAATCTGAAAGTGACAACAACATTCTCAGAATAATGAATCACTATCTAGGGTTTGAACTAGGGAAAATAATTGCATGGACATAACATTAACCCCATCATTCCTGGAAGATTTTTTGTTTTTGAGTTTTAGTTTTTTCCCTCCTTGCCTTTCCAGGGCCATAACTTTTTTATTTTTCCATTCATATAGCAGTATGAGGGCTTTTGCAGTACAAGATGTAGTATCTAATGGAACCATTTAATATTGCAGACAATGTAGCAGGAACATGGAAAAAAAATCCATATGGGGTGGAATTGGAAAAAAATGCAATTCCGCCACAGATTTATGGGTTTTGTTTTTATGGTGTTTCCTATGCACTAAAACTGACCTCTTACCTTCATTCTCCAGGTCAGTATGATTACGGCGATAACATATTTTTATAGCCATATTTTGACCCCTATAGCTTTGTCTAAGGAGCTTTGTGAGGGTTCATTTTCTGTTGGGTGATCTTTTTATTGATACCATTTTGGGGTTTGTATAACTTTTTCGTGATATTTTTATTCAATTTCTGGGGGAGGTGAAGCAAACAAAAACAGCAAATTGGCAATTTTGATTTGTTTCCTAGTTTCGCTGTTTGCTCTATAGGATAAATATTTTTATATTTAAATAGTACAGGTGTTTTCAAACGAGGTGATGCCCATGATCTTTATTTTTTGTCAATCTATTTTGATTTTGGGGAAAAGGCAGGTAATTTGAATTGTCATTTTTTTTTTACTTTTTTTAATATTTTTAAAACGGAATGGAAAGAACAACAGTCAAACATTTTGCACTCACTTTAAAATGAGCGGTTATGTTTGCTGAGCGACTGACAATTAGAGATGTCCCAAACTATTCGCCGGCGAACAGTTCCCGGCGAACATCGCTTGTTCGCGTTCGCTGCGGCGGGCGAACATATGCAATGTTCGGTCCGCCCCCTATACGTCAACATTGAGCAAACTTTGACCCTGTACCTCACAGTCAGCAGACACATTCCAGCCAATCTGCAGGGGCCGTCTTGGTCATGGTGCTGTGATTTCCTTTGGCCCTAGAATAATGCCCAGTGTTCAGAGGCCACGTACTCTGAACTCGAAAAATTCTGAGGACATAGTTTACTGGCTTACACAGGACACCCAATCTTCTACAGTTTCCGCTCAGAACCTTGACGCACCATCCTCCTCCAGCTCAGCTTCGGGCACCTCTTAAGTTACCACTCGCATGCCTGCCGCCACGACCAACACTAGCACCACAACCACTGTCAGAGGAGTTATTTACACATCAGTTGGAAGAAATGAGTGATGCACAACCATTATTGCCAGAGGATGTAGATAAAGGGGATATGTCTCAGTCAGGCAGCATTACACACATGGACGTACGGTGTGATGATGATGATGTTGTACCCGCTGCTGCTTCCTTTGCTGAGTTGTCAGATACAAGTGAAGTGGTTGATGATGACGATGTGTCCATGGATGTCACGTGGGTGCCCGCTCTAAGAGAAGAAAACAGGGGAAAAGTTCATATAGGGAGACAGAGAGGAGGAGGAGATGAGTTGGAAGCAGGGGGAGGTCGTCGCAAGGAGCTAGTGGCACAGTCAGACAGCATGTATCGGTACCCGGGGTCAGCCAGACAGCAAGCCAATCAACGCAAGCTGTTGCCACAACCAGAATGCCGTCATTGCAAAGCTCAGCAGTGTGGCATTTTTTTTGTTTGTCTACTGCTGATAACAGCGATGCCATTTGCAACCTGTGCCAAAAGAAACTGAGTCATGGGAAGTCCAACACCCACCTCGGTACAACTGCTTTGCGAAGGCACATGATCTCACATCACAAACGCCTATGGGATCAACACATGAGTGCAAGCAGCACACGAACTCAAAGCCACCATGCTCCTCCTGGTCCAGCATCTTCAGCCACGTCAACCACTGCTGTTCTCCCTGCCCCATCTCAACCACCAGCCACTCCGCCTTTCATCTTCAGCAGTTCCTGCTCATCTGCCCACATCTGTCACGTCTGTCAAGGATAGAGATGTCCCGAACTATTCGCCGGCGAACAGTTTCCAGTGAACATAGCTTACTCGCGTTCGCCGTGGCGGGCGAACATATGCGATGTTTGGTCCGCCCCCTATACATCATCATTGAGCAAACTTTGACCCTGTACCTCACAGTCAGCAGACACATTCCAGGCAATCAGCAGCATACCCTCCCTCCCAGACCCTCCCATCTCCTGGACAGCATCCATTTTAGATTCATTCGGAAGCTGCAGTCTGAGTGAGAGGACGGACAGTGTAGCTGCTGCTGATTTAATAGGGAACTCGATAGCTAGACTAGTGTATTCAGTGTCCACTCCAGTCCTGAAAGACTCATCTGATCTCTGCTGTAAGGACAGCGTCCTGATAGCACCCCAAAAAGCCCTTTTTAGGGCTGCTACATTAGTCTGCTTTTATTTTATTTTTTTTCTCCATATATATATTGCAGTTGCCTGGCCTGCCCGTGTGTGAGGAGCTGCAGGCCCACAGACTGTAGTGTGCTCTCTGCCAGTGCTGCCCATCAATCACACTGTGTGGCACTGGACTTTGCCTTAAAATAAGGCACTTTATCTGTACACTTTAATCTAATTTCAGTTGCCTGCTGGCCAGTCTGTTTGTGTCAGGGCCACAGACTGTAGTGTGCCCTCTGCCACTGCTGCCCATCAATCATACCGTGCGGCACTGGACTTTGCCTTAAAATAAGGCACTTTATCTGCACACTTTAATCTAATTTCAGTTGCCTGCCGGCCAGTGTGTGTGTGTCAGGCCCATAGACTGGAGTGTGGCCTCTGCCAGTGCTGCCCATGAATCATACCGTGTGGCACTGGACATTGCCTAAAGTAAGGCACTTTATCTGTACACTTTAATCTAATTTCAGTTGCCTGCTGGTAAGTGTGTGTGTGTCAGGCCCACAGACTGTAGTGTGCCCTCTGCCAGTGCTGCCCATCAATCATACTGTGCGGCACAGGACGTTGCCTAAAATAAGGCACTTTATCTGTACCTTTTAATCTAATTTCAGTTGCCTGCCTGCCAGTGTGTGTGTCAGGCCCACAGACTGTAGTGTGCCCTCTGCCAGTGCTGCCCATCAATCAAACCTTGCGGCACGGGATGTTGCCTAAAATAAGGCACTTTATCTGTACACTTTAATCTAATTTCAGTTGCCTGCCGGCCAGTGTATGTGTGTCAAGCCCACAGACTGTAGTGTGCCCTCTGCCAGTGCTGCCCATCAATCATGCCGTGTGGCACTGGACTTTGCCTTAAAATAAGGCACTTTATCTGTACACTTTAATCTAATTTCATTTGCCTGCCGGCCAGTGTTTGTGTGTCGGGCCCACATACTGTAGTGTGCCCTCTGCCAGGCCTGCCCATCAATCATACCGTGCGGCACGGGACGTTGCCTAAAATAAGGCACTTTATCTGTACACTTTAATCTAATTTCAGTTGCCTGCTGGCCAGTGTGTGTGTGTCAGGCCCACAGACTGTAGTGTGCCCTCTGCCAGTGCTGCCCAATGCCCATCAATCATACCGTGTGGCACTGGACTTTGCCATAAAATAAGGCACTTTATCTGTACACTTTAATCTAATTTCAGTTGCCTGCCAGCCAGTGTGTGTGTGTCGCGCCCACAGACTGTAGTGTGCCCTCTGCCAGTGCTGCCCATCAATCATACTGTGCGGCACTGGACTTTGCCTTAAAATAAGGCACTTTATCTGTACACTTTAATCTAATTTCAGTTGCCTGCTGGCCAGTGTGTGTGTGTCAGGCCCACAGACTGTAGTGTGTCCTCTGCCACTGCTGCCCATCAATCATACCGTGCGGCACTGGACTTTGCCTTAAAATAAGGCACTTTATCTGCACAATTTAATGTAATTTCAGTTGCCTGCCGGCCAGTGTGTGTGTGTCAGGCCCACAGACTGGAGTGTGCCCTCTGCCAGTGCTGCCCATCAATCATACTGTGCGGCACAGGACGTTGCCTAAAATAAGGCACTTTATCTGTACCTTTTAATCTAATTTCATTTGCCTGCCGGCCAGTGTGTGTGTGTCAGGCCCACAGACTGTAGTGTGCCCTCTGCCAGTGCTGCCCATCAATCAAACCGTGCGGCACGGGACGTTGCCTAAAATAAGGCACTTTATCTGTACACTTTAATCTAATTTCAGTTGCTTGCCGGCCAGTGTGTGTGTGTCAAGCCCACAGACTGTAGTGTGCCCTCTGCCAGTGCTGCCCATCAATCATGCCGTGTGGCACTGGACTTTGCCTTGAAATAAGGCACTTTATCTGTACACTTTAATCTAATTTCAGTTGCCTGCCGGCCAGTGTTTGTGTGTCGGGCCCACAGACTGTAGTGTGCCCTCTGCCATGCCTGCCCATCAATCATACCGTGCGGCACGGGACGTTGCCTAAAATAAGGCACTTTATCTGTACACTTTAATCTAATTTCAGTTGCCTGCTGGCCAGTGTGTGTGTGTCAGGCCCACAGACTGTAGTGTGCCCTCTGCCAGTGCTGCCCATCAATCATACCATGCGGCACAGGACGTTGCCTAAAATAAGGCACTTTATCTGTACACTTTAATCTAATTTCAGTTGCCTGCCGGCCAGTGTGTGTGTGTCGCGCCCACAGACTGTAGTGTGCCCTCTGCCAGTGCTGCCCATCAATCATACTGTGCGGCACTGGACTTTGCCTTAAAATAAGGCACTTTATCTGTACACTTTAATCTAATTTCAGTTGCCTGCTGGCCAGTGTGTGTGTGTCAGGCCCACAGACTGTAGTGTGTCCTCTGCCAGTGCTGCCCATCAATCATACCGTGCGGCACAGGACGTTGCCTAACATAAGGCACTTTATCTGTACACTTTAATCTAATTTCAGTTGCCTGCCGGCCAGTGTGTGTGTGTCAGGCCCACAGACTGTAGTGTGCCCTCTGCCAGTGCTGCCCATCAATCAAACCGTGCGGCACGGGACGTTGCCTAAAATAAGGCACTTTATCTGTACACTTTAATCTAATTTCAGTTGCCTGCCGGCCAGTGTGTGTGTCAAGCCCACAGACTGTAGTGTGCCCTCTGCCAGTGCTGCCCATCAATCATGCCGTGTGGCACTGGACTTTGCCTTGAAATAAGGCACTTTATCTGTACACTTTAATCTAATTTCAGTTGCCTGCCGGCCAGTGTTTGTGTGTCGGGCCCACAGACTGTAGTGTGCCCTCTGCCATGCCTGCCCATCAATCATACCGTGCGGCACGGGACGTTGCCTAAAATAAGGCACTTTATCTGTACACTTTAATCTAATTTCAGTTGCCTGCTGGCCAGTGTGTGTGTGTCAGGCCCACAGACTGTAGTGTGCCCTCTGCCACTGCTGCCCATCAATCATACCGTGCGGCACTGGACTTTGCCTTAAAATAAGGCACTTTATCTGCACACTTTAATCTAATTTCAGTTGCCTGCCGGCCAGTGTGTGTGTGTCAGGCCCATAGACTGGAGTGTGGCCTCTGCCAGTGCTGCCCATCAATCATACCGTGTGGCACTGGACGTTGCCTAAAATAAGGCACTTTATCTGTACACTTTAATCTAATTTCAGTTGCCTGCTGGCCAGTCTGTTTGTGTCAGGGCCACAGACTGTAGTGTGCCCTCTGCCACTGCTGCCCATCAATCATACCGTGCGGCACTGGACTTTGCCTTAAAATAAGGCACTTTATCTGCACACTTTAATCTAATTTCAGTTGCCTGCCGGCCAGTGTGTGTGTGTCAGGCCCATAGACTGTAGTGTGGCCTCTGCCAGTGCTGCCCATGAATCATACCGTGTGGCACTGGACATTGCCTAAAGTAAGGCACTTTATCTGTACACTTTAATCTAATTTCAGTTGCCTGCTGGTCAGTGTGTGTGTGTCAGGCCCACAGACTGTAGTGTGCCCTCTGCCAGTGCTGCCCATCAATCATACTGTGCGGCACAGGACGTTGCCTAAAATAAGGCACTTTATCTGTACACTTTAATCTAATTTCAGTTGCCTGCCTGCCAGTGTGTGTGTCAGGCCCACAGACTGTAGTGTGCCCTCTGCCAGTGCTGCCCATCAATCAAACCTTGCGGCACGGGATGTTGCCTAAAATAAGGCACTTTATCTGTACACTTTAATCTAATTTCAGTTGCCTGCCGGCCAGTGTATGTGTGTCAAGCCCACAGACTGTAGTGTGCCCTCTGCCAGTGCTGCCCATCAATCATGCCGTGCGGCACTGGACTTTGCCTTAAAATAAGGCACTTTATCTGTACACTTTAATCTAATTTCAGTTGCCTGCCGGCCAGTGTGTGTGTGTCAGGCCCACAGACTGTAGTGTGCCCTCTGCCAGTGCCTGCCCATCAATCATACCGTGCGGCACGGGACGTTGCCTAAAATAAGGCACTTTATCTGTACACTTTAATCTAATTTCAGTTGCCTGCTGGCCAGTGTGTGTGTGTCAGGCCCACAGACTGTAGTGTGCCCTCTGCCAGTGCTGCCCAATGCCCATCAATCATACCGTGTGGCACTGGACTTTGCCATAAAATAAGGCACTTTATCTGTACACTTTAATCTAATTTCAGTTGCCTGCCAGCCAGTGTGTGTGTGTCAGCGCCCACAGACTGTAGTGTGCCCTCTGCCAGTGCTGCCCATCAATCATACCGTGCGGCACTGGACTTTGCCTTAAAATAAGGCACTTTATCTGTACACTTTAATCTAATTTCAGTTGCCTGCTGGCCAGTGTGTGTGTGTCAGGCCCACAGACTGTAGTGTGTCCTCTGCCACTGCTGCCCATCAATCATACCGTGCGGCACTGGACTTTGCCTTAAAATAAGGCACTTTATCTGTACACTTTAATCTAATTTCAGTTGCCTGCCGGCCAGTGTGTGTGTGTCAGGCCCACAGACTGTAGTGTGCCCTCTGCCAGTGCTGCCCATCAATCATACCGTGCGGCACAGGACGTTGCCTAAAATAAGGCACTTTATCTGTACCCTTTAATCTAATTTCAGTTGCCTGCCGGCCAGTGTGTGTGTGTCAGGCCCACAGACTGTAGTGTGCCCTCTGCCAGTGCTGCCCATCAATCAAACCGTGCGGCACGGGACGTTGCCTAAAATAAGGCACTTTATCTGTACACTTTAATCTAATTTCAGTTGCCTGCCGGCCAGTGTGTGTGTGTCAAGCCCACAGACTGTAGTGTGCCCTCTGCCAGTGCTGCCCATCAATCATGCCGTGTGGCACTGGACTTTGCCTTGAAATAAGGCACTTTATCTGTACACTTTAATCTAATTTCAGTTGCCTGCCGGCCAGTGTTTGTGTGTCGGGCCCACAGACTGTAGTGTGCCCTCTGCCATGCCTGCCCATCAATCATACCGTGCGGCACGGGACGTTGCCTAAAATAAGGCACTTTATCTGTACACTTTAATCTAATTTCAGTTGCCTGCTGGCCAGTGTGTGTGTGTCAGGCCCACAGACTGTAGTGTGCCCTCTGCCAGTGCTGCCCATCAATCATACCATGCGGCACAGGACGTTGCCTAAAATAAGGCACTTTATCTGTACACTTTAATCTAATTTCAGTTGCCTGCCGGCCAGTGTGTGTGTGTCAGGCCCACAGACTGTAGTGTGCCCTCTGCCAGTGCTGCCCATCAATCATACTGTGCGGCACTGGACTTTGCCTTAAAATAAGGCACTTTATCTGTACACTTTAATCTAATTTCAGTTGCCTGCCGGCCAGTGTGTGTGTGTCAGGCCCACAGACTGTAGTGTGTCCTCTGCCAGTGCTGCCCATCAATCATACCGTGCGGCACAGGACGTTGCCTAAAATAAGGCACTTTATCTGTACCTTTTAATCTAATTTCAGTTGCCTGCCGGCCAGTGTGTGTGTGTCAGGCCCACAGACTGTAGTGTGCCCTCTGCCAGTGCTGCCCATCAATCAAACCGTGCGGCACGGGACGTTGCCTAAAATAAGGCACTTTATCTGTACACTTTAATCTAATTTCAGTTGCCTGCCGGCCAGTGTGTGTGTGTCAAGCCCACAGACTGTAGTGTGCCCTCTGCCAGTGCTGCCCATCAATCATGCCGTGTGGCACTGGACTTTGCCTTGAAATAAGGCACTTTATCTGTACACTTTAATCTAATTTCAGTTGCCTGCCGGCCAGTGTTTGTGTGTCAGGCCCACAGACTGTAGTGTGCCCTCTGCCAGTGCTGCCCATCAATCATACCATGCGGCACAGGACGTTGCCTAAAATAAGGCACTTTATCTGTACACTTTAATCTAATTTCAGTTGCCTGCCGGCCAGTGTGTGTGTGTCAGGCCCACAGACTGTAGTGTGTCCTCTGACAGTGCTGCCCATCAATCATACCGTGCGGCACAGGACGTTGCCTAACATAAGGCACTTTATCTGTACACTTTAATCTAATTTCAGTTGCCTGCCGGCCAGTGTGTGTGTGTCAGGCCCACAGACTGTAGTGTGCCCTCTGCCAGTGCTGCCCATCAATCATGCCGTGTGGCACTGGACTTTGCCATAAAATAAGGCACTTTATCTGTACACTTTAATCTAATTTCAGTTGCCTGCCGGCCAGTGTGTGTGTGTCGCGCCCACAGACTGTAGTGTGCCCTCTGCCAGTGCTGCCCATCAATCATACCGTGTGGCATTGGACTTTGCCTTAAAATAAGGCACTTTATCTGTAAACTTTAATCTAATTTCAGTTGCCTGCCGGCCATTGTGTGTATGTCAGGCCCACAGACAGTAGTGTGCCCTCTGCCAGTGCTGCCCGTCAATCATACCGTGAGGCACTGGACTTTGCCTTAAAATAAGGCACTTTATCTGTACACATTAATCTAATTTCAGTTGCCTGCCGGCCAGTGTGTGTGTGTATGTAAGGCCCACAGACTGTAGTGTGCCCTCTGCTAGTGCCCAACACTCATACCAGGTGGCACAGTACCTAGCACGCGTAGTACCACTTATCTAAAATACATTCAATACACGTCCTGATAGGGGACGTAACAGGGATTAAATTGATGAGAATATTACTACAGAAAATACCACTCATATCGGGTGTGACAGTAAATTGCACGGTGCAGACGCAGTGACTGTGGATTAAAACAAAGGGGAGGGAGCCAGCGTTTTTTTAACCATCTCCCCATTCGAAAAATCAATTCAATAAATGGACCCCAGATTGGGGACGTAACAGGGATTAAACTGATAATAATAGTACTAGTTAACACACCACTCATACCGTGTGGCAGAGTACATTGCACGGCACACGCGCAGTGCCCCAAATTGGAAGTAACAAGAAGGACACACACAGATAAATCACATTCCTGCAAGGAGTTTGTCAACTTTTGACAACTGTTTGCGGTTGTCTAAAATCCATTCAATACACGTCCTGATAGAGGACGTAACAGGGATTAAACTGATGAGAATAGTACTACAGAAAATACCACTCATATCGGGTGTTAGAGTAAATTGCACGGCGCAGACGCAGTGACCGTGGATTAAAACAAAGGGGAGGGAGCCAGCGTTTTTTTAACCATCTCCCCATTCGAAAAATCAATTCAATAAATGGACCCCAGATTGGGGACGTAACAGGGATTAAACTGATGAGAAGAGAACTACAGAAAATAACACTCATATCGGGTGTGAGAGTAAATTGCACGGCGCAGACACAGTGACCGTGGATTAAAACAAAGGGGAGGGAGCCAGCGTTTATTTAACCATCTCCCCGTACGTGGCTGGGTGGAGGAAGAAACCTTCAATGACATTACCGGGACAAATGTCATCCAACCTTGTGCAAAGGGGTGTTTGCGGTGCATTAAAAGGGGGGTTTGGTCTGTCAATGTCTGTGAAGCGGGCGTAACCCTTACACTACCTGATCGATACAACATCATACCTGATCGTATACACACACTGGATGTTTGCCTGCCGGCCAGTGTGTGTGTTTCAGGCCCACAGACTGTAGTGTGCCTTCTGCCAGTGCTGCCCATCAATCATACCGTGTGGCACTGGACTTTGCCTTAAAATAAGGCACTTTATCTGTACACTTTAATCTAATTTCAGTTGCCTGCCGGCCATTGTGTGTGTGTCAGGCCCACAGACTGTAGTGTGCCCTCTGCCAGTACTGCCCATCAATCATACCGTGAGGCACTGGACTTTGCCTTAAAATAAGGCACTTTATCTGTACACTTTAATCTAATTTCAGTTGCCTGCCGGCCATTGTGTGTGTGTCAGGCCCACAGACTGTAGTGTGCCCTCTGCCAGTACTGCCCATCAATTATACCGTGAGGCACTGGACTTTGCCTTAAAATAAGGCACTTTATCTGTACACTTTAATCTAATTTCAGTTGCCTGCCGGCCAGTGTGTGTGTGTGTGTAAGGCCCACAGACTGTAGTGTGCACTCTGCTAGTGCCCAACACTCATACCAGGTGGCACAGTACCTAGCACGCGTAGTACCACTTATCTAAAATACATTCAATACACGTCCTGATAGGGGACGTAACAGGGATTAAGTTGATGAGAATATTACTACAGAAAATACCACTCATATCGGGTGTGACAGTAAATTGCACGGTGCAGACGCAGTGACCGTGGATTAAAACAAATGGGAGGGAGCCATCGTTTTTTTTACCATCTCCCCATTCGAAAAATCAATTTAATAAATGGACCCCAGATTGGGGACGTAACAGGGATTAAACTGATAAGAATAGTACTAGTTAACACACCACTCATACCGTGTGGCAGAGTACATTGCACGGCACACGCGCAGTGCCCCAAATTGGAAGTAACAAGAAGGACACACACAGATAAATCACATTCCTGCAAGGAGTTTGTCAACTTTTGACAACTGTTTGCGATTGTCTAAAATCCATTCAATACACGTCCTGATAGGGGACATAACAGGGATTAAACTGATGAGAAGAGAACTGCAGAAAATACCACTCATATCGGGTGTGAGAGTAAATTGCACGGCGCAGACGCAGTGACCGTGGATTAAAACAAAGTGGAGGGAGCCAGCGTTTTTTTAACCATCTCCCCGTACGTGGCTGGGTGGAGGAAGAAACCTTCAATGACATTACCGGGACAAATGTCATCCAACCTTGTGCAAAGGGGTGTTTGCGGTGCATTAAAAGGGGGGTTTGGTCTGTCAATGTCTGTGAAGCGGGCGTAACCCTTACACTACCTGATCGATACAACATCATACCTGATCGTATACACACACTGGATGTTTGCTCCACATCAACTGCACGCCCCCAGCTCCCCAGGGGCTATTTCACATCCCGGATACGACAGTGTCACGCCGTCTTGGGGTTGACTTGCCTGAAAGCAGAGAGTCACACCAGACCAGCACTCCTGTCCGCCCTGAACGCACAGATGGATCAGTGGCTGACCCCGCACCAACCGGAGATCGGCAAAGTGGTGTGTGACAACGGAAGCAATCTGTTGGCGGCATTGAATTTGGGCAAGTTGTCACATGTGCCGTGCATGGCACATGTGTTGAATCTGATCGTACAACACTTTGTGTATGAGTACCCAGGCTTACAGGACGTCCTCAAGCAGGCCAGAAAGGTGTGTGGCCATTTCAGGCATTCCTACATGGCCATAGCGTACTTTTCCGATATTCAGCAGCAAAACAACATGCCAGTGAGGCGCTTGATTTGCGACGGCCCGACACGTTGGAATTCAACACTCCTAACGTTCGACCACCTGCTCCAACAAGAAAAAGCCGTCAACGAGTATTTTTATGACCGGGGTGCTAGGACAGCCTCTGCGGAGCTGGGTATTTTTTTGCCACGTTACTGGACGCTCATGCGCATTTCCTGTAGGCTCATGCGTCCTTTTGAGGAGGTGACAAACCTAGTCAGTCACACCGAAGGCACCATCAGCAACCTCATACCATTTGTTTTCTTCCTGGAGCGTGCTCTGCGAAGAGTGCTAGATCAGGCCGTAGATGAGCGTGAAGAGGTAGAGGAAGAGTTGTGGTCACCATCACCACCAGAAACAGCCTTATCATCATCGCTTGCTGGACCTGCGGCAACGATGGAAGAGGAGTCTGAAGAAGAGGAGGAATGTGGCTTTGAGGAGAAGGAAGACCAACCACAGCAGGCACCCCAGGGTGCTCGTTGTCACCTATCTGGGACCTGTGGTATTGTACGTGGCTGGGGGGAAGAACAGACCTTTAATGAGATCAGTGAGGACGAGGAACGAGACATGAGTAGCTCGTCATCCAACCTTGTGCAAATGGGGTCTTTTATGCTGTCATGGCTGTTGAGGGCCCCGCGTATAAAAAGGCTGAAGGAGAACGACCTGTACTGGGTGGCCACGCTACTAGACCCCCGGTATAAGCAGAAAGTGGCTGAAATGTTACCGAATTACCAGAAGTCGGTAAGGATGCAGCAGTTCCGAAACAAGTTAAAAAGTATGCTTTACACTGCACAACGTGAATCTAACAGGGGAAGAGGTGAAAGTAATCCTCCTCCTACCACGACCTTGCTGGCAAGGACAGGACGCTTTACAGATGTGTTGTTGATGGAGGACATGCAGAGCTTTTTAAGTCCTACGCATCGCCACGGCCCTACGGGGTCCACCCTCAGAGAACGACTCGACCGACAGGTAGCAGACTACCTTGCCTTAACTGCAGATATCGACACTCTGAGGAGCGATGAACCCCTTGACTACTGGGTGTGCAGGCGTGACCTGTGGCCTGAGCTATCCCAATTTGCAATAAAACTTCTGGCCTGCCCCGCTTCAAGTGTCCTGTCAGAAAGGACCTTCAGCACTGCAGGAGGTATTGTCACTGAGAAGAGAAGTCGCCTAGGTCCAAAATTAAGATAAATGAGGCATGGATCCCGAAGTGACTGACAGTGGGACATGCATTTGACTAAAAAAGGCCTGATGAGATGCCTTGGGCTAAAAATGGTCCCCACGCTGCTGTATTTAATCTCTGCATGCCGGATGACTTGCGTGACTTCTCCGCCACCAACTAGGGTTCAAGCCACAATGTTTTAGTACACTTTCTGCCTGGAAAACATTAATTTTTAAGCAGCGGCTACAACAATACCAAATTTTTCAGGTATGTGTACATGCCTAATTTTTCTGGCCTCTGGTGCTGCACTTTGGCTACAAAAACAAAACAAAAAAAAGGCACATACCTGTGTCAATTCCCCTTCGTGATCGTTATCGTTACCTTGTTTTCATAGAAAGAGCATTAATTTTCTTTGTGATCATCTAACGTGATCATTAAAGCCTACTAGGCCAACAATGGCCCCACACTGCAGAATCATTGTTTTCTGGGTCAATTAACTGTCACTGAACTACCTCAGCATGACCATAGGCTTTGAAAAACCACCATCGCCTGCAATCTCTCAAACATGCACACGAGCACAGTCATCTCTACACCAAGATTGACGCATAGAGGAATAAAATTTATGACATGAGTGTGTCAACTATTGACTACTCTTTGCGGTTGTTTGCAGTGCGGTAAACGGGGAATTTGGTCTGTCAGAGTTTGGTCTGTCCTTGTGAAGCGGGCGTAACCCTTACACTACCTGATCGATACAACATCATACCTGATCGTATACACACACTGGATGTTTTAAAGCAGGTTATTCCAAACAATTTAGGAATGTTAGGTGATTTATGCCCTTTATGGATTAAAACACGACTCTGCGTCAACTACGTAATTTTCCATGGGAGTTTTGCCATGGATTCCCCTCCGGCATGCCACAGTCCAGGTGTTAGTCCCCTTAAAACAAGTTTTCCATCACTATTGTGGCCAGAAATAGTCCCTGTGGGTTTTAAAATTCGCCTGCCTATTGAAGTCTATGGCGGTTCGCCCGGTTCGCCTGTTCGCGAACATTTGCGTAAATTCACGTTCGCCGCCTGCGAACGGAAAATTTTATGTTCGCGACATCTCTACTATCAATGAGACTTACCTGGACACAATGCAAAATATTGTGTATACAGTCTGTTAGATGTCAATAGTGGCAAGATACTCTCTTTCAATATCCAGTAAGTTGGACACGGTACCACCTCAGTTGGACTTGAGAAATTTGCATGCCGAAAAGCTGTACACTTTCTACAGGAGCATAACATGAACATAGAACTCATACTGCTATAAGAAAATTGATACGTGAGGAATTCCAGGGAATAATTCATGATTTTGACGTGTGGCACCTTGCCTAAAGTGTTGGAAAAAAAATTATGGCTGCTAGCCACAAATGAAATTGCTCTGCTCTTGGTGTTTGGGTGGCACCGATTAAAAATCATATCTGGTGGTGCTGAAGCACATGTGAGGAAGATGAAGATGTACTACTAAGCAAATGGAACTCTCTTCTATATCATGTGATAAATGTACACTCATGGGAAGATGAAAACAGTAACTCTAAAAAATGCCAGAATGATGATCTGGACGAAGATGTTTCAGCCAGAAGAATATGGTTGTGCAAGGACAGTGCTGCTTATGATTCTCTGATTAAGATTGTTCAAAACAAGCATTTACTGAATGACCTCGAGAAAATATGTAATTTTTTTCCACACTGGAGACTTAGAAGTCTTTCATAGTGCTATTCTAAAATATTGCAGTAAAAGGCAGCATTTTTGTATGGACGGCATGGTTGCACGAACCCAGTTAGCCTCAATAGATCACAATTGTGAGAAAGTCCATTCACTTGTCACAGAATATAGTTAACACGGGTCTCTAGTAGGCAGTCCCCCAGGTATAAGATGCAGTATTCCAATACCCGTATAGCTTAGTTTCTGAGGGCAATATACAACAGTTCTAATCAAGATTTCCTTATTGACTTGATCAAAGAGGCAGTCTAAATGGCAGCTGGACATCGAGACTGGACTTGGAGCTCAAGCAAGAAATCCCCAGTAAATGTTGCTGCTGTGGATAGGCCAACCAATGAAAATCTCATTGCCTCATCGAGGCTCAAATTATTAATTGAACTCCATCTGCATTTGACAATCATTTCAATGTAAAGGTCTATTGTTTAAAAAGGTATAGGTTTATGTTTTACAGTTTCACTAAATGCAGCATCGCGGATGAGGGACTATGCTCATACTATATGAACAACAAAAACTTCAATCCCATACAAGGTAATTGTAACCTAGATCTAAAACAATAAGACAACCAATAGAAGAATATGGTATTTTTTTAAATATAGGTTAATCAAATCAACGGCTAGTAAACATGATTGGACAATTACATTTATTTATATCTTCTATATATATAAAGAAGGACATATATATGTGTGTGTGTATGTATTGTGGGGAGTTGCTCTGGTAGACAGCGGTGCGGGTGCAGTACAGAGGCAAAGAGAGTCCAGGTAGTGCAGCAAACAGTGTTTTATTTCACACTTGCACAAACAAAAAGTTCAAAACAGTCACTTAGCGTTACTTCACACTCACAGCAAAAACTTGAGGCAAAACAAAAGTCCAAGACTGAATCAAATTCACCTGTGTGGTTTAGGTGCGTGTTCACACCCGGCTGTCAGCCCAGCCGCAGGAAAGTCCAACCTCAGGCTTCCAGGCAGACTGCACGCCTCTTTGTAAGCTCTTGCTTCCAGGCCCTGAGAGCTCCACAGTAACGCCGGCAGCTTCCAGGTAAATCACTTGAAATCCTAGGTGTCAGTTTTTCAGCCCAGCACAAGGCTCAGATCTCCAACACAGTGAGAGCCACTTGCATGAAGCTAGCTGTCTTAAGTGCAGCTAGGTAATCACCCAAAAACCCGGACCGGCACCTAAAATCCGGTCCAGTATTTGCCCTCACCTGGCTGCAATCAACCCAGCAGCACAGGCTGAGAGGAAAATACCTGTTTTTTACCACAAAACCTCTCACTGTGTCACATACCCCCCTTTGTTCAACCCTGAGGGGTGAACACACGCCAGACAGTATACCCAGAACCGGGCACTCGCATTTCCCTGTAACTGCCCTGCTCTGTGTTCCACTGAAAATCTAAAGTTCTGAAGTCACCCGAACCCTCTGGTGACCCAGGACTTTCCTTCTTTGTCCAGATGGGGACAGGCTGCTGCCAACCCCATATCACTCTTTCAGAGATGGCTTGTCGCCGAGCCACGGGCACCTTGTACGGCTTTAACCAGACTTTTGCCTGGGGCTCAGTGACAATATCACAGTGAGTTATGGAAGGGCATTCAGGGAAATCACAGAACACCTCTGTGTTCCGACTAACAAACTCCTTGGCTCTCTGAGTCTGCTCAGTGGAAAGGCTGCCAGTAATTTTATCTGTGGCAGCCGCTTCCCTGTTAGCAGACAGAGGGACCGGAATCTCTTTCCCTAGATAAACCGGCCGCGGGTTGTTCTCAATATAAGTCTCTCTAACCTTCCAAGGTTTCCGTAAATTTACATGGTAGACCGACTCCGGCTTTTGCAGTCCTGGCTGGTGTACCTTGTAATTTGGGTCTCCAACTTTCTGTGCTATTTTATAGGTCCCCTTCCCCCTAGCGCTGTCCTTACTGTCCACAGGTAGCCCAACAACTAAACCCGGGCCCTTTGGCTATGGACCCCAGACACTCGATTGCAGGTCCGGCTTTGGCCTGGCTGAGCTACCTTCCTATGTTTTCTACCTATCCTATTTAGGGGGACTGTCTTCCCCTCACCCACCGGACCTACTGTGGGTCCCTCTGCCTTGGGTTTCTGGGGTTCTAACACCTCACCTGGGCTAGGCCTCACTACTGGGAGTTTTCCTACCTGTCTGGGAACTGTACGTACAATGGCCGGCCACAGGGCTGGAAACAATGGAAAGTCTCTTCCTATTATCACATCATAAGGCATACTCGTGGTTACAGCCACCTCATGGACCTGCCTGCCGACACACGTGCTTACAGACAACAGAGCAGTGGGGTATTCTTTCAAATCTCCATGAATGCTGAAAACCCCGACTCTCCGGCCTGTAAACTCTGTGGGTCGCACCAGGGAAGCCCTCACCAGGGTCACCTGACTCCCTGAATCCAGCAGAGCTGCCACTGGAGTGTCTCCCACCTCCACCTGACACAAATGTTCATCATGGTTAACCTCTGACACATCGACCCTTCTGGCATACAATGACTGTCGATACCCAAAGTTCACATCCATGGGCTCACCCAGGAGGGGACAGTTGGCCCGTACATGGCCAGGCTCATGGCACCGCCAGCAGATTATAGAGTCCCGATCCCCAAAGGGCACATCCTGTGCGGTCTTTCTCAGCTCAGGCCGCAGGGTCTGGGGAGGGATTTTCTGGGTTTTATTACTCCCTTCCCCAGAGTCCCCCTTAAGTTCCTCAGTAGCCCCATAACGTTCGACCAGGTCCACCATCTCCAGGGCACTAGTAGGAGAGGTCTGGCCAACCCAGCGCTGGAGGGTAGTGGCAATGTCCTCCAGAATTTGTCAGCTACAATACGGTCCAGCATAGCAGTGGGACTAAGTACGTCAGGCGGTAGCCATTTTTGTAAGAGTTTTAGCAAATTGTAATACTGGGGTCGTGCTGGCTCAGCTGGGTTAAACTCCCACTGATGTACCCGCTGGGCCCTAACCAACACATTCACCCCCAGTCTCGCCAGGATCTCACCCTTGACCACAGAGTAGTCTGCCGCTTGGTCGTCCGGTAAATCAAAGTATACCTGTTGGGGTCCTGACGCCAGAAACGGAGCGATGACCTCCGCCCACTGGTCTCGGGGTAGTCTCTCTCTCATGGCCACCTTTTCGAACATCGCCAAGTAGGTTTCAACATCATCTGTCGGTGTCATCTTGGGAACGGCCGTGCGGACTGCCTTCCGGGCATCGTGCACTCCCTGAGGCATCCCTGACTTTTCTAGCGCCATTACGTGTTGCAGCAGCCGCTGGTTCGTGTCCTGCTGTCGCTGATTAGCCTCTAGCAGCTGTGCGACGGCCTCTTCATGTCTCTCTTGCTGCTTTAAGTTGGCCTGGACAAGCTGCTTTATCATCTCCTCCATCTTGTCCTGTGTTGGTGGTTGCAGCTTGGCAGGCTTAATCCAGGACATACAACAGTGCCCAAAAAAAAAAATGCTACGAAAAGTTTTGGCTTCACACCAGCCTCACTGCAATTGCCCGCATCCGACACCAAATGTGGGGAGTTGCTCTGGTAGACAGCGGTGCGGGTGCAGTACAGAGGCAAAGAGAGTCCAGGTAGTGCAGCAAACAGTGTTTTATTTCACACTTGCACAAACAAAAAGTTCAAAACAGTCACTTAGCATTACTTCACACTCACAGCAAAAACTTGAGGCAAAACAAAAGTCCAAGACTGAATCAAATTCACCTGTGTGGTTTAGGTGCGTGTTCACACCCGGCTGTCAGCCCAGCCGCAGGAAAGTCCAACCTCAGGCTTCCAGGCAGACTGCACGCCTCTTTGTAAGCTCTTGCTTCCAGGCCCTGAGAGCTCCACAGTAACGCCGGCAGCTTCCAGGTAAATCACTTGAAATCCTAGGTGTCAGTTTTTCAGCCCAGCACAAGGCTCAGATCTCCAACACAGTGAGAGCCACTTGCATGAAGCTAGCTGTCTTAAGTGAAGCTAGGTAATCACCCAAAAAACCCGGACCGGCACCTAAAATCCGGTCCAGTATTTGCCCTCACCTGGCTGCAATCAACCCAGCAGCACAGGCTGAGAGGAAAATACCTGTTTTTTACCACAAAACCTCTCACTGTGTCACAGTATGTTCTGCGATCACTCAAAAACGCAACCATCGATTTGAATGAAACTTGGTATACACATCCCCTGCTACCTGGAAAGAAATCTTGTGGGGGTCATACGCTACACAGCAGCTGCATGGAGTTTGTATGCTCCAACTGTTTTTGCTACACACAAATTGCTCTGTAACTCAAAAACTCATCGATCAATTTCTACTTAACTTGGTACACATATCATGTACTATCTGGAAAAGAATACTGTGGAGGTAACATGCCGGTACACAATGTGTTTCTGTCTGTCTCGATGTCTGTCTGTTTGTCTGTCTGTTCTTTATGCGCAATCAAATAACTGGACCGATATTCACCAAATTTGGAACACAGGTACATCAGGTGTCAGGGAAGGTTTTAGACCGGGTCTCAGATCTCTAGGACGTACCATGCCTCATATATTTCCCAAAAATGACCTGCATTAGCCAATACAAGCCTGCAAGTCTTTCTCTTCATATCCCAACTGCCATACACACGGTCACATGTTCCTTATCAGCCAATAGAAGCTCGCAGGCCCTTAGTCTCCACATACACACAGTTTTACTCTAGGTTTCCATAACAACCCAGCCATTTTTCTTCACTGCTGTAGGTCAGCTTTAGGCTGGGGCTACACAATGATATGTTTCTTGCAACAATAAGTCGCACGACACATAGGGCACAACTACACTGCTACATGTGTCGCGGTACATTAATGTCGAACAAATGTCGCCCGACAATTTTTATAATGATAGTCTATGGTGTTGCACTGCGATATGTGAAATGCTGCGACTATGATGTGACAGTCGTGTCGCGGTTGCAGCATGTCACATGTCGCAGTGACACACCATAGCCTATCATTATAAAAATTGTTCAGACAAAATGTTGTACGACACATGTCATCGTATAGCCCTAGCATTAAAGGGGCAGGGCGCTGTGGAGGTAGACTGTTAAAGGGGTGGGCACTGTGGAGGTCACTGTTAAAGAGGCGCCCACTGTGGATGTTACTGTTAAAGAGGCGGAGACACTGCGGTGGTCACTGTTAAGAAGGCAGGGGTTACTATTAAAGGGGCAACTGCTGTTGAGGTCACTGTTAAAGCGGCAGGGTACTGTGAGGTCACTGTGGAGTTCACTGTTAAGAGTAACGGGCCCCTGAGGAGGTCACTGTCAATGGATTGGGGTGCTATGAAACTCACTGTTAAAGGGGCGGGCTGCTGTGAAGGTCAAAGTTAAGGGGATGGGCTGCTGTTAAGGTCCCATTTTCAAGTGGCGGGGCACTGTGGGGGGTCAGTGTTAAGGCGTGGGGGACTCTGGAGTTCACTGTAAAAGGGGTGGGGTGCTGTAGAGGTCACTGCTATGGGGGATGCTGTCGATATTTATTAACGACACACACAAACATTAAATGAAATTGATGAAATATACCTGCGCTAAGCCAGGTCCTTCCACTAGTCAAAATATAAAACATGAAAGGTAAAAAACAGGCAATTTATAACGTTAAAAATAACAAATATAGTGGTGTGCTGAAGGAAAGATATACATATATAAAGTGGTAGTGCACTCATTCGTACAGTAGAACTTTATATAGTGCATCTCCCGCCTCCAATTGACCACTGCATGTATTTTTTTTTATATTTTTAACTGCTGATATTTTGCAATTCATGTTTAATTTTTTTGTCTTCATAAATTGAATTGTTTGAGCATGTTAGCAATGTGTTGATATCATTTATTTGTATAAATAAATGCCATATACAACTATTGGTGGTATGATCATTATTGCCCTTTGCTACCCTTTTTGCCCAATTTATCACCTTGAACTTGAGCACTTGATTGACATACACCTATTACAAGTCAAAAGTATCTCAAAAGGATCCTTTCTCTTGAACTCATTATATCTCTGAGACACTGAGCAAATAACCATTTCCTTGACGCGGCTGTGCATGGCACAAACGTTCTTCATAGAGCTACAAAAACAAAGTAAAATCAAATTATAATAACTATAAGGAAAGGAGTGGTTGTGTCTGGTTTGTGCTGTTGATGGGGACAAATGTTCATGAACAACAGAAATACTTTATTCAAATATCTTAAGTCATTTCACTGGCATCATAGTCTAGACTCCAAAAGAAAAAAACAATGTAATGTTGATCTGGATCTGGGTAATGACCTCTAATCAGTCAAACGATGCATGAAAGTACAGGTATTCTTTGACATGGTCCCAGTCTTTCATGAGCAAAACAAATGTAGGACCTATATGCAGCCCTTTTAAGTGCCCTAAAAATGTTTCAAAAACATAAGATAAATATTTTAACTTAAGAAATGTATTTTACACATTTTTTATAATTTGAATCATGCTATAGCATCCTCCTAAATTTGGCATTGCAGCGGCATGTCAGTGTCATAAGCGACATTGCTCTGATCAGCTACACGAGGTTTATTCAACATAATCAAACATAATACACGTCAGTAATAGCCTTTTAATATGTTGAACTTTTCATAGTAAAAACTTTTATCATTTGTGCAGTAAAATCAAATTGCCTCATCAGTGCATTTGTGGCATTAGTTTGGGTCATATATTAAAGCCGGGATGTCCTGTCTTCATACACGTTCACACAGTGTGCAGTCTGACATTCAGCATAAACCATTCCTATCTTCCAAATAAGAGGACTGTTCTCATAGTAACATAGTACATAAGGCCGAAAAAAGACATCTGTCCATCCAGTTCGGCCTGTCATCCTGCTAGTTGATCCAGAGGAAGGCAAAAAAGCCCCTGTGAGGTAGAAGCCAATTTTCCCTACTTAAGGGGAATAAAAAATTCCTTCCTGACTCCAATCAGGCAATTAGAAGAACTCCCTGGATCAACGACCCATCTCTAGTAGCTATAGCCTATAATATTATTACACTCCAGAAATACATTCAGGCCCCTCTTGAATTCCTTTATTGTACTCACCATCACCACCTTCTCAGGCAGAGAGTTCCATAATCTCACTGCTCTTACAGTGAAGAATCCTTTTCTATGTTTGTGTACAAACCTTCTTTCCTCCAGACGCAGAGGATGTCCCCTCGTCACAGTCACAGTCCTGGGGATAAATAGATGATGGGAGAGATCTCTGTAGTGACCCCTGATATATTTATACATAGTTATTAGATCTCCCATTAGTCGTCTTTTTCTAAAGTAAATAAACCTAATTTTGATAACCTTTCAGGGTACTGTAGTTGCCCCATTCCAGTTATTACTTTAGTTGCCCTCCTCTGAATCCTCTCCAGCTCTGCTATGTCTGCCTTGTTTACAGGAGCCCAGAACTGTACACAGTACTCCATGTGTGGTCTGACTAGTGATTTGTAAAGTGGTAGGACTATGTTCTCATCACGGGCTAAAATTACTAGATCCTTTTGCATCTCAGTGTTACCAAGTGTTTTACCATTTAGTATGTACGGGTGCATTATTCCTTCCCTTGTGCATAACTTTACATTTGTTAGTGTTAAAGGATAACTATCACATTTTTTTTTTTTTGACTATTAGATTTTGGTGATTAATATCACCTTGTTGGCCCTGTTTTAATTTTTAGTGAAGATAACCAGTGGCTACACCCAGTGACTGCCAAAGATGATCGTGGTGCACAACCCTTGGTGTGCCCTATAACCAATAAGGGTAGATAAGTAGAAAAGGTGGGAGGCACTCTGCAAACACCTGGGATATATGGAGGACACAAGGGCAGTGTTACAAAGAAGTGGTATGCCCTTTATTGTATCTAAACATAAAATGCAAAAACGTATATAAAACGCTGATAAAACAACAATGTTAAAAAACAATATTAAAACAATAATAAAATAGCGGATTGACCTCAAAACAAGTCCGAGATGATGGACCAGTGTTCTGAGCTGGTATATCAAGCGGAATAGTCCAGAAGTAATAGTACGTCTAGCAACTCCAAATGATTGCTAGATCCACCGTTATTCCTAGAGTGAATGTCCAGTTTGCATGTAAAATAATCGTGCCGTTGCAAGTGACACCCAATGGTATATTGTGGGGCAAACGGCAACCAAGAGAGTTCAGTGCAATGTTCCAATGTTGCCCATAAACTGTATATTGTGATATATAGAGAGATGTTTACATTACCACCAGCGCATGTGTCCACGGCATCCTTATCTCTTCAGAGCGTTCGCTCTATGTATCTTCCAGGACCTGTCGCGGCGTCCCACGTGATCCCTACGTCATACGGTGGCGTCGCACCTGACGGTAACAGCAGCGTTTGATTGGTCAGTGCTCTCTTAGACCGTAATGCTGTATTGTGCCGTTTCAGACAGCAGATCGAGTGGTATATCTCTCAGGGCAATCTTGTATTGGTGTATAGTATCAAATCCTCATTCTCAGAACCCAAGCGCGTTTCGGGCAACCGCATCTCTGGCCCCTTCATCAGTGGTAATCTTAATGAGGATGGTTGATGTCCTTTTATTGGTTGACCTCATTCCCAAGGTTCACTGGGAAATGAGATATTTCAAAAACCTGGAGCTGTGTTCCGGTCCTTGGACGTATTAGGGGAAAACTCCCAAATTGGAATAGATTTATATGTTGTACATTGTTTGATGTATATCACAGTATTTACATTGAATATATGTATCTCCAAAGAAGACACATATATGATCATATAGATAGTCTTCAAATTGGAACCTATTAAGGTCATAGGATATATCAATATATGTTAACATCACGGGGATCAGGTTGTGACCAGAATATGGAACGTTTGTGACATAGATGAAAAAGCCTTTTGCCTTTGCTCCCTTTTTCATCTATGTCACAAGCGTTCCATATTCTGGTCACAACCTGATCCCGTGATGACTATATATTGTATATCCTATGAGCCTAATAGGTTCCAATTTGAAGACTATCTATTGATCATATATGTGTCTTCTTTGGAGATACATATATTCAATGTAAATACTGTGGATATACATCAAACAATGTACAACATATAAATCTATTCCAGTTGGGAGTTTTCCTAATACTCGAGGTACCGAACACAGCTCCAGGTTTTTGAAATATCTCATTTCAGTGAACCTGGTGAATGAGGTCAACTACGTAAGGACATCAACCATCCTCATTAAGATTACCGCTGATGAAGGGCCAGAGATGCGCCTGCTGTAACGCTGCTTGAGTTCTGAGAATGAGATTTGATACTATACGACCAATACAAGATTGCCCTGAGAGATATATCACTGGACTCCGTTGACTGAAACGGCACAATACAGCATCACGTGATCTAAGAGAGCACTGTTCTCATAGTAACATAGTACATAAGGCCGAAAAAGACATCTGTCCATCCAGTTCGGCCTGTCATCCTGCTAGTTGATCCAGAGGAAGGCAAAAAGCCCCTGTGAGGTAGAAGCCAATTTTCCCTACTTAAGGGAATAAAAAATTCCTTCCTGACTCCAATCAGGCAATTAGAAGAACTCCCTGGATCAACGACCCATCTCTAGTAGCTATAGCCTATAATATTATTACACTCCAGAAATACATTCAGGCCCCTCTTGAATTCCTTTATTGTACTCACCATCACCACCTTCTCAGGCAGAGAGTTCCATAATCTCACTGCTCTTACAGTGAAGAATCCTTTTCTATGTTTGTGTACAAACCTTCTTTCCTCCAGACGCAGAGGATGTCCCCTCGTCACAGTCACAGTCCTGGGGATAAATAGATGATGGGAGAGATCTCTGTAGT
This sequence comes from Bufotes viridis, assembly GCA_033119425.1. Taxonomy (NCBI): domain Eukaryota; kingdom Metazoa; phylum Chordata; class Amphibia; order Anura; family Bufonidae; genus Bufotes; species Bufotes viridis. Next base: position 287,261,116 of record CM065592.1, on the reverse strand, counting down.
GACCCCTGATATATTTATACATAGTTATTAGATCTCCCATTAGTCGTCTTTTTCTAAAGTAAATAAACCTAATTTTGATAACCTTTCAGGGTACTGTAGTTGCCCCATTCCAGTTATTACTTTAGTTGCCCTCCTCTGAATCCTCTCCAGCTCTGCTATGTCTGCCTTGTTTACAGGAGCCCAGAACTGTACACAGTACTCCATGTGTGGTCTGACTAGTGATTTGTAAAGTGGTAGGACTATGTTCTCATCACGGGCTAAAATTACTAGATCCTTTTGCATCTCAGTGTTACCAAGTGTTTTACCATTTAGTATGTACGGGTGCATTATTCCTTCCCTTGTGCATAACTTTACATTTGTTAGTGTTAAAGGATAACTATCACATTTTTTTTTTTTTTTGACTATTAGATTTTGGTGATTAATATCACCTTGTTGGCCCTGTTTTAATTTTTGATTGTTTAATAAATAACCCCTAAAAGCCACATTTTTGTCCCCAGTATTGGCGATTGTTACCTGAGATTAAAATCAGGTTGCTAGGCTTCTTCCATCTATCAGTTTGCTCAGAGGTAGACGGAGGACGCACAAGCAGGGACAGGTAGAGTAAACGTTGTAAGGAAATGGATAAAAAGCCAGGTCCTTCCTGACAGGTGATAACAGTGCTGGGCTGTGTGCACTTCTCCTCATCCCTGCGCTTGGCAGACACTCCCTTAGCAGTGCTGGAGAATGTAGCTAGAGCAGCCTGGAAGGGAGATCTGCCGCCTGCTCAGTGTATAAATGAAAGCATCATGTGGTAAGAGGAGAGCTTAGGCAACCCCTCTGTGTTGTAGGAGGACTACAGGTTTCAGCCAGACCTGGGAACTTTACTGCAAGACCCCCCTATACACTGCTGGTCTTCACTAACTTCACTGCTGGTGTCCTATGGATTAGGCTCAGGGCTGAGGGCAGCCATCTTAACAGAATAGTGAAATTGCAGTTTTATGCAGACTGGTTGCTAAGGTCTGAATCTTATTAAATATGGGGTAAGTAAGTCTAATAGTTATTGATTCAAGAATATTATGTTATTAGTAACTTCATATATGAAAATTGATAGGGTCTAAATGTGAAGGGTCTAAATGTGACAGTTATCCTTTAAACCTCATCTGCCACTTATCTGCCCAAGCCTCCAATCTATCCAGATCCCTCTGTAGCAGTATATTGTCCTCTTCAATGTTAATTACTTTACACAGTTTAGTGTCATCTGCAAATATTTATATTTTACTATGCAAGCCTTCTACAAGATCATTAATAACTATATTGAAAGGAACAGGGCCCAGTACTGACCCCTGAGGTACCCCACTATTTACAGTTGCCCAATCTGAGTGTATACCGTTAATAACCACCCTCTGTTTTCTGTCACTCAGCCAGTTACTTACCCACTTACAGACATTTTCTCCCAGTCCGAGCACCCATATTTTATATACTAACCTTTTATGTGGTACAGTGTTAAATGCTTTGGAGAAGTCCAGATATACGACATCCATTGATTCGCCGCTGTCTAGAACTTACCTCCTCATAGAAACTGATTACATTCGTTTGGCATGACTGATCCCTCATGAAGCCATGCTGATATGGCGTTATTTGCTTATTTCTGTTGAGATCCTCTAAGATAGCATCTCTCAGAAAACCTTCAAACAGTTTCCCCACAACAGATGTTTAACTTGCCGGCCTATAGTTTCCAGGCTCTGTTTTTGGACCCTTTTTGAATATTGATGATGTTTTAATTTGTTGCGATGGCACTATAGATTTGTTTAATGAGTTTGTCACTCTTCTGAATCACAATGATGTTGGTATGAAATTTACCTCTGAGATCAATCTGCACAACTTGACCTTTTTGGACCTGAGGATCTCTGTGGACTCTGGTGGCTGCGTCTTAACTGAGGTTTATCGTAAACCTACGTCTATGAAAAGTTTGTTACATTGGCAAAGTTTTCATCCTTTGCCTTTGAGAAGGGCTCGTGCAAAGGCTACAAAACGAGCGGATTTACTTGTTGACAAGTGGCAGACTCGGACGTCACATATAATAAGATGTATCGGCACTTATGATGCCCAAAGTTCTAAGGTTTACCAATTCCTAATAAACATTGGCATGTCCTCCATGCAGAAAATGATTTACGAGACATAATCACCACACGACCAAGCATCACCTATAGTAAAGGAAAAAACCTGAAAGAAACCTTGGTTCATAGTGTATTTACCCCAGATGGTCCTCCTAAAATGTGGTTAAGATCCAAAATGGAGGTAACCTCCTCCTGTGGTAGATGTTCCTTTTGTTCTTTTATAAGAAAAAACAAATCTTTCATCAATCCTACGGACAATAAAGTTTATCATATCAAAGACTATATTTATTGTCAAACAAATGGCATTGTTTACATTATTCAGTGTCCCTGTCCTAAAATTCACGTGGGCAAAACAACACAGGAGTTTAAGCACCGTATGTGTCAACACATTAGTAGCATCAATACAAAAGCAGACACAGCTATATCCAGGCATGTGAAACATTTCCATTAGGGCAATACCTATTGTCTGAACTTTTGGAGTGTATGTAAAAAATTTCTTGGGGTTCGAAAAGGAAACCTGGATAAAATTTTGTCACAAGAAGAGACCAGGTGGATTTATAGGCTGGATAGCCGAAGCCCAAATGGCCTCAATAAGGGCTTTGCATATACATCATTTTTATAAACACTGCAGTGGAGTTTTTTTCCATTAATTATGGCTCATTACTGTATACGATAAGTGAGCATTGATGGGGTTGCCAGCCATGAGATTCGCACCTTTTTGTCTTGGCTAATGGATTTAGATATTTCTACTCTTTTTGTAGGCTATCTTTAAGTTGTTTTTTGTTTAGTTTTTTTCATATGTTAATATCATTCACATTCATAAAATATCTCATGCCATCTATTAAAATTGTCAGTATTCAGGATAATCAGATAACATGAATGTTCATTTAGACTCAATTTTATTACAATATTGCTATATAGTAGGGGGTCTGTTTACCCTGTGATTTATATTAAGTAACGTTATCATGAAAATAAAATATTACAGCATATTTATTATACATTTGTTTAATTTTCTGGTTCTCCTTGGGCACTATGACAATGTATAAATATGTAATACAGGCTTGCCACATCGTTGCAAATGTTTTCGATTGTGTCTAGGTATTTATAGTTGTTGTTTTTTTTTTGTTTTGTTTTTTGCTTTTTCTTTTTCAATTCAGACACTGCCATAATGAATCAGTATTGGTTGCAAATAAAGGGTAACTTCCCCTAGGTTTGGTACTTTAGGTCCAGATACCTGTCTTTCAATACACAGGTCTGGCAATTGCATTTTCTATTGGATGACAAAGCTGTCATTCTGACTGGATGGCCTTTTTATACCTCCATGGCAACACCCAGCCTCATTGCTGCCCGTGCCCCTGATGAAGCCATTTTGTTGGTGAAACATGTTGGGGGGTAGTTAGATGTTTTTAGGTGTCTGCATTCAGCATAGCGTAGGTAAAAGCCTTAGTGGATATGTAACTAGTGTATGGTGTTGCATTATCCTTAAGGGAGTCTAATTGCCAGTGAAGTAACTGGTGATCTCTGCACAGTTTCACTTTAGCATTTCACAGCCATGGTCGCTTGTGTAGCATTGGGGGGATAGTGCATGTCCCCTGCAGGTTACAATCTGTATAGTGCATGATTTCAAATAGCATACATACTGGAAGCAGCTAATTTTAACTTTCTTGTTGGCTCACAAAAGTTCTTTAAAATCAGCACTAATAAAAGTCACATCTTACATACACTTTATATCAGGGTCAAGTTTGGATAATTAGCCTTTTTTGGCTTTTAGTGCTATTATATTTACCCATACCCTGATAGGGTCCATTAGGGAATTTTGGTACAGGGGGCATAGTTGGTATAACAGGCACTTCCCTTTTCACTAACATTTGTCCAGGTAATTGTTGAAAATGGATGTCTTTACGTTTCCAGGTCTATGTGATAGGCTCAAGTCTGGCTAGAGTGAAAGTTCCTCCAAACCCTTGTGGAAGCCACTTAAAAGCCTTGTTGCCACATGCTATATAAATATCATCAGCTGACTGAAATTGGTTCTTTCTAATTGGTGCATCAACAATTGAAATCAGCATTGTTGTATCATCATATATGCACCAGGACTCAGGATTATTATCATTAGTAACAAGAAAATAGTACATTAGTGGGCCAGAATACTTGTACAGTAAGTGATATGAGATCTCTTGGGATCTATGCTCATTTCAGCTGCACCATCTCCCTTAATGCTTTCTCTGTCTTCCTCTGTCTCACCAAATATGGGCTGAAAAGTACTATTCCCTGATGGGAATTGCGCAGTATAATTCCAATTCGGATCATGCAATTCCCTCGCCAGATAATATTTAAGTTCTTTGGTTCTCTGATCTAGGGTTTGATCTTGCCCATAAAAGTTTAGTTTAATCTTTTCACTTCTCCCTCTTCTATGGTTGCAACAGGTCTTTCCTTCCACCCATCTTCGCGCAAGTCTTTCTGATATGTTTACTAGAGATGAGCGAATCGGAGCTGACGAAGTCGAATTGGTTTCCGAATTTCAGGAAAAATTATATTCTGAACAAATGCAAATTTTCTTGCGTTTGTGGTAACGAGTCGCATTTTTTCCTAACATGGCGGCTAGCTGGCTACAATGGTGGCTAAAATGGCGGCTACACATGTGAGGACATGGGGCAAGAAACTCTGGGAAGGCGGCATGCAGCCAATCAGCAGTCAGCCAGCCCAGTGATGTCACAGGCCCTATAAATACAGCGGCCATCTTAGATTCTGCCAATAACCAGTGTACTTTGTTCCGGGACAGACGTGTATGCAGGTGCTATGGAGAGTCAGTGAAAGAACAACTAATTGTTTAAAAAAAAAAGCAATGAAGAATTCACTAGTGCAGGGAAAGGATAGTGAGAACAATCATTTCACAGGCAGGGAGAGATAGTGAGAATCATAGGAAAAACTTTATTGTGCATGGAAACATTACTTGGGGATCCAGAGTCTCATAATACAGCTCTGTCATTCCAGCAATTAGATATTGGGGTGCAAGTGCTATGTTGGAAAGCCTGTAGTGGCTTATATCTGTGGAAAAAGAGAAAAATATACTCTGATTCTCTGTTCACTGCAGCTTTATATGGTGAAAGTGTTTAGTGCCCTATTATAGTACAATACCAGAAAAATAAACGCAGTTCACATATGGTGTTATTAGCGCTAAAAGGGTTTATTGCCAGTTCAGTACAACCCGAGAAAAATATACGCTGTTGACATTTTGGTGTTATTTGCACTAAAAGCGTATATTGCCAGTTCAGTACAAACCAAGAAAAATATACGCTGTTGACATTTTGGTGTTATTTGCGCTAAAAGCGTATATTGCCAGTTCAATACAACCCGTGAAAAATGTACCCTGTTCACATTTGGGTGTTTTTTGCACTAAAAGCGTATATTGCCAGTTCCGTACAACCCGTGAAAAATATACAATGTTCACATTTGGGTGTTATTTGCGCTAAAAGCGTATATTGCCCGTTCAGTACAACCAGTGAAAAATATACCTTGTTTACATTTGGGTGTTATTTGTGCTAAAAGTGTATATTGCCAGTTCAGTACAACGTCGGGAAAAATATACCCTGTTCACATTTTTGTGTTATTTGAACTATAAGTCTTTTTGTCATATTTCTAGAGAAAAAGAGAAAAATACACACTGTTGACATTTGAGTGTTATTTGCACTAAAAGCATATGTTGCCAGTTCAGTACAACCCGTGAAAAATATACCTTGTTCACATTTGGGTGTTATTTGCACTAAAAGCATATATTGCCAGTTCAGTACAACCTGTGAAAAATATACACTGTTGATATTTGGGTGTTATTTGTGCTAAAAGTGTTTATTGCCATAATTCACTAAAATAAGAGAAAAATTGATACAGTTCTCATTTGCGCTAAAAGCATTTATTTCTAGAGAAAAAGAGAAAAATATGCACAGTTCACTTTTTCTGTTATCTACTTAGAAATCGTTTAGTGGCCTATTTTAGTCCAATACGAGAAATATATACACAGCACTTTTGCTGTTATTTACGCTGAAATCGTTTTGTTGCCAATATCAAATCTTTTAGTTGCCTATCTGAGTAAAAAAAGAAATATTTATTTGCTGAGTTTAGGGGTGTTATAATTTTCTTTACATTTATTTAGTTCAGCTAAAAGTATGTCAGACAGAGAAGTGCCAGGCCCTGCACAGGGGAGTGGCAGAGGCGTAAATGATTCTGGCGCAGGTAAGGGGTCGTATAAGCAGGGTTTCTTCCCAAGGCCTGAAGTCCACATGTCAGCTAGCGGTCGTGTCTTGATCAGCAACCCAGCGGTTCTTGATTGGTTGACTCGAGCTTCTACTTCGACGCAAGTAACAGCAGCACCAGCAGCCTAAGTGTTGAGTCGCTGATAAGCAGCTTTCTTCAACCACATAGTGAAGAAACTACTCACCAGCAGCAACAGGTAGACATGGAGCAGGACCTGAACCAGTAGGTGGTGGCATACTTGGACAGCACACTGCCAGCCGTCCTAGAAGATCCGCTTAACTGCTGGGCAGCTATACTGGATTTCTGGCCGCAACTGGCACAGTTTGCCCTGGAAAAGCTGCCTTGTCTGGCCAGTAGTGTGGCATCAGAGCGGGTGTTTAGTGTGGCAGGGGCCATAGTTACCCCAAGAAGAACTCACCTGTCCCACTAAAATGTAGAGAGACTTACTTTTGTCAAGATGAATCAGGCATGGATCAGCCAGGATTTTAAACCACAGATGCCTGACACATCAGATTAGATCATCCATCTCCACACTATGTCACCATGCCACTCTGTGGTATCATGCTGCTGCTGTTGCTGTTATCTCCACACTATTTCAATTTGCCACTCTGTGGTATCATGCTTCTGCTGTTGCTGTCATCTCCACACTATGTCACCTTGCCACTCATTGTTATCATGCTGCTGCTGCTTGAAGGTATTGGACTGATCACCCGCCCCACGATCTAATTTGGGTTTTGGAACCGACAAACCCAACTTGCTTTTAAGGGCTGCATTAATCTGCAGGTTACCATCATACAGCTCTACAGATAACTTTCCTTCTGCATCTTTCTCAACAAACTGTTCCCTCACTATTTAATATTTCAACATTTTTATTGAAAAATTCTAATTTTACATTGATGTGACAATCTGCAGGTTACCTGGTAAAGATGTGGCACTCGTCTACAAAGAGGTGGAAGAGGTTGGGCGCTCTGATGGTGGGGTCCTGCCCCCGTCTTCAACTGAAAGTGTTACACAGGCACTCCAAATATGGTGAAAATTACGTGATAGTTCTGCCGTATAGGCTATATACCGCCGCACAAGGGATGAGACCATTCACATATTTCCACCTATATTAGGTTCAAATTTTGACCCACTACCTTCCTCATATGCCTATATTTATATATATTATCATCATCAGGTCACTTGTTCATACTACACCACATGTGGGATCCTAGTCTGCCAAAGTTACCCTATATCCTCTTATATAATGTTCATGCTCCACCGGTATACTTGAGTTTACTTTATAGACCTGGGTATTTTCCTTAAGGTATACAGGACCAGCCTCCGCGATGTTCCGTGATGACCATCTACTTGACCATGTTCTATTTTGCATGCCATTGGGCACAGTGACATATCATTGAATAGAGACTTTCTGCGTCTTCAGTATTTGACCATTTACATGATATTTTGCCTGTACATCGTTCTAGCACATCCTTGTTATCATTGTGTTCAGATTTACTTGATTACTGATGTACTATTATGTTCTGTATTGTAGTGTTTGATAAAGGTCATTCTGACCGAAACGTCACGTATCACCGAAAGTTGCCGCATATTGAAAACCAATCTGCAGGTTACCGTCATACAGCTCTATAGATAACTTTACATCTGCATCTTTCTCAACAATCTGTGCCCTTAGTCTTGTGATAGTGATCAGTTGCTTCTGATTATATACACTATATATGTATTGTGTTTGAGATCTATGTTATACGCTCACTTTAAGCATAAGACGTGCACATATTCTGTTTTCATATATTCCACTGTAACAAATATAAGGTCAAGGCCACCTAGAACATTATGAAGACATGTCTCTGCAAGATAGTAGGAGTATCGGGCCAAAATAGCTCTTAGGACCATTCCAGGATGAGGGAGTATTGGATCAAGATGTTGAGATACAATGTACTCCCCAATTCTAGGAAATGGTGTTGATAACAAACACAGATGGTTAGCATACATGTCCAAATCTGTCTTTGGAATGTGGCCTTTAGCTTCATATTTTAACAGGATGATTTATAACCTAGTTATTTAACTGTTTGTATTGCCAATATGTATCACGTAGGATTGTGCAATCTGTATTATCCAATTATATTCCTTGGAAATGTCTTGTACCTCCATATGCTCCTTGTACTCCCATGTCTAAAACAAGGGGTATAAAATAAAGTACTTTGGAGGGAGACTTTAGATCTCTCCAGGCATAACGAGGTGGTTTATGTCTGTGATTTATTCGGCCGACTTATTTATTTAATTAATTTCTACCTGACTACAAGATTACTCCGACATTTTCTGGAGGCCCCAGCGAGATACCCAACCTTCGAGGTCCGGACTGAACTGTGTGAAGTACCCACGGTCCTGGAACGCAATCCTAGGTAAGTGAGCCCTTGTCTCACCCCGCTTTCCAGAACCTGTGGGCGCTTCAGAATCAGTCCATCTTGCAGGGTTCGGGTATCACTCAGGTAGATTTTGATTAACAGCTTTATATATTGATTATACTAATATTTGTCTAATATTTGTATTTGTTTGGTATGTCTGTTTTAAAGGTTAATGTCTGATGTACTGATGTACTGACTTGAACAAACTGGCTTGGCTTTGCTGCTAACACGCTTAAAATTTTGCTATTACAATGTGTGTTTGGTACTAACATTACAGCTGCTGCTAAATACAATCGGTAAGTTGCTCTGTCATTGCCTGGCCGCTTGGCATAAGCAGACAGTAACCAGCAACTGGGATTGTGTGTGTAACTCTTTGTAGTTCTTTGGAATTTTGCTATCCGAGTTCAATTGAAATATTGAAGTAACAGCAGATGATGTACAAATGTATGAGGAATATATAGGAGTTTTCATAGGATTACTTTTATACGTGTTTGTGTGCGTCTATTTGTAGTATAAGATTTGTCTTAACCCCACAGAATCGCATCTGCATTCTGATATCCCACTGACTTCCTATGTGCAGTTTGCAAACGTCTAGTCTGACTTAACTAGAAAATTTGTAGTGCGAACAGCAAGTGATTATACATAGCGGAAAACCAAAAGAGGTCAAGGATCGCTACCTTAGACCTGGTATGCTATGGGGACTATTTCTAGCAAGCGAGAACGGAAAGAAGTCTGTCCCAAGATTACAATGAAACGCTTGGTAGAAATAGAGCACGGAAGGTGGGCAACTAAGAATGCTCCAGATATATTTAAAAAGGCTGGGATGCCAAAAGCTGGGTATTTAGATGCCCATCGCTGGGAAAAATTTATGGTTGAGGAAAAGCAGTGGATTGAGAAGCATGGATATTCTTCTCAAGTAAAGGCATGGTTGGCTATGTCAACCAATCATGATCCCCACTATAGTAACATAGTAACATAGTATATAAGGCCGAAAAAAGACATTTGTCCATCCAGTTCGACCTGTTTCCTGCAAGTTGATCCAGAGGAAGGCAAAAAACCCCTGTGAGGTAGAGCCAATTTTCCCCACTTAAGGGGAAAAAAATTCCTTCCCTACTCCAATCAGGCAGTCAGAATAACTCCCTGGATCAACGACCCATCTTTAGTAGCTATAACCTGTAATATTATTACGCTCCAGAAATACATCCAGGCCCCTCTTGAATTCCTTTATTGTACTCACCATCACCACCTCCTCAGGCAGAGAGTTCCATAGTCTTACTGCTCTTACCGTGAAGAACCCTTTTCAATGTTTGTGTACAAACCTTCTTTCCTCCAGACGCAGAGGATGTCCCCTCGTCACAGTCACAGTCCTGGGGATAAATAGATGATGGGAGAGATCTTTGTACTGACCCCTGATATATTTATACATAGTTATTAGATCTCCCCTCAGTCGTCTTTTTTTCTAGAGTGAATAACCTAATTTTGATACCCTTTCAGGGTACTGTAGTTGCCCCATTCCAGTTATTACTTTAGTTGCCCTCCTCTGAACCCTCTCTAGCTCTGCTATGTCTGCCTTGTTCACGGGAGCCCAGAACTGTACACAGTACTCCATGTGTGGTCTGACTAGTGATTTATAAAGTGGTAAGACTATATTTTCATCACGGGCATCTATGCCCCTTTTGATGCAACCCATTATCTTATTGGCCTTAGCAGCAGCTGCCTGACACTGGTTTTTACAGCTTAATTTGTAATTTATTAAAATTCCTAGATCCTTTTCCATGTCAGTGTTACTGAGTGTTTTACCATTTAGTATGTACGGGTGACTTGCATTATTCCTTCCCATGTGCATAACTTTACATTTGTCAGTGTTAAACCTCATCTGCCATTTCTCTGCCCAAGCCCCCAATCTATCCAGATCCCTCTGTAGCAGAAAACTGTCCTCTTTAGTGTTAATTACTTTACACAGTTTAGTGTCATCTGCAAAAATTGATATATTACTGTGCAAGCCTTCTACAAGATCATTAATAAATATATTGAAGAGAATAGGGCCCAATACTGAACCCTGAGGTACCCCACTAGTGACCGTGACCCAATCTGAGTGTGTACCGTTAATAACCACCCTCTGTTTTCTATTACTGAGCCAGTTACTTACCCACATACAGATATTTTCTCCTAGTCCAAGTGTTCTCATTTTATATACTAACCTTTTATGTGGTACAGCGTCAAATGCTTTGGAGAAGTCCAGATATACGACATCCATTGATTCGCCGCTGTCAAGTCTAGAACTTACCTCCTCATAGAAACTGATTAAATTAGTTTGACATGACCGATCCCTCATGAAGCCATGCTGATATGGTGTAATTTGCTTATTTTCATTGAGATACTCCAAGATAGCATCTCTTACAAAACCTTCAAACATTTTACCCACAACAGATGTTAAACTTACCGGCCTATAATTTCCAGGCTCTGTTTTTGGACCCTTTTTGAATATTGGTACCACATTTGCTATACGCCAGTCTGGTGGAACATTCCCTGTCAGTATGGAGTCCGTGAATATCAAAAATAAGGGTCTGGCTAGGACATCACTTAATTCCCTTAGGATACGGGGGTGTATGCCATCCGGTCCTGGCGATTTGTCTATTTTAATCTTTTTAAGTCGCTGCTGTACTTCTTCCTGGGTCAGACAGGGCACTTTTAAAGTGGAATTTACTTTTACATTTTGCATTTCATCTGACAGTTTATTTTCCTCAGTGAAAACAGTGGTGAAGAAAATATTTAATAGCTTGGCTTTATCCTCATCGCTTTCTGCAACTCCCCCCTCATTGCTATGTAGAGGGCCGACTCCTTCAGGTTTATATTTTTTACCATTTATATAATTGAAAAACATTTAAGATTAAGAATGTTGCAGGAGCAGGCATTGAGCCAGTTCCAGTTAATGCTGATGCGAGACTGAAGAAGTCAGGAGAAATGTTTTTGACAAGACTGCAGGCTGTTATAAAGGACCTCAATAGTAAGAAAGGAACAGGGTTGCCAGAAGCCTATCAGGCTTCTGATGAGACAGCTGACAAATATCATGCACGAGTTGTCAGCATATTCAAAGATCAGGATTTTGAGGTCAGTGAGCCAAATAGCAGAGATAGCCGAATACTTAGAACGTGTTTTATAAATGGGTTGAGAGAGGATTTACGGACTGAATTGATGAAAGTACGCCCTGAATGTATGCATACATCTTTGGAAAAATCCCTGGTTGTTATACGTAGTATAGAAGAGCAGATGCAAAAGAGGAAAAGAAAACAGGCAGCAAAGCAGCCAATTCCTGTACTGATTGCTGCATATGCTGACCAGTTTTCAGGAGTAGGAGGAGGGAGGGGAGCAAGTAGTCAAGTGAGAAGGGAAAATGAGAAAGGGAATATGTATGATCAAAGGAGAGGACAAACAATAAATGTCGATGAGTACAGGAGAAATGGGCTGTGTTTTGGATGTGGCGGGAGAGGTCATATGAAAAGGGATTGTCCGTCCAGACGGCAAAGGCCTCAAAATAATCCACGCAGCGCCCAGATGAATCAAGCAGCAGCAACTCAAATTCAGCTGGCTACGGTAGGTCAGCAAGAATATGATGACTAGGAAATAGGCAGCCCCCAATTTACTAAATCAATAACTACAGTGAATGTCCCACCCCATCCAGGCCCAAAGGCAATTGTAAAATTAACACTACCTGATGGTAAAAATGTCGACTGCATAGTCGATACGGGGGCGAGCCGAACTATTTTAAAAGCTCATGAAATTGCACCAGAATACGTAAGCCCTGATCAGGTAATGGGGGTGGGTCTGGGAGGAGAAATGTGTGCATTAAAACAAACTAATCCCTTGAAGGTGCGAATTGACGATACAACCGATATATGCATGCAATTATTAGTATCTGAAAGTTGCCCTGTGAATCTTCTCGGGGCAGATGTATTGCACGCCATTAATGCAATTATTAGATTTGGAAAAAATGGGGTATCGGTGACAGGACCCCTTATGGAACCCATTTTGACCATATTAAGTGCTTTAATTAACCCATTGAACAAAGATGCATTGCAGGGAGAAGATCCTGCCCCGGACAAGGAAGTAGAGGATCTGCTTGAAAAGGTACCTGCTGGATTATGGGTTAGGAGTAAAACAGATGTTGGCCTGCTCTAAGTAGCCCCTGTAAAAATTAAATTGAAATCTGGAGTAGTGCCTGTTAAAATAAAACAGTACCCCCTGAGCAAGGGCCAACTTGCTGCGACAGCAGTACAGGTAGACGAATATCTCAAGATGGGGGTCATGAGGGAATGCCGATCCCCTTATAATACACCTCTTTACCCAATAAAAAAACGGGTATAACCTGGAAAACCTCAGGCATATCGGATGATACATGATCTCAGAGAAATTAACAAACTAATGATTATTGATACGCCTATTGTACCTAATCTGCATACATTACTTAACCAGATACCTCCCAACGCCATGGATTTCACTGTCATTGATTTGGCAAATGCATTTTTCTCAATCCCAGTGGAGGAAGAAAGTCAGTTGCAATGGCGAGAGTTCTCCTGTCCTGGCATCCCAGGAATAGGGATACTCTGCTGCTTGAGTATGTTGATGACTTGCTCCTCAGCACGACAAGTAAGGCCATATGTCTTGAAGAAACACTTTCTCTCTTGATATTTTTGCATCAGGAAGGATGCATCAAAAGACAAACTGCAGGTTGCAAAATAAAAGGTGATATTTTTGGGACATTGTATTTCAAACCAGGCCAAACATATAACACCAGAGAGGAAAAAGGCTGTTGCACAATTGAGAGAGCCCACGTCTGCCCGAGAACTGATAACGTTCGTAAGGCTTGTCAGCTATGTCAGAGAGTGGATCCCATCAGCATCATCACTCATGCAGCCTCTTTTCGATGTCCTAGCAGTGTGTAACAAGGGACATCCATATGTTCTCACTGCGGAGGCAGTTGAAGGGTTCAGAGGGTTGAAATTAGCAATCATATCAGCACCTTGTTTAGGTATACCAAACTATGATCTATATTTCAATCTGTTCTGTCATGAGAGTGCAGGGCACGCAAAGGGAGTGTTAACTCAGTTGCATGGAGGTAGACATCGCCCACTAGGCTATTATTCCCTTCACCTTGGTGTAGTAGCCAGAGGTGTGCCTTCCTGCATAGAAGCGGTAGCGGCCTGTGCACATTTAACAGGGAAGGTTGCTGACATAGTCTTGGATCATGCACTTACAATTTATGTACCACATGCGGTTCAGGAACTGTTAGCACAGGCAAAAATCCGCCATTTGTCAATGGTAAGGTTAACTAAGTACGAAGTTGCTCTTCTTACTCCACCCAACATAACAATCAAGAGGTGTACTATCCTGAATCCAGCTACCCTGCTTCCAGAAGTGGAGCAGCTGGATCAGAATGAGAGTTCAGCTGATGATCATGACTGTCTTGAATTGATGAAGACTGAAACAAAAGAGCTTGACAATGTAACTGAAACCCCATTATCTAATGCTGATTTTGAGCTTTTTGTAGATGGATTCAGGTATTACCTTGATGGAAATCCATACACAGGTTATGCTGTGACTACCATGGAAGAAGTGGTGAAACAAGGATCACTCCCACCTGGATGTTCAGCACAGGAAGCAGAGCTGAAGGCACTCACTGAGGCATGTATAATGGCCGAGGGTCAAATTGTAAACATTTACACTGATTCTCGCTATGGGTTTGGCATTGCGCATGACTATGGTCCCATATGGAGAAGCAGGGACTTTGTGGGATCCTCGGGTAAGCTCATAAAAAATGCAGAGCTTGTAGCTCAGTTGTTTAGAGCTTTGCAACTCCCTAAAAAAGGTGGCCATAGTCAAGGTACAGGCCCACACAAAAGAGCGAACAAAGGAGGCAGAAGGAAACCGTCGGGCGGATGCAGCTGCAAAGCAGGCTGCTCTGCTCCCCCTTCCTGTAACTGGATATGAGGTAGACATAGTACCACCAATAAGGGAGGTAGATCTGGCAAAAAAAGGAAGAATGGGAGAAGCAGGGGGCCAAGAAGAATCAAGAGGGTATGTATGCTCTCGATGAAAAACTTTGTCTGCCCAGGGCACTGCATCCAATGATGTGTGCCCTTTCACATGGTCCCACCCATCAGTCCAAAGAAGCTATGGTAAGTCTGGTAAATCAAGGGTGGGTGGCCCCAGGATTCAACAATGCCGCTTCAAAATATGTACAGGGATGCATGGTCTGTGCTTGCCATAACATAGGGAGAACAGTCAAGGTGCCCCCAAAGGGCACCCCAAGGCCTTTATACCCATTTCAGAGACTGCAGATTGATTTCATACAACTTCCAAGGGTGGGCATGTATGAGTATGTCCTGGTATGTGTTGATATCTTCTCAGGGTGGCCTGAGGCATGGCTAGCAGCCAAAGCAAATGCGAAAACAGTGGCAATAAAAACTTTTGTCCGAGGTGGTCTGCAGGTTCGGGGTTCAAGAGGTAATTGAGAGTGATAGAGGGACACATTTCACTGCAGATGTGTTGCAAGAGATACTACATGCTCTAGGCATAGAACAAGCATTCCACAATCCTCATAGGCCTCAGAGCAGTGGCAAGGTAGAACGCCTGAATGGAACTTTGAAGTTAAAGATTCAAAAAGCCATGGCAGAGACAGAGAAACCATGGACAGAGTGTCTGCCCATAGCACAGTACTCAGTTAGAGTTACCTCACACAGAAAAACTCAATTGAGTTCCTTTGAGGTGTTATTTGGCACAGCACCAAAAACAGGTTTATATTTTCTTCAGCAGCTCCAGGCTATTCATTCAGACATGACTCAGTATGTAGGAGCATTACACAAAAGGCTACAGCAGACTCATGATCGTGTTTTCAGTTCCATTCCAGATCCTTCTGCATTGGAAGGTACACATGTGCTAAAACCCGGAGATTGGGTCACAGTTAAGAGGCATGTGAGAAAATCCTTGGACCCCCGATTTGATGGTCCGTTCCAGGTTTAGCTGACCACACCCACCTCTGTGAAGTTGGAGGGAAGACCTACTTGGATCCACGCCTCACATTGCAAGAAGTTTCTCAGACCATGAATTTGGGAAAGTATCTTGGATTGTATTTTGTTATGCATCATGTTTTAGACGTGTATGCAGAAAGCAATAGTGAGTGGGACAATAAATTTGTCAAGTTTCACAAAATTGTCTCCAAAATGAAAGGATTATCAGATTGTTGGATCTATAGTCATTCCCCTATATCCTCTAAATCTGTGCCATACATAGCTACCCCCCTTACTGAACAAGAGCTATTAGAATTACCCTGCTGGGATTTGCCTCCCCTTAACTTAGAAGCCCCTCAGGGGGATACAGCTATATCATTACCTGTAACAGGATGGTTAAAAACTACCCCTGGTGGCAGGGGTAGATGATGGATGGAAGGCCAGGCCTATTAGTACAATAGAAGTAGGGGACATCCCCATGGATGAGATTAAAATAAGTTTTTCCGGGGAAAACCAACGAGTAGATGAGAAAACTAAAGAAATCAAATATTATTTGGCTAGGGAGATTCATGATACTTCGTGTAATTATACTAAACTATTCCCATCTGGCCAGAAAGGCCAATGTGGGGCACAAGGTGCTTATGAGCCAGGATATGGAGAAACAGAAGAAGATTTGGCAGGGTACAAGGGGGATGGAAGTGTAGGAATATATAGATCCTAATAAGTCGCGTATTACACGCCAATACTGTGGCCCCCTATTGTATTATTTTGCTGTAACCAATGATGACAACCCTGATTCCTGGTGCATATATGAGGGAACTACAATGTTAGTTTCCATTACAAATGCTCTAATTTAAAAGAATCAGTTTCAGCTATCTAAAGACACATACATAGTATGTGGCAACAGGGCATTCAAATGGCTTCCTCGGGGAGTTGGAGATAACTCCCTTTAAGCACCCAAAAAATTTAATTCATGCCGAACCATCAACATGGCAGAAAGTAGGAATGTATCTTCCCTATCTGAGTAACTACTATTTGTCTACAGGAGTGGTAAATAATGCCAAACAAATTGAAGATCTAGGTGAACTATTTGATAATATCACTGATTATCTTTTTGATGCAGTAGAAGTAAGCTCTATATATTTAAAGCAGATAATTATTGTAACAAACCAGCATGCGGTTGTATTAGACTATCTTACAGCCGCTCAAGGGCGGCTATGCCAAATAGTAGGTCCTGCTTGCTGCCATTATATTGATCCCAGCGGAGTGTTCCGAATAACACATGACTTGCAGCAAGCAGAAAGATTACGAGAAGGGTTCCGAGATGCACATCAGGAACCCCCTGATTTAGGATGGCCTGATTGGCTAGCATGGCTCAATCCCCTTAACTGGTTTCATGGAATAGGTGGCTGGCTATCTGGACTTTTCCACGTGTTACTACAGGGATGTTTTCTTATTCTCATTATTTTTGTTGTCATAAAACTTGTCCTGTTGATTTGTAAGAAGATACTAAATTCTAACTGTTTTCCAGGAAAAACTAAAAAAATGACTGTAATAAAGGATGAGCCCCCACCTACCCAAGTGATGGTAATGATGATCCCACCATCAACTCCGTCTGCTACTGTCGAAAATACGATTGTGACTCCAGTCCCCAGCTCAATATTGCCAAAAGACTATTGTACCTATTGCAATAAAAAAGTTGTGGAGAATTTAGCTAATTGTATATACTGTGGCACTCCGGTGCTTGATTAAAATTACTAAATACTAAAGTCAGTGACTGACACTCCCCAATAGAATAAAATAGGAAGAATTTATTCCATTGGACTGTATGGGTAAGGTAGAAAGGGTGGTTTATGTAAGAAAATCATCTGGATGGATGCAGGGTCATCCCGCAATCTGCAAGAATTAGTGGTCATGCACTTTGTGTAAGGAGGATGCTTTTCAAAACCGCCTAACGTATGCAAGGGAGATAAAGGGGATCCATGCAACCAGTGGAATAATGATAAAAAGAGGGGAATTGTGAGAGTGATCAGTTGCTTCTGATTATATACACTATATATGTATTGTGTTTGAGATCTATGTTATACGCTCACTTTAAGCATAAGACGTGCACTGCACATATTCTGTTTTCATATATTCCACTGTAACAAATATAAGGTCAAGGCCACCTAGAACATTATGATGACATGTCTCTGCAAGATAGTAGGAGTATCGGGCCAAAATAGCTCTTAGGACCATTCCAGGATGAGGGAGTATTGGATCAAGATGTTGAGATACAATGTACTCCCCAATTCTAGGAAATGGTGTTGATAACAAACACAGATGGTTAGCATATATGTCCAAATCTGTCTGTGGCCTTTAGCTTCATATTTTAACAGGATGATTTATAACCTAGTTATATAACTGTTTGTATTGCCAATATGTATCACGTGGGATTGTGCAATTTGTATTATCCAATTATATTCCTTGGAAATGTCTTGTACCTCCATATGCTCCTTGTACTCCCATGTCTAAAACAAGGGGTATAAAATAAAGTACTTTGGAGGGAGACTTCAGATCTCTCCTGGCATAACGAGGTGGTTTATGTCTGTGATTTATTCGGCCGACTTATTTAATTAATTTCTACCTGACTACAAGATTACTCAGACAGTCTTGTATCCAGACTCTGTCATTGTACCACTCTGTGGCGTTCTCATACTGCTGCAAACTCCACACTGTGTCATTGTACCACTCGGTGGCCTCTTCATGCTGCCATCTCCACACTATGTCACCTTGCCACTCATTGGTATCATGCTGCTGCTGCTGCCTGAAGGTCTAGGACTGATGACCCACCCCACGATCTAATTTGGATTTTGGAACCAACAAACCCAACTTGCTTTTGAGGGCTGCATTAATCTGCAGGTTACCATAGTACAGCTTTACAGATAACTTTCATTCTGCATCTTTCACAACAATCTGTGTCCTCAGTATTTAATATTTCAACATTTTTATTGAAAAATTCTAACTTTACATTGAAGTGGCAATCTGCAGGTTACCGTCGTACAGCTCTATAGATAACTTTTCATCTGCATCTTTCTCAACTATCTGTGCCCTCAGTCTTTTATCCAGACTCTGTCTTTGTGCAATTCTGTGGCCTTCTTCACGCTAACATGGACCTGTAAGACTGAGTTCACACTTGAGTTACCGTATTTTTCGCCATATAAGACGCACTTTTTCCCCCCCAAAAGTGGGGGGAAAATGGCAGTGCGTCTTATATGGCAAATGCTACCATTTTCCTATAGTTAAAGCTGATACATCGCACAGCCTGCGATGTATCAGCATGGAAGGAGGAGGGGGCGGAGCCTGGCAACACGCGGCCCGCCGCTAACAGCGTGACTGCTTTCATAACATTTATAATCTTTAATCATGTCCCCTTATTCCCTATAAGCCCAGTACAGTAGCGCTCTGCTAACCTGCTATACCGATCCTCTAGCAGGCAGAGCGGTGCTGTGTAACGTCCTCACTGACGTCATCTGCCTGCTCCTTTCACTTTATGAATGAAGCAGGAGGAGCAGGCAGATGGCGTCAGTGAGGACGTTACAGCAGCCTGCCGCCGCACCGCTCTGCCTGCTAGAGGATCGGTATAGCAGGTTAGCAGAGCACTACTGTATTGGGCTTATAGGGAATAAGGGACATGATTAAAGATTATAAATGTTATGAGCGAGTCACGCTGTGGCGGCAGGCCAGCCACTCATGTGTTGCCAGGCTCCGCTCCAGCAGTCACTATGGGCCAGATCTGTGGATGGCACCGTGATGGGGCATTATGAATGACACTGTAATTGGGGTGATCTGTGGATGACACATATAGCATAAGAAGCTATATATGTGTCATCCACAGATCAATCCATTACAGTGTCATTCATAAATGCCCCCATCACGATGCTATCCACAGATCCCCCATCACAGTGCTATCCACAGATCCCCCATCACAGTGCATTCCCCAGATCCCCCATAACAGTGCATTCCCCAGATCCCCACATAACAGTGCCATCCACAGATCCCCCATAATACTGTCATGCACAGACCACCATTACTTCAAAAGCACACCTTTTGGTTAAAAATATTTTTTTTCTTAATTTTCTCCTCAAAAACCCAGGTGCGTCTTATAGGTCGGTGCGTCTTATAGGGCGAAAAATACGGTATTTGGTCAGTTTTGGCCCCGTGACTGCCCAAATAAGTGAAGTGTACAGTGATTCTAAGAGCGACACCTGTCATCTGCATGTCATACTGACTCCCAGTATTATTTCAGTACCACAGCAGACTCTCTATGCGCGTTACTGCAAGGCACAGTGTTCTACACCCCTATAAAGGCTCTCTGCAGCCTGGAAATAGCTGTTTTTTAACGCGATTCGCAGAAAATAAATTCAAATCGAAGCGATCAAATTTTTGAGAAGTTCGCTCATCTCTAATGTTTACATGCCACCATGGATATTTTATCCATTCTGTCACAGGTACTGACAGAGCAGTAGCTCCATGATTAGATTCTATTTTCAGAGGAGGTAAATTATAGCAGGGTAAATCTAAGAGTTCCTTTTCTGAAAGAGGATTTGCTATATATGGCATGGAATTAGCTGAGATAGGCGAATGGCTGCAGATCCAACAATCACATAGATCCTTAATCTGAGCAACTATTTTATGATATTTAACAAACTTATTGTCCCATTCATTACTATCTTCTCCATCCGTATCAGCAATGTAATGCATACCAATACATAGAAACAAATACTATTCTAAAATCATGGTTGTTTCATCAGCTTCTTGCAGTGGGAAGGGTGGATCCAAGTTGGTCTCCCTTCCAGCTTTACAGAGGTTGGTGTAGTCAGCTGGACTTGGAATGGACCATTAAAGTGAGGATCTAAGGCCTTCCTCACATGTCTTTTCACAGTAACCCAATCTCCAGGGTTTAGCGAATGAGTTCCTTTCAATGAAGAGGGATCTGGAATAGAACTGAAAACACGCTTATGAGTTTGCTGTGACCTCATGTGAAATGCTCCTACATAATGTCAAATGTCATAGTGTCAAATCTAAATGCATAGTCTGGAGCTGCTGAGGAAAGTACAGACCTGTCCTTGGCGCTGAGCCAAACAGTACCTCATAGGGACTCAACTGTTTTCCAGTGAGGTGTAACTCTGAGTGTGTACAAAGCTATAGGAAAAACACTCTGTCCATGGCTTACCAGTCCTAGCTATGGCTTCCTGGATTTTTAGTTTCAAAGTTCTGTTCAGGCGCTCAACCTTTCCACTGCTTTGTGGTCTGTTAGGGTACTTTCACACTAGCGTTTTTCTTTTCCGGCATTGAGTTCCGTCCTAGGGGCTCAATACCGGAAAAGAACTGACCAGTTTTATCCCAATGCATTCTGAATGGAGAGAAATCTGTTCAGGATGCATCAGGATGCATCAGTTCAGTCACTGTCAGGTGTTTTGGACAGAGGAAATACCACAGCACCGTCCAAAATGCATGATCAGTTGCCGGAATGCCTGATCCGGCATTAATTCACATTGAAATGTATTAGTGCATTAAAAATACTGCAATGACAGATCCGGCATTCTGGTCCTGGACCTTTAAAAATATGAAAAAAATTTAAAAAAATCCGTTTTGCTTGATGACACCGGAAAAACCAGTATTGCAATGCATTTTTCTGACTGATCAGGCATTTTTCTGACTGATCAGGCATTTTTCAGACCTGATCAGTCTGAGAAATGCCTGATCAGTCAGAAAAAATGACATGCGTTTGAATACAGTTTGCCTGATCAGGCAGGCAGTTTAGGCAATGGAACTTCTTGTCGGATCACACTGCCGCAAGTGTGAAAGTACCCTTAGGCCTCTTTCACATTTGTGTTGTGAGGATCCGGCGTGTACTTCCGTCGCCAGAAATACCCACCGGATCCATCACAACGCAAGACAACTGAAAGTATATTGAACACTGATCAGTCTTCAATATGCTTTCAGGTAACCATGGCAGCCAGGAGGCTACTAAAGTCCCGACTGCCATGGAAAAGATTCCGTGCGGTGGCCGGGGCACTACTCAATGACGTCACCGGGTCCCTGCGTCGCATGGATCACATAGCTATGCTATGTGAGCAATGCGCCGTACGATCCATACGGCGCATTGCTCACATAGCATAGCTATGTGAACCATGCGACGCAGGGACCCGGTGACATCATCGAGGAGCGCCCCGGCCGCCGCACGGAAGGTAAGTAGCTTCTCCCCAGGCTCCCCGCTGCTTTTCCATGGCAGCCGGGACTTTAGTAGCGTCCTGGCTGCCATGGTTACCATTCTTTAAAGCTAAGCGTCGGATCCGGAGATGCGCCGAAACGACGTTTAGCTTAAAGTCGGATCCGGATTAATGCTTTTCAATGGTCATTAATTCCGGATCTGTCCTTGCGGCATGTCTTACAGATTTTTGGATGGAGACAAATCTGCAATATGCTGCGGTTTTGTCAACGTCTAAAAAATGTTCACATACTGAACGGAAGACATCATGATGCATTCTGAACGGATTTCTCTCGAGGACGGAACTCTTGGACGGAAAGAAAAAACACTGATGTGAAAGGGGCCTTAGGAGTGAGGAATGCCTGCTCTATACCTAGAGCATGAAGTATTTCTTGTAGTACTTCTGAAGTAAAATTAGTTCCTCTGTCACTTTCAATCACCTCAGGAACTCCAAATCTACATACTACTTCAGACAAAATTTTCTTAGCAACTGTTTTTGCATTAGCTTCAGCAGTAGGCCAGGTTTCTGGCCATCCCGAAAAGAGGTCTACACATACCAGAACATACTCATATGTGCCTACCGTTGGAAGTTGAATGAAATCAATCTCTGAAAAGGGTATAATGGTTTCGGAGTGCAGCTGGGGGGCACTTTGACAGTCCTTCCTATGTCATGGCAAGCACAGACCATACACCCCTGGACAAACTTTGCAGCGGCATTGTTGAACCCTGGGGCCACCCATCCTTGATTCACCAAACTTACCATTGTTTCCTTGGATTGGTGGGTTGGGCCATGTGATAATTCACACATCATAGGGTATAACACCCTTGTAAGGCACACATCAGCATCTATGGCATACAAACCTTCCTGATTCTTCTCGGCCCCTCTTCTTTTTCATGCTTAGGAACGTTTGTTCCTGCAATTTCTGGAGAACATCCAGAAATTGCCTGTGGTACCACTGCCTGTGGTACTATGTCCACTATATGGAGGGGGAGGGGTATCAGAGCAGCCTGCTTTGTAGCTGCATCTGCCCAACGGTTTCCTTCTGCCTCCTTTGTTTGCTCCTTGGTATGGACCTGTACCTTGACAATGGCCTCCAATTTAGGTAATGCTAATGCTCTAAACAACTGAGCTAATGATTCGGCATTTTTGATAAGCTTACCAGAGGATCCCACAAAGTCCCTGCTTCTCCACCATAGTCATGTGCTATGCCAAAACCATATCTGGAGTCAGTGTAAATGTTTACAGTCTGACCTTCAGCCATTACACATGCCTCAGTGAGTGCTTTCAACTCTGCTTCCTGTGCAGAACATCCTGGTGGGAGTGATCCTTGTTTCACAACTTCCACCAAGGTACTCACAGCATATCCTGTATATGGCTTTACATCAAGGTAATACCTGGATCCATCTACAAAAAGCTCAAAATCAGCATTAGGTATTGGTATTTCAGTCACATTGTCTCTACCTGATCAGACTCTGGGTGTAAGGTAGCAGGATTAAGGATAGTACACCTTTTCATTATTATGTTTGGCGGAGCAAGGAGTGTCACTTCGTACCTTGTTAGTCTTACCATGGATAAATGGCGAATATTTGCCTGTGACAATAGTTCCTGGACTGCATGAGGTACGTAAATTGTCAGTGCATGGTCCAGAATAATGTCAGCAACCTTCCCAGTCAGCAATGCACAGGCTGCCATGGCCCATGCACAGGAGGGGGTACCTCTGGCTACCACATCCAGCTGTACTGAGTAATAACCTAGAGGGCGGTGCTTGCCACCATGTAACTGGGTCAAAACACTTTTTGCATGTCCGGTATTTTAATGACAAAATAGGTTGAAATCAATATCATAATTTGGTATTCCTAGGCATGGGGCTGATATGACAACTAGATTCAACTCCTTGAATCTCTCGACTGCCTCTGCAGTGAGCGGATAAGGTTGTCCGTTATTGCAGGCTGCCAACACATCAAAGAGTGGCTGCATTAGTGATGAAGCAGAGGGAGTCCACTCTCTGACATAGCTCATTAGACCCACAAATGTCCTCAACTCTCGGATAGAGTTGAGCGAACACCTGGATGTTCGGGTTCGAGAAGTTCGGCCGAACTTCCCGAAAATGTTCGGGTTCGGGATCCGAACTCGACCCGAACTTCATCCCGAACCCGAACCCCATTGAAGTCAATGGGGACCCAAACTTTTGGGCACTAAAAAGGCTGTAAAATAGTCCAGGAAAGGGCTAGAGGGCTGAAAAAGGCAGCAAAATGTAGGCAAATGCCCTGCAAACAAATGTGGATAGGGAAATGAATTAAAATAAAATAAAATAAATAAAAATTAACCAATATCAATTGGAGAAAGGTCCCATAGCAGAGAATCATGCATCCTATAACCCACCACTTGAGAAGGCCACTTTGAGTTATTTAGGCCCCAGCACCCAGACAGAGGAGAGAGGTCCCACAGCAAGGAAAAGGCGTCATATCACCTACCACTGCAGAAGGTCACTTTCAGTTATTTAGGCCCCAGCACCCAGACAGAGGAGAGAGGTCCCACAGCAAGGAAAAGGCGTCATATCACCCACCACTGGAGAAGGCCACTTTCAGTTATTTCGCCCACGGCACCCAGACAGAGGAGAGAGGTCCCATAGCACAGAATCAAGCTTCATATCACCCACCACTGGAGAAGGCCACTTCCAGATATTTAGCCCACGGCACCCAGACAGAGGAGAGAGGTCGCACGGCAGAGGTTCAGGCTTCATGTCACCCAACATTGTAACAGGTCACTTTCAGTTATTTAGGCCCCGGCGTCCAGATTGAGGAGAGGTTCATTCAACTTTGGGTTGCACCGCAAGATCATGGTAAAGTTAAAAAAATGAGGATTCAATAAAGAAGTTTCCCGGAGTACAAGAATACATGGTTGAGGGGGAGGCAGTTATAAATGTCTATTCTGCACAAGGGAGGGACAGTTCCTGTGGGATCCATGCCTGGTTCATTTTTATGAACGTCAGCTTGTCCACGTTGGCTGTGGACAGGCGGCTGCGTTTGTCAGTAATGATGCCACCTGCCATGCTGAATACACGTTCAGACAAAACACTGGCCGACGGGCAGGCCAGCACCTCCAAGGCATAAAATGCTAACTTTGGCCACGTGGACAATTTGGAGACCCAGAAGTTGAATGGGGCCGAACCATCAGTCAGTACGTGGAGGGGTGTGCAGACGTACTGTTCAACCATGTTAGTGAAATGGTGCCTCCTGCTAACACGTTCCGTATCAGGTGGTGGTGCAGTTAGCTGTGGCGTGGAGACAAAACTTTTCCACATTTCTGCCATTCTAACCCTGCCCTCAGAGGAGATGGCCGTGACACAGCTGCGTTGGCGACCTCTTGCTCCTCCTCTGCCTTCGCCTTGGGCTTCCACCTGTTCCTCTGTGACATTTGGGAATGATCTCAGGAGCGCGTGTAACAGCGTGCGCTTGTACTCGCGCATCTTCCTATCACGCTCCAGTGCAGGAAGTAAGGTGGGCACATTGTCTTTGTACCGGGGATCCAGCAGGGTGGCAACCCAGTAGTCCGCACACGTTAAAATGTGGGCAACTCTGCTGTTGTTGCGCAGGCACTGCAGCATGTAGTCGCTCATATGTGCCAGGCTGCCCAGAGGTAAGGACAAGCTGTCCTCTGTGGGAGGCGTATCGTCATCGTCCTCCGTATCCCCCCAGCCACGCACCAGTGATGGGCCTGAGCTGTGTTGGGTGCCACCCCGCTGTGAACCTGATTCATCCTCATCCTCCTCCACCTCCTCCTCATCCTCCAGTAGTGGGCCCTGGCTGGCCACATTTGTACCTGGCCTCTGCTGTTGCAAAAAACCTCCCTCTGAGCCACTTCTAACAGACTGGCCTGAAAGTGGTAAAAATGACCCCTCATCCTCCTCCTCCTCCTCGTAGGCCACCTCCTCTTCTATCATCGCCCTAAGTGTTTTTTCAAGGAGACATAGAAGTGGTATTGTAACGCTGATAACGGCGTCATCGCCACTGACCATGTTGGTGGAGCACTCGAAACAGCGCTACAGAGCACACAGGTCTCGCATGGAGGCCCAGTCATTGGTGGTAAAGTGGTGCTGTTCCGCCGAGCGACTCACCCGTGCGTGCTGCAGCTGAAACTCTACTATCGCCTGCTGCTGCTCGCACAGTCTGGCCAGTATGTGCAAGGTGGAGTTCCACCTAGTGGGCACGTCGCATATGAGGCGGTGAGCAGGAAGGCCGAACTTCCGCCGTAGCGCAGACAGGCGAGCAGCGGCAAGATATGAACGCCGGAAGCGCGCACAGACGGCCCGCACTTTATGCAGCAGCTCTGACATGTCAGGGTAGTTGTGAATGGACTTCTGCACCACCAAATTCAGCACATGTGCCAGGCAAGGCATGTGCATCAAACCGGCTAGTCCCAGAGCTGCGACGAGATTTCGCCCATTATCGCACACCACCAGGCCGGGCTTGAGGCCCACCAGCAGAAACCACTCGTCAGTCTGTTGTTCAATACCCCGCCACAACTCCTGCGTGGTGTGGGGCCTGTCCCCCAAACATATGAGTTTCAGAATGGCCTGCTGACGTTTACCCCGGGCTGTGCTGAAGTTGGTGGTGAAGGTGTGTGGCTGACTGTATGAGCGGGTGGAAGCAGAGGAGGAGGAAGACGAGTAGGAGGAGGAGGCTACAGGAGGCAAAGAATGATGCCCTGCGAGCAGTGGCGTTGCTAGGGATAGTGTCACCCGGTGCGGTAGAAAATTGTGTCACCCCCCCCCCCCGGCGACGATCTGTCTGCTTAGCCCCGCCCCCCCACGTCAGCTGTCTGTTTACTCTCCAAACCCCCATCCATGTTATCGCTTGGGTTCAAATTATAGCACCCCCAGCAGGCCCCCCCACCCCAACCCCCGGCGGTCTGTCGGCAGCCTATCAGAGGAACAAAGAAGGGAGACGCCTCTCCCTTGCCCTGCTGCAGTGTTTATCTGTATCGCGATACAGATGAATGTAGGGAGATGACTGCTTCCATAATGCAAGCGCTCATCTCCTGGTGGTGTCACCCAGGGGCATAGCTAGAAATGACTGGGCCCCACAGCAAAAATTTTATGCATCCCCCCGGATCTCCCACCGACACATACCATATTGGACCTCCCACCCATTCCAGAGCTTCCACCCAAACACCCCTCCAGGACCTCCCATCCCAACATCCCCACATCCCTCCCTAGATCCCCCTAAGTGTCCTCCACACATCCCCCCATCATTGTCCTCCACACATCCCCCATCAGTGTCCTGCACACATCCCCCAATCAGTGTCCTCCACACATCCCCCATCAGTGTCCTCCACACATCCCCCATCAGTGTCCTCCACACATCCCCCATCAGTGTCCTGCACACATCCCCCAGTGTCCTGCACACATCTCCCCATCAGTGTCCTCCACACATCCCCCTATCAGTGTCCTCCACATATCCCCCATCAGTGTCCTGCACACATCCCCATCAGTGTCCTCCACACATCCCCCATCAGTGTCCTCCACACATCCCCCCATCAGTGTCCTCCACACATCCCCCATCAGTGTCCTCCACACATCCCCCATCAGTGTCCTCCACACACACCCCATCAGAGCTTCATATTAACCTGCTGTACTAATATTATGGCTAAAAACCTCAGTAATAGTTTCCCATATATAATACTTTATTTATATATATATATATATATATATATATATATATATATATATATCAGAAGTATAAATATATATTATCATACTTCTGATATACATGAATGCATAATTTAGCCTCTATTTCTAAAAGGTTTTCACCAGGACTAGAACTCCCAACCCTTCACATCAGAGGCAAGAGTTCTAACCACTGAGCTATGGAGCTTAATGCTAAACTATGCTGGAAAAACCTTATAGTAGTGTATCAGGTATAAGGTATTTCTATACAGCAGAAGTATCATTAAATAAAAAATAAATCTGTAATTACTATATAGTAATTACACATTTATTTTGTATCATGTTTTTTACAAAAACTGAAAAAAAAATTAAATTATACTTCTGCTGTATGGGAATACCTAATACTTGCTAGACTACTATGAGGTTTTTCCAGCTTAGTTTACCATTGAGCTCATAGCTCAGTGGTTACTGTTCTTGCCTCTCATGCAAAAGGTTGTGAATTCGAATCCTAGTGGCAACCTTTCAGAAATAGAGGCTAAATTAGATTAAAATACATTGGGTGTCCCCCAGGATTGTCAGTACATCTAATTTAGCCTCTATTTCTGAAAGGTTGCCACCCCCTTCATGTTCATAGCACTGACTCCATATATGGACACAACCATATATGGAGTCAGAGCTGGGATTCCCTGTACAGCATCGGCTTCAGGCAAGTGCAGTGAATAAATTATCTTCTGCCGACACTGGTGGGTGTCACCCCATCAGTGGTGTCACCCGGTGCGGCCCGCACCCACCGCACCCCCCTCGCAACGCCACTGCCTGCGAGCCCAGCCGCCACTACATTTATCCAGTGTGCAGTTAGGGAGATATAGCGTCCCTGGCCGTGCTTACTGGTCCACATATCTATGGTTAGGTGGACCTTGCCACAGATGGTATTGCGCAGTGCACACTTGATTTTATCGGATACTTGGTTGTGCAGGGAAGGCACGGCTGTCTTGGAGAAGTAGTGGCGGCTGGGAACAACATACCGTGGGACAGCCATCGCCATCAGCTGTTTGAAGCTGTCTGTGTCCACCAGCCTGAATGACAGCATTTCAAAGGCCAGTAGTTTAGAAATGCTGGCATTCAGGCCCAGGGCTCGAGGGTGGCTAGGTGGGAATTTACGCTTTCTCTCCAAGGTTTGTGAGATGGAGAGCTGAACGCTGCCGTGTGACATGGTGGAGATGTTTGGTGACGCAGTTGGTGGTGTCGGTGGCACATCCTCTGTTTGGTGGGCGGCAGGTGCCAACATTCCTCCCGAGGCAGAGGAAGAGGCTGAGGCAGCAGCAGAAGAGGGAGCAGGGGGAGCCAGAGTGAGTTCCTTGCTTTTAAGGTGTTTACTCCACTGCAGTTCATGCTTTGCATGTAGATGCCTGGTCATGCAGGTTGTGCTAAGGTTCAGAACGTTAATGCCTCGCTTCAGGCTCTGATGGCACAGCGTGCAAACCACTCGGGTCTTGTCGTCAGCACATTGTTTAAAGAAGTGCCATGCCAGGGAACTCCTTGAGGCTGCCTTTGGGGTTCTCAGTCCCTGGCGGCAATGACCAGTAGCAGGCGAACTCTCTTGGCGGCGGCTGTTCTGCTTTTTCCCCCTGTTCCCTCTTTTGCTACGCTGTTGACTCGGTCTCACCACTGCCTCTTCCTCTGTACTATGAAAGTCAGTGGCACGAACTTCATTCCATGTGGGGTCTAGGACCTCATCGTCCCCTGCATTGTCTTCCACACAGTCTTCTTTCCTGACCTCCTGTTCGGACTGCACACTGCAGAAAGACGCACCAATTGGCACCTGTGTTTCGTCATCATCAGAGACGTGCGGACTCCGATGAGGTGGCATTCCCATGTCCTCATCATCAGGAAACATCAGTGGTTGTGCATCAGTGCATTCTATGTCTTCCACTACTGGGGAAGGGCTAGGTGGATTCCCTTGGGAAACCCTGCCAGCAGAGTCTTCAAACAGCATAAGAGACTGCTGCATAATTTGAGGCTCAGACAGTTTCCCTGATATGCATGGGGGTGATGTGACAGACTGATGGGCTTGGTTTTCAGGTGCCACCTGTGCACTTTCTGCAGAAGACTGGGTGTGAGATAATGTTGTGAACGTGCTGGATCCACTGTCGGCCACCCAATTGACTGGCGCCTGTACCTGCTCAGGCCTTACCATCCTAAGAACGACATTGGGCCCCACCAAATATCGCTGTAAATTCTGGCGGGTACTGGAACCTGAGGTAGTTGGTTCACTAGGATGTGTGGCTGTGGCAGAATGGCCATGTCCTCTCCAGCACCAGAGGGTCCCCTAACACCAACACAACCGCGTCCGCGTCCCTTACTAGATGATTTCCTCATTGTTACCGTTCACCAAGCACCACAATAAGAAAAAAAATATTTGGCCCAATGTATTGATTTCAAATTCAGGCCTTTTTTTAAAGGCACCTAACACTATCTGCCTATTTATTTATGTAACGTATTACACTAATCCATGCACAGTAGTAACCACTGATTTAGGGGAATATTAATTCTAGGGCTAGTATTTCAGCCCTGAATGAAAGGTATCCTTTTATGGACAGATTTACACTTGGAGATGCACAGTAGCGTGTGAAAAAATATGTAGGATTATGCCTTCAGCAATTGTATTTTAACACTTTGTGTAATATACCCTTTAACGGACAGAAATACAATGGGAGACGCACGGTAGCATGTGACGTTATTGAGGATGACCCTCTCAGCACTTGTATATACACCTTGAGTGTAATATACCCTTTTACCGACAGATTAACACTTGGCCTACAACAGCTGGAACACCAGATTCAGGGTATCGCTATATTGGCAAGTGAATTTCACCCCAGAACAAAATATTTGTTTTGGCGGACACTATTATACTTTGCCAGCCACTGCTGGGACACCAGATTTACGGTATGGCTCTTTTGGCAATTGAATTTCACCCCAGAACAAAATATATCCTTTGCCGGACACTATTATACTTTGCCAGCCACTGCGAGGACACCAGAATCAGGGTATTGCTATTTTGGAAATTGAATTTCACCCCAGAACAAAATATACCCTGTTACAGACAGATTTAAACTTGGCCTGCAACTGCTGGAACACCAGATTCAGGGTATTGCTATTTTGGCAATTAAATTTCACATCAGAAATAAATATACCCTGTTACGGACAGATTTGAACTAGGCCTGCAACAGCTGGAACACCAAATTCAGGGTATTGCTATTTTGGCAATTGAATTACACCCCAGAATAAAATATATCCTTTTACGGACAGATTTAAACTAGGCCTGCAACATCTGGAACACAATATTCAGGGTATTGCTATTTTGACAATTAAATTTCACCCCAGAAAAATATATACCGTTACGGACAGATTTAAGCTAGGCCTGCAACAGCTGGAACACCAGATTCAGGGTATTGCTATTTTGGCAATTGAATTTAACCCTAGAACAAAATAAATCCTTTGCCGGACACTATTAAACTTGGCCAGCCATAGCTGAAACCACTGATATATGGTATTGCTATTTTGGCAATTGAATTTCACCCCAGAACAAAATATATCCTTTGCCGGACACTGTTAAACTTGGCTAGCCACAGCTAAAACCACTGATTTATGGTATTGCTATTTTGGCAATTAAATTTCACCACAGAACAAAATATATCCTTTGCAGGACACAATTAAACTTGCCCAGCCACAGCTGAAACTACTGATTTAGGGTATTGCTATTTTGGCTATTGAATTTCACCCCAGAATAAAATATATCCTTTGCAGGACACTATTAAACTTGGCCAGCCACAGCTGAAACCACTGATTCATGGTATTGCTATTTTGGCAATTGAATTTCACCCCAGAACAAAATATATCCTTTGCAGGACACTATTAAATTTGGCCAGCCACAGCTGAAACCACTGATTTATGGTATTGCTATTTTGGCAATTGAATTTCACCCCAGAAAAAAATATATCCATTGCCGGACACTATTACACTTGGCCAGCCACAGCTGAAACCACTGATTTATGGTACTGCTATTTTGGCAATTGAATTTCACCCCAGAAAAAAATATACCCTTTTACGGACAGATTTAAACTAGAACTGCAACAGCTGGAACACCAGATTCGGGGTATTGCTATTTTGGCAATTAAATTTCACCCCAGAAAAAATATACCCTTTTACGGACAGATTTAAACAAAGCCTGCAACAGCTGGAACAACGGTTTTACTGTATTTCTATTTTTGCAACTGAATTTCACCGCAGAAAATAATATATCCTATGACGAACACCATGAACATTGTCCAGCCACTGCTGGGACACCAGATTTACGGTATTGCTATTTTGGCAATTGAATGTCACCCCATAAAAAAATATATCCTTTGCCGTACACTATTAAACTTGGCCAGCCACTGCTGGGACACCAGATTTACGGTATTGCTATTTTTGCAATTGAATTTCACCACAGAAAATTATCTATCCTTTGCCAGACAGCAGACAGTATTACACTTGGCTAGCCACAGCTGGGACACCAGATTTAGGGGATTGCTATTTTGGCAATTGAACTTCACCACAGAAAATAATCTATCCTTTGCCAGACAGCAGACAGTATTACACTTGGCTAGCCACAGCTGGAACACCAGATTTAGGGGATTGCTATTTTGGCAATTGAACTTAACCCCCACCACAAGTCACAAAATGGCCACCGATCACCCCAGAAAAAAGTGACTGAAAAACGCTCTGTGCAGCCTAAAAAACAGCGAGCAATTAACTAGCAGAAGTTGAATTATTCACAGCTGTAGATCGATCACTTCATTAGGTCCTTTTGATGACTTTTCCCTGCTTAATCTTGCCCTCACAGAAGCTGCGTCCTCTCCCTACACTAATCGGAGCATTATGACGTGCGGCGCTACGTGACTCCAGCTTAAATAGAGGCTGGGTCACATGCTGCACTTGGCCAATCACAGCCATGCCATTAGTAGGCATGGCTGTGATGGCTTCTTAGGGCAAGAAGTAAAACCCTAGCTGATTGGCTGCTGTGCAGCCCTTCAGAAAGCGAGAAGAAAGCGCCGAACAACGGACCCGAACCCAAACTTTTTTGAAAATGTTCGGGTCCGGGTCCGTGTCCCGAACACCCCATAATTCGGTACGAACCCGAACTATGCTCGAACTGTTCGCTCAACACTACTCTCGGACATATAACACCATAACATAACTGCCTTTTTACGTTCTGGTGTTATATGTTTTGTCTGTTGGGAAATTCAATGGCCTAAAAATACCACTTTCAATTTGGCAACCTGCAGTTTGTCCCTGGAAACTCTGCACCCTTCAATCTGCAAAAACAGCAAAAGTGAATGTGTTTCCTTAAGACAGATTGTCTCACTGGTGGTACAGAGGAGTAGATCATCCACGTACTGAAGTAGTTGGGTGTTCTCATCCTCAGGGTGCCAAGAAAGCAGCACCCTTGCCAGAGCCTCAGAAAACTCAGAGATGTTGCACCTCCCTGGGGTAATCTGGTACAGCAATATTGCTTTCCATTGAAGGTGAAAGCCAGAAGCAGCTAGCTTTTCTCCTCTACGGGAACTAGAAAGAAAGCATTTGCCAAATCAACGACAGTAAATACACAGAGTTAGAAGGAATCTGATTAAGCAAAGCGTGTGGGTTTGGAACACAGGTGTATCTACAATCATTAGTTTGCTAATTTCTCTGAGATCATGTATCATTTGGTATGCTTGGAGCTTTCTGGGCTCGGGCCGCTTCTTACAGGAAAAAGTGACGTATTATAAAGGAATCGGCATTCCCTTACAACTCCCATCATGAGATATTCTTCTACCTGTACTGCTATTGCAGCAGTGTGCTCTTTGCTTAGGGGATACTATTTCATTTTGACAGGCACCACACCAGGCTTCAATTTAATTTTAACAGGAGTTACCTGGAGTAGGCCGACATCTGTTTTATTTTTACCCACAGCTCCAGAGGCACTCTAGGAAGCATATCCTCAACCTCCTTGTCTAGGATTAATGCTGTCAAGATGGGTTCCATGAGGGGCCCTGTTACCAATACCCTGTTTTTCCCAATTCTGATAATTGCATTGTTCGCATTCAATACATCTGATCCAAGCAAATTCACAGGATAACTTTTAGATACCAACAATTGCATACATATGTCAGTAGTGTCATCAATACGCACTTTTAGTGGGTTGGTTTGCTTTAGAGCGCACGGCTTTCCTCCCAACCACACTCCCATTACCTGATCAGGGCTAAGATATTTCTCTGGTATGTCATGAGCTTTTTGAATTGTACGGCTCGCCCCCGTGTCAACTAAACTGTCAACATCTTTACCATCAGGTAGTGTCAATTTTACAATGTTATTGGACCTGGGAGGGGTGGTATATTTACTACCGTGAGCTCGGCTTGTTGGGGGCTGCCTAATTCCTAGTCCTGCAGTTGCTGGTCGACAGAGACCAGCTAGATTTGTGCACTTCTGGGACTCATCTGGTCATTTTGACTGTTCTGTTTTTCTAAAGGGACAAACTCTCTTCATATGTCCCTGTCCACCGCAACCAAAACACAATTGTTTCTTTTTATATTCTTCTACATTCACTGTTATCCCATTCCTATTGTCGTACATGTTCCCTCTCTCATTGTCTCTTCTCAAGCTTTCCCCTTTCCCTGCATGGCCCCCCTTCCTCCTTTCTGTTGCTGACCAGCATACACAACAATCAACACAAGGACTGATTGTTTCGTAGCTTGTTTCTTTTTCTTTTTGTTTAAATGTTCTTCTAAGCTACAGATAACAACTTAATGATTTTCCTAGTCTACGACGTAAAGTCATAGTTTTATTAAGACACAGAGGCGAGTATTGCTTCTCTTCCTTTACTGATCACCAAATAGCAGCAAGGAGAAAACATAAAAATGCAAATGGTCACCATAGTAACCCCAATATCCCACCCCCACAGCCCCTATATTAGGCTGCTCCATAGGTGGGACTTCCTCTTTCTCTGCGAACCAGTCCATAAGCCTATAACCGGAAACGAAACGTCGGGCCAAACCGGGACGCCCACAGCACGTCAGGAACCAAGGACTCCAACGAAGATCAACCGGAGAACAAGTATCCAACTGGAAACATCCTAAGGAATGGTCCGTCAGGAATAGTAACTGGAACCGCTCAACAGCACCAACATGGCAACCGCGGAAACTGGAACAGGATCACCGCCCAGATCAGGGAAAGTGCAGAGCTGTCAAACTCATCCTAAAAGAAAATAAGAGAGGCAAATGCCCAGTAAATAAAAGCCGGTAAACCGAGGTACAGGTCACACGGACACCAGTGACTAGAATTAATCATAGAAGACAGGCATATAAATAAGCATAATAAGCATGCAATATCAAAATCCCCACAGAAACAGAGATAAATATGAAAAACATATGAACAACAAGTAGAACCAGCCATAACCCACAAGCAAAAATAAATCCCAGGCAGGGAGGGCAAGGGAGGGCAATACTCGCCTCTGTGTCTTAATAAAACTATGACTTTACGTCGTAGACTAGGAAAATCATTAAGTTTTACATCAGACACAGAGGCTTCATATTGCTAGTTCAAAGCTGGTTAACCAAGGAATCGAACAAATGAGGAGGAGGACGGAAATAATACTCACGAAAAGTGGTGGCACTCGACCAGTCCGCCAACCGCAGGATGTCCTCTAAACGGGCGCCCGAAACCGCTAAAGAAGTTGACGCTGCACCGCGCGCCGAATGAGCCGTAAAAACGGAAGTGTCTACACCCGCCAAAGACATAACCCACTTCAGCCAGCGGGCTAAGGTGGGACTAGAGACAGGTCCGAACGGGTGCCGAATAGAGAGGAACAACTGGGGCACGGACGGGGACCGATAAGAACGAGTCCTGGCCTCGTATTCTCTCAAACAAGCAACCGGACACAAGGCCGGGAAGACGGAAAACTGGGGTAGGATACGACCCGGATGTTGGTCTTCGTGCGACGTGAGATATTGAACGTCACGCCTTCAGGAGTAAAAGACCTCGCGTCATGGTCCAGAGCCCGAACATCCGACACCCTCTTGCAAGAGATCAGGCAAAAGAGGGTGACCAGCTTGGCCGAGAGTTGACGTAAAGAAAGATCAGAATTGGCCGGCCAAGAAGATAAAAAGGTCAGCACCAAGGAGACATCCCAAGTGGAAGAAAACGCGGCCGAGGAGGCCGCGCCAGACGGGAGCCACGGAGGAGGCGGGAAACAGAAGGATGTTGACCCGCCGGGACACCATCAAACCCCTGATGCGTAGAGGAGATAGCTGAACGAAACAAATTGATCGTCCTGAAAGCCTTTCCCTCCTCGAAAAGGGAGGTGAGAAACTGAAGCAGGTGGGCTACAGGAGCTGAAACGGGATCCAGGTCCCGCTCCAGGCACCAGCCAGCCCAAGTTCGCCAGGCCGCCCGATAAGATTTTCGGGTGCCGGGAGCCCAGGCATTGTCCAGGAGGCGCCTAGTTGCCTCCGAAACTCCATCGACCGCTCCTGGCGTCCTGAGATCCGGCAGGCCAGCAATCGCAGGGATCCGTCCAGTAGCAGGGGGTGTG
Organism: Bufotes viridis; assembly: GCA_033119425.1. Classification (NCBI taxonomy): domain Eukaryota; kingdom Metazoa; phylum Chordata; class Amphibia; order Anura; family Bufonidae; genus Bufotes; species Bufotes viridis. Next base: position 287,224,827 of record CM065592.1, on the reverse strand, counting down.
GAGTTCCCTGAGGGCACCGCAGGAGAGAGATCGGATTCGGCAGAAGAAGGGGAATGTCCACCAAGAGCTCCATCAGAGACGGGTACCACACCTGAGAGTCCCAGAATGGGACTATCGCCACCAACTCCGCCCGATGGCGACGAACCTGGAGGAGCATCCGAGGGATCATCAGGAACGGGGAAATGCATAGAGAAGGCCGACGGACCAATCCTGCAAGAACGCTGCCCACCGCTAACGCCTCCGGATCCGGGCGCCAGCTGTAAAAGCGAGGAAGGTGTGAGTTGAGCCGGGAGGCGAACAAGTCCACGGAGAAGGGTCCCCACCTGGCCTCGACCACGGCGAAAAACGCTGGGTCCAACTGCCAATCGCTGCCGTCCGTCAGGTGACGCGAACTCCAGTCCGCCTGCACGTTGTGTAGACCCGGTAAATATTCGGCCTGAACCATGATGTCTCTGGAAAGGCAGTACGACCAAAAGTCCTTCGCCAGGGCAGTTAGGGTAGCCGATTGGGTCCCGCCTAATCGGTTGACGTATCGAACCGCAGAAATATTGTCCATCCGAAGACGGATACATGCGCTCGCTACTCCATTGGTAAAACTCCGGACGGCTAAGGAGCCGGCCAGGAGTTCCAAGGCGTTGATATGTAGGCCTGCCTCCACGGCCGACCAAGGTCCTCCGGTGGAGACACCGTTGCAATGTGCCCCCACCCATGGAGGCTCGCATCCGATTCGATGGTTAGTTCCGGTTGGAAGCCAAAGATCGCTCTGCCATTCCAGGCCTCCAAGTTGGCGATCCACCAGCGAATCTCCTCCCGGGCGTCCGAGTCCAACTCCACCATATCTGCAAAGGAAGCACCGGAACGAAGGTGCGCAATTTTGAGACGTTGCAGGGCCCGGTAATGCAACGGCGCCGGGAACACCGCCTGGATGGATGAAGCCAGCAAACCAATGATGCGGGCCAGGTGTCGGAGAGATAAGCGAGTGCTGGTCAATGCATGCCGCAGTTCCTTGCGAATGGATCGCAAATTGTCCCCTGGAAGGCTGAGGGATTCCGCGACAGAGTCCACTGTGAAGCCCAGGAAGTCCATCCTCTGGGAGGGAGTGAGACAGGACTTCTCCCTGTTGAGGAGGAAGCCGCGCGACTCCAGGAGATTCGCCGTCCACCCGAGGTGTTCGAGTAATGTCGACCTGGATTGATGCATCAGGAGAATGTCGTCCAGATACACTATTAGGCGGACTCCGCGACTCCTCAACCAGGCCATGACCGGGCGTAGAAGCTTGGTGAAACACCAAGGGGCCGACGACAATCCGAATGGCAGGCACGTGAATCTCCAGACCTCGTCTTTCCAAAGGAAACGGAGGAGATCCCGTGAGGGAGGTGCAACGGGGACCGTCAGGTACGCGTCCTTCAAATCCAGCTTCACCAGCCAGTCCCCCGGTGTGAGAAGGTCCCGAAGCAAATGGATCCCCTCCATTTTGAAATGCCGATACCGCACGATTCTGTTCAGTGCACGGAGGTTGATCACGGGCGCATCTGACCCCTTTCTTCTGGACTAGGAATATGTTGCTTATTACACCCCCTGTGCGGCCGGGAGATTTCTCTATAGCCCGCTTGAGGCGGAGGGTGGAGAGCTCCTCGTCCACCAGGGCAGAGTCCGCACCCCACCGAGGGGTGGTCGGAGGGAGATGTAGCGAGTGAGGGGAATCCGTGAGCTCTATGGAGAAACCCCTGACTGTTGACAGGACCCATGGGTCTGACGTAATTAGTTCCCAGGCGGGGAAAAAATGACGAAGCCTGCCCCCTACACAACTGACCGAAGAATCCCCGACAGGGGTCAGACTTACCGGAGGATTTGCGAGAGGCTGTGTTTCCTCGGAAGGAGAGGGAGCGCCACTGTCCACCCCTGGACGGGAAAAAAGGCGGAGGTGTCCGCTGGTCTTGAAAGGACGACCGCTGGGAGTAGGAGCCTCGAGATACACCCCTGGCCCGGGTGTTGGATCGGCCGGACAGGCGGCCCCTGTTGCTGCCGGCCCTGTGAGAGACACGGCCCTGGAAGACCCTACGCATCGTGGACTGGGCTTTGTCCAGGGCGGAAAATGTGCCTACGAAACGGCTGAGATCTTTTATAAAAGAATCCCCGAATAAAGAACCTTCCGCATCACTACCAGTCTCGGTGAGTGCGAGGTTCACCAATTTAGGATCAATCTTAAGGAGTATGGCTTTGCGCCTCTCCACAGAAAGGGCCGCATTCGTGCCCCCGGCGATGCAAATCGCCCGCTGAACCCAGCCTGTAAGCTCGTCGGGATCAATTTGGGAACCTCCCTGTCTGGCGGATTCCGCCAACTCCATGATTTTAGCCAGAGGGCCAAAAATGTCCAGGAGCTTATCCTGGCAGCCTCTCAGGGCTGAGTCTAACCCCTTGCGGGCATTCCATCCAGTCTTAGACAAGAACTGGGTCATTTTAGGGTCTACGACAGGAGTGTCGCAGACTTTGTGAGGTACAATGGGTCTGGGGCATTCCGCCCGCAGCTTACTGCGCGCCTCTTTAGACAGCGGGCGACGGACCCAGTGTTCTAAATAATTGCTGACCTGAGAGTCAGGGAGCCACTCCGCCGATCTAGGATGGTGGAGGGCCTCAGGATCAAACATAGGGACCCCAGAAGAATCTAGTAGTGAGGATGGGACATTATCGGCGGAGGTCGAGGAGGATTCCCTAGCTACAGGAGCGGTAGGGGTAATGATGACAGGGTCAGACATTAGAGCAGTGTCATCCTCCTCGGATTGGTTACTGGCCTCCGCCAGGATCTCTGGGTCAGAACCGATGTCCGAATCGGATTCAGAATCAGCCTGCGCTCTAGCGCATTTCCACACCCTCGCACGATCAGCCTGGCGGGGACAGGCTCTTTTACGCGACCTCAGCGCGTCGTCTTTGGTGGACTCCAACACACCAGTCATGGACTCCTGTCCAACAGGAGGATCAGCAGCATCAGAATGCTGGGCCCAATCAGAGGGGGGAGGTCTGGCCCCAACTAAGGAATGTGCAGACAGGGCCTGGGTAATAGTCTGAGATATTACCGAAGACATGGACCCCATTGCCTGTAAAATGGCATTAGATACTGAGCGCTGAATGGCCAAAGCCTGAGAATCAGCGTCAGCGGGTCTAACATCACCAGGGACGGGGGATGGGGCGGCATGGGCAGAAGTAGGGTCCATAATGTAACTCAATATATGGCCGCTAAATATTGAAAAAAACTATGAGGGACAGATGGAGCAGTAGCCCTGAATAGATATGGGTACCTGTGGGGAAGAAAACTGAGTAGCGAGGGGTTAATCACCCCAGGAGCACGGAGCAGAGAGCAGGCACCGGCAGCAAGGCACGCAGGAGACCAGGGAGTCCGAGATCTCGCGAGATCGGGATCCAAAATGGCCGCCAAATCTCGCGAGATCTCGCTGCGGCCAGAGGAAAGCGCGCGAACGCGGGGAAGGGAGCGCGCTGAAGAGGGGGTAAGTAAAATGGCGGAGACACCAAGAGGGAGCGGAGACAAGCTAGAATGCCGCAAGCGCAGAGATAAACAAAGACGGCGCGGACACACCAGCAGGCGCAGACCGGCCGAAACAGGGCAGAAAAGATAAACCTAAGGGAGAAGGAGGAAAAGAGGGGGGGGGGGGGAAACCCCCAGAAGGAATAAGCACCGCAAGCGGTGACAGGGAAACAAGGCAGTGAAAGCAGGGAAAACCAAAGGGGAAAAAACCGGAGTAAAAGAAAACCAGAATTTAGGAGAAAACTCTAATAAAGCACAAAAACTGCACAGAAAAACCAAAACTGTGTGACTTATCTGGTGAGCAGCAAGAAAGAGGAAGTCCCACCTATGGAGCAGCCTAATATAGGGGCTGTGGGGGTGGGATATTGGGGTTACTATGGTGACCATTTGCATTTTTATGTTTTCTCCTTGCTGCTATTTGGTGATCAGTAAAGGAAGAGAAGCAATACGAAGCCTCTGTGTCTGATGTAAAACTAATGTCTTGTCAAGGGAGGTATGTATACATTCTGGATGTATCCTCATTAATTCTGTTCTCAAATCATCTCTTAACCCATTAATGAAACAGGTTCTGAGTATTCGCCTATTTCTACAGTTAGGATCACTTACATCAAAATCTTGATCTGAAAATATGTTTACAAACCGAGCATGATACTTATGTTTTAATCAGAAGCTTGGAAAGCTTCTGGCAGTCCTGCTCCCAACTGGTTACTTGATTCTTTAGCAACCACCTTAGGTCTTTTCAAGAGCATCTCTCCTGATTTCCTTAATCTTGCATTGTCATTCTCTGGACCAGCTTCTATCTCACCAGCGGTGGGAACATTTTTTATCTTTTCTACGAAAGGGGCACCCGCTGCTACACTACATAAGGCATATAAGTCATCCCATACAGCATCATAGTTGCGCTGACTTTTTGTCAAAACTTCATAAAAAACCATTTGGATCTTTATAGGGATCAGGTAACTTGTCTATTATTATGAGTTGCTCTCCCTGGCTCCAGGGTTTATACCAACCTACTTGCTGAATCGTTCTATGGAGCACCCTGGCCCTTGTAAGCCCTGGTTACCTAAGTCAATACAGGAAAGGTTTCAAACACCAGAGGGATGGGTATTGATTTTGGAGTAATTTCCCCACAATCTAGGCATCTTGGGCTTTCACTATGCTTGTGAGACTGCCCACACTTATAAATCCATTTTGCCGATTGCAAATCCATGGTGGGTCCCTTAAAGGGTTTGTGTCATCAAGTTTTGACATTATAAGCTGTCTGACATTAGCTATGTGCTAATGTCAGAGCAGCTTGATAATGTCTTTTTTTATAAAAATCTGATGTATATTTAGGCTAAAAAACGTCTTTTTATAATATGTAAATTAGCCTCTAGGAGCAGGGGGGGCGTTGCCCTGCTCCTAGCGGCTCCATGCGGCAACCTGCTGGCACGCTCCTTCTTTCTTTGATTGACAGTGTCGGGCAGCGATCCTCTCCTGCCTCCGGCACTGTCTCCTTGCTAAATCCTGCGCCGCGGCTCTGTATTCGGCACAGGCGCGGTGAGCTGAGGACAGCAGGCACGTCCTCAGCTCACCGCGCCTGTGCCGAATACAGAGCGGCGGCGCAGGATTTAGCAAGGAGACAGTGCCGGAGGCAGGAGAGGATTGCTGCCCAGCACTGTCAATCAAAGAAAGAAGGGGCGTGCCAGCAGGTTGCCACACGGAGCCACTAGGAGCAGGGCAATGCCCCCCCTGCTCCTAGAGGCTAATTTACATATTATAAAAAGATGTTTTTTAGCCTAAATATGCATCGGATTTTTATAAAAAAGACATTATCAAGCTGCTCTGACATTAGCACATAGCTAATGTCAGACAGCTTATAATGTCAAAACTTGATGACAGAAACCCTTTAATATCTGCTTTTTTGCTTACTACACGCCATCCTCTTCCAGGCTCCTTTACCCAGTGAGCGACCACCTGCTCAGGAGTACTCAGAATAATACTAGGTGTGGAAGTATTCTGAGGAGGGGTTTGTAGCATACTAGGAAAAGAGTCTGATGACTCCTCTGGTCTCCAGCATGCTTTTGCAAATTCATCTCGTGGAGTATGACAATCCACACATCAATTTCTATTCAAAGGATTGCATTTTCCACAGTATGTACATCTCCAACCCTTATCATCTTCCCTAAAAGAAGGAGTGGAAGGTGTTGATGGTTGGGGAGATCTCCATTGCATCACACTGGTATACGTAGGCGGGGGTCTGGTATGTGTTTGTTCTAGTTTTGTCATATCGCCATATTCTGTACTGTTACTGGGCGTTGTAAAGTCTGATCCAGATCCAGACAATTCTGGGTACACTTTATTCTGCACACTCTGTGTGTCTGAGAAGGGTGCGGGAGCAGTTGCAGGAGAAGTGCTGGGCTCTAAGCTGAAACTTACGCTCCTGGGAACCTGCCTTACTTTCCCCCCACCCCTAAATTCCTCCTCGTCCTCTTTTGTATTATATAGGAGATCATGCTTAGCTGAGTAACTGAGCTATGCTTCAACCTGAGTCCCATATCCCTGTTTCCCTATCCACTCCTTTTCTTTTACCTTGAATATTCTCCACCTGTCAAGATCCAAACACCCGACCTCTGGCATTTCTTCTCTCTTAAGGATAGCAGTAGTATTCGTAACTGACCCTATCCCATGCTCTAGTTCTACCAAGGGCATCATTGTAATCCTGGGACGACATTTTCTTCCCTTTCTCGCTTGCTAGAACTACTGTAGTTCCCATAGCAAACCGGACAAGGTAGTGATCCGTGAACTTTTTGGTTATTCCTGCTATGTATAATCTCTTAGGTTACAGATTTTATAGTTGGGTTAGGCTATATATCTGTGTAACCCATATGTAGGAAATGAAAGGTATATATGGAGAAGAATCTTGCACTTCCCTGGCCTTCAAACAGGTAAACAACAGGTATACAACAGGTAAATGCACACAAAAATATATAAGGACAGCCCAAAAGTAACTCTTATGTATTCCTCATACATCAGACCGGCATAATTGGCAAATCACTATCTCAGTGTCTAATATACCGTTATTCTGCACCTCTAAGTTACTGGATAGTGTATTAGTACGTACCTTGTACGGACATACGTATTTTGTCTGCCTCAAAAGCAGCCACAGTGTCTGGAGAATGCCCAACCTCTAAACTTAACTTCACAGGTTTATATAAGCAAAGTGTTCCAGTAGCGGATGTAAGACGAACTAGACAGACTGACAAAACAGACTGGCTTCTGACTCGGTGTCCCCGTTTCCGGGTTTTCCACCAAGAAATGCAAAAGCCCTTATTCCGACTCACATGGACTCCTCCTGTTGCCAAGAGCAGCCCTTTCACTCACACCCCTGACCAGAGTTACTGAGATTCAGTTAACCCTTCACAGGACACAGGTCACAGGACATCAGTAGACAAAACAAGATTCACGTCATCCATCAAACACACGCCTTCTACAGTTTGAGCAGGTTAGTAACAAAGTTATATTCAGTACAGTAACACTTTAAATCAGTTAGAAACATTGACATGGATCAATTCACTTGATTACTCTCTACCTGAATGATATCCGAAACCTGCAAGGTGGACTAATCTTGAAGCACCCCCCATAGCCTCAGGAAAGTGAGTGAGTCAATGGATCACTCACCTGGGATTTGCGGAAGTGCCGCTTCCTTATGGTTCAGTCCCAAACCAGACGGTTTGGATAGCTCGATGTGGCCTCCAAGAAATGTCAGAGTAATTAATTTTTCAGGTATAAAGCAATCAATAATCTAATATTAATTGGCCGATAACACAGACACAATCACAAGAGCTGTATCTGAGGAGATCTGGGGTCTGACTCAAAAGAGCTTTATTTTGTATCCTTATGATAGTAGGAGTAACTGGGGGTTTTAAAAGCGGTTTCAGTACATATAATTTGACCTTTACAGGTTGCATAATTACATGTGATACATTTGGCATTATCTTATAGTCATATAATTGGATAATAAGTAATCCGGACAAGTATATACGTAAAAGTTCATCTCTCCAGGCAATGGAAACGTACACCGGACATCTGGTACATTATCCATGAATGGTCTTGGGGTGAGAAGGCTTCCATTAACTCACGGCTGTTGGAGGTGATTTTGTGCAACCTCAGATTAGATAGAGCAGGCATCTCTTGAGCCCTTTGCGGTACCAGAAGAACCTCAAGTAGTTTCTGTGTTCTTACTTAACAAGGAAGCAGTGGAACATTTGTTGTATGTCAGCCATAAATGCTACATAATCTCTGCGGAAGCGTAGAAGTATAGTGGATTTAAAAAGTCTACACACCCCTGTTAAAATGTCAGGTTTCTGTGCTGTAAAAAAATTAGACAAAAATAAATCATTTCAGAACTTTTTCCACCTTTAATGTGACCTATAAGCTGTACAACTCAATTGAAAAACAAACTGAAATCTTTTAGGTAGAGGGAAGAAAAAATCAAAAAATAAAATAATATGGTTGCATAAGTGTGCACACCCTTAAACTAATACTTTGTTGAAGCACCTTTTCATTTTATTACAGCACTCAGTCTTTTTGGGTATCAGCATGGCACATTTTGACTTGGCAAGATTTGCCGACTCTTCTTTGCAAAAACACTCCAAATCTGTCAGATTGTGAGGGCATCTCCTTTGTACAGCCCTTTTCAGATAAACCCACAGATTTTCAATCGGATTCAGGTCTGGGCTCTGGCTGGGCCATTCTAAAACTTTAATCTTCTTCTGGTGAAGCCATTCCTTTGTTGATCTGGATGTATGCTTAGGGTCGTTGTCATGCTGAAAGATGAAGTTCCTCTTCATGTTCAGCTTTCTAGCCAATATTGACTGGTATTTGGAACTGTTCATAATTCCCTCTATATTAACTAAGGCCCCAGTTCCAGCCGAAGAAAAACAGCCCCAAAGCATGATGCTGCCACCACCATGCTTCACTGTGGGTATGGTGTTCTTTTGGTGATGTGCAGTGTTGTTTTTGAGCCAAACATATCTTTTGGAATTATGGCCAAAAAGTTCAACCTTGGTTTCATTAGACCATAACACCTTTTCCCACGTGCTTTTAGAAAACTTCAGATGTGTTTTTGCAAAATGTAGCCTGGTTGGATGTTTTTCTTCATAAGAAAAGGCTTTTATCTTGACACTCTACCCCATAGCCCAGACATATGAAGAATACAGGAGATTGTTGTCACGTGTACCACACAGCCAGTACTTGCCAGATATTCCTGCAGCTCCTTTAACCACGTCCCGACTGCCGTACACAGGATTGAGTCCTGGCGGCGGTCGGTTTATTCCTCCTGGACGCGCGGGCTCGTCATCTCGCGAGATGCGAGATTTCGCGATCCATGCGTCAGGTGGAACGCAGTGGAACGCACCGCCGGACGCAGGAGAAGTGAGTCACCAGCCTGCCAGCCAATGATCAGCGCTGGCAGGCTGGTGATTTTTAAAATCACCTATGGAAAAAGACAATCTAAGGTATATTTATAAATATAATGATTTTATAAGGGCTCTGTGCCATGTGCTGGGTCCTTTTCATCGGTTGGACCCAGCACAGAGCACAGATCCCAAGTAAGTGCACCAAACACCACTTATTAGGCCCTTATCACCCCCCATCACCCCAATTAACCCCTTGATCACCCCCTGTCAATACATAGTGAAAGGGAAAAAAGTGATCAGTGTTTTTTTTTCCACTAGGTTTGACTGTTAGTCTTAGTTTAGTTTAGGCCCCTTCGGTAGGTAGTTAGCGTTATCGCCCATCCCACCGCACCGCAGTCACTGATTCGCTGATTAGCGTAGCGCTAATCAGCGTTTGTACTTTTATAGTATCTGTAAGTGATCAGAACTGATCACGGTCAGATCTATAATAGTATTACTGTCACCTTAGTTCGCCTTCCACCCCAAACGCAGTGTTTGCCCGATCAGGCCTGATCGGTCGCCCACACGTGCGTTCACCCACGCCCGCCCCGCCGCAGTGACAAAAAATTTTTTTTTAATGTATCACTGCACAATCACTACACAAGCACTGCGGCGATAAAAAAATCAGTTTTGATATTTTTTATAAATCGCAGCAGCTTCTGTACTTCGCTAGCCTTCCATTTGTAAGACAGGCTTGCTTTTTTTCTTGGGTAGTCTCAGGGAATACCCCCAAATTTAGTCGCCCAAATGTCAAATAAGGGTTATTCTTCTGAAGAGGCCTACAGGATTCTGACCCAGTCGGATGAGGAATGGGAACCCTCATCTGACGAATCTAGCACGTCAGAATACGAACCTGTAGAAAGCAGTGGCAGTCTGACCCAAAGTTCGGACGAGGAGGTTGAGGTCCCTGATACCACCAGGCGTACCCGGCCCCATGTCGCTAGACCGCAGGTAGCGCAGGATCCGTTTCAAGGGCAGCAGAGTGGGGCTGGCGCTGCCAGATTACGTGGTGAGGCATACACCAGCAGCGCAGCCCATCCTGGACCTTCTACCAGCACTGCCGTACAACATGGTGAAGTGGCGAGCACCAGAAGGGCAGTTGAAGCTGGTACGGTGGCACGTGCAGTAATTTCCCCGTCGCAGCCACCGCGCAGACAGGCCCGTAGAGCCCTTAGAGTCCCTGAGGTGCTGGCAAATCCTGATTGGCAGCCCCCATCTTCAGCCGCACCATTAGTTCCCCCTTTCACCGCCCAGTCAGGAGTTCGGGTGGAGACAGCTCAGATCGGATCGGCGCTGGGGTTTTTTGAGCTGTTCTTCACTGCGGAGCTCTATGACTTAGTCATGGCAGAAACAAATCGGTATGCCACTCAATTTATAACTGCCAACCCGGGAAGCTTCTATGCCCAGCCTTTCCGGTGAAAACCAGTCCAAGTTTCCGAATTTAAAACTTTTCTGGGCCTTCTCCTCAACATGGGCCTAACCAAAATGCATGAATTGCGGTCATATTGAACCCAATTCATCACATGCCCATGTTCTCTGCTGCCATGTCCAGGACACGTTTTGAGACCATCCTGCGTTTCCTGCACTTTAGCGACAACACCACCTCCCATCCCAGAGGCCACCCAGCTTTTGACCGGCTCCATAAAATTCGGCCCCTCATAGACCACTTCAACCAGAAATTTGCAGATTTGTATACCCCCGCACAAAACATCTGCGTAGACGAGTCCCTAGTACATTTCACCGGGCGCCTTGGCTTCAAACAGTACATCCCAAGCAAGCGCGCCCGGTATGGGGTCAAATTGTATAAGCTCTGTGAAAGGGCCACAGGCTATACACACAAATTTCGGATCTATGAGGGAAAAGATCAGACCCTGGAGCCGGTCGGTTGCCCTGACTACCTGGGGAGCAGTGGGAAGATAGTCTGGGACTTGGTGTCACCCTTATTCGGCAAGGGGTACCATCTTTATGTGGACAATTTTTACACAAGTGTGGCCCTCTTCAGGCATTTGTTCCTAAAACAGATTGGCTGCTGTGGCACCGTGCGACTTAGTCGCCGGGGCTTCCCCCAACGGCTCGTTACCACCCGTCTTGCAAAGGGGGAGAGGGCTGCATTGTGTAACAAAGAACTGCTCGCGGTGAAATGGAAAGACAAGTGTGACGTTTACATGCTCTCCTCCATTCACGCAGACACGACAATCAAAATTGAACGGGCAACCAGAGTCGTTGAAAAGCCCCTCTCAGTCCACAACTAAAACCTCCACATGGGAGGGTGGACTTCAATGACCAGATGTTGGCCCCGTATTTGATTTCCCGACGCACCAGACGCTGGTATAAGATGGTATCTGTATATTTAATTCTATTGGCTCTATATAATAGTTTTGTTCTCTACAGTAAGGCTGGGAGAACAGGATCCTTCCTCAAATTTCAGGAAGAGATCATCGAGAACCTCCTGTATCCAGGAGGTTCCGTGGCCCCAACCACCAGTGTAGTGAGCCGTCTACACGAGCGACACTTCCCCAGTGTTGTTACCGGTACCTCAACCCAACCACCACGAAAATAATGTTGTGTCTGTAGCAGGAGTGGAATAAGGCGTGACACCCGCTATTTCTGTCCTGACCACCCTGCCCTATGCCTAGGGGAGTGTTTCCGGAAGTACCACACTCAGGTACACTTAGGGACATAGGGACAGCACGACACAGGTAGTTTTTTCCACTCAGGCTCTAGGGTCTCTCAGAATACTAGGTTTTGAGAGACCCTAACACATAGGGGTGCTGCTGTGCTACTGCAGATATGTGAAACGGTAGAAAGCTCTCCTTTCACTTGGGATAAAGTGCATAATGTACTTCGCACCATCTCTGTGTGATTTACACTTTACACATTGTCCCATGGGAAAGGAGAGGTTTCTGCTAGGAAAATAAAGAGTGAAATGGTTTAAAAAAAAAAAAAATTAAACAGGTAGCAAGAAAAAAAATCTTGAGTTAGTTCAGGTTTTAAAGGTTCAGGTTTTATTCATGTTTTATAAAGTTTGTAACGTTTAAGTTATGAGCCTGCTGCCTGTTTTTTCTTCATTTTTTTTTTTTCCCCCTAACCACCCTTTATTTTCCAGGTAGACCAATGGACCAACTGATGAAAACGCTGCAGCACTGATGTGAATTCTGAGAGAAGCATTGCGCTGCTGTCAGAAGACACGTGAAGTCGGTGTATGCGGCGCTGCAAGACGAGATTTCTCCTCTGCAGGACAGGTACGTTTGCCAGGCATATGAGCTGAGGAGAGGTGTTGGAGTTCATATGCTTTGGCAAACACTTTGTATCAAAAAATCTGGCAAAGATGTCTTCCTCCTCACCGATCGATTGATCGATGTGAATGGAGAAATCACGTTTGGGATAAAGTGCATAATGTACTTCGCACCATCTCTGTGTGATTTACACTTTACACATTGTCCCATGGGAAAGGAGAGGTTTCTGCTAGGAAAATAAGGAGTGAAATGGTTAAAAAAAAAAAAAATAATTAAACAGGTAGCAAGAAAAAAAATCTTGAGTTAGTTCAGGTTTTAAAAGTTCAGGTTTTATTCATGTTTTATAAAGTTTGTAACGTTTAAGTTATGAGCCTGCTGCCTGTTTTTTCTTCTTTTTTTTTTTTTCCCCCTAACCACCCTTTATTTTCCAGGTAGACCAATGGACCAACTGATGAAAACGCTGCAGCACTAATGTGAATTCTGAGAGAAGCATTGCGCTGCTGTCAGAAGACACGTGAAGTCAGTGTATGCGGCACTGCAAGACGAGATTTCTCCTCTGCAGGACAGGTACGTTTGCCCTGGCATGTGAGCTGAGGAGAGGTGTTGGAGTTCATATGCTTTGGCAAACACTTTGTATCAAAAAATCTGGCAAAGATGTCTTCCTCCACAACGATCGATTGATCGATGTGAATGGAGAAATCACGTTTGCCAGGACATGGGAGCTGAAGTGGGTATGGATGTTTGGGCGGAGCCCCTATGTCCTGGCAATCGCCAGGCCCCTCTTTTTTTCTTGCATATTTTTTGGCAGAGATTTTTTTCATCCACATCGATCGATGCGAATGGAGAAATCTGTGCCGTTCATTTTTTCTTTCAGCCCAGAGGCTGAACGGAAAAAATAAATCTCATTACCCATATGCTCAATATAAGGAGAATAGCAGAAACTCCTAATGCTGGCCATACGTGTAATGATTGCGGAGACATTCAAATGCCATGGCAGTACAAACACATCACATGTGACCCCATTTTGGAAAGAAGACACCCCAAGGTATTCGCTGAGGGGCATATTGAGTCCATGAAAAATGAATTTTTTTTCACAAGTTAGCGGAAAGGGAGTCTTTGTGAGAAAAAACAAAAAAATCTAATTCCGCTAACTTGTGCCAAAAAAAAAATCTTCTATGAATTCACCATGCCCCTCACAGAATACCTTGGGGTGTCTTCTTTCTAAAATGGGGTCACATTTGGTGCATTTATACTGCCCTGGCATTTTAGGGGCCCTAAAGCGTGAGAAGAAAAATGCGTAAAAATGCCATCCTAAAAGGTACTCATTGGAATTGGGGCCCCTTTGTGCATCGTGGCTGCAAAAAAGTGGCACACAGGTGGTATTGCCGTACTCGGGATAAGTAGGGCAATGTGTTTTGGGGTGTATTTTTACATATACCCATGCTGGGTGAGAGAAATATCTCTGTAAATGGACAACTTTGTATAAAAAAATTGAAAAAGTTGTCATTTACAGAGATATGTTTCACACCCAGTATGGGTATATGTAAAAATACACCCCAAAACACATTGCCCTTCTTCTGCTGAGTACGGCGATACCACATGCGTGGCACTTTATTGCAGCCAAGATGCGCAAAGGGGCCCTAAATCCAATGAGTACCTTTAGGATTTCACAGGACTTTTTTACGTATTTGGATTCCAAACTGCTTCTGACGTTTAGGGTCCCCTAAAATGCCAGGGCAGTAAAAATACCACACAAGTGACCCCATTTTAGAAAGAAGACACCCCAAGGTATTCTGTGAGGGGTATGGTGAGTTCATGTAAAATTTTATTTTTTGTCACAAGTTAGTGGAATATGAGACTTTGTAAAAAAAAAAAAAGAAAATTCCATTTCCGCTAACTTGTGACAAAAAATAAAAACTTCCTTGAACTCACTATGCCCATCAGCGAATACCTTAGAGTGTCTACTTTCCAAAATGGGGTCACTTGTGTGGTATTTATACTGCCCTGGCATTTTAGGGGCCCCTAAAGCGTGAGAAGGAGTTTGGAATCCAAATGCGTAAAAATGCCCTGTGAAATCCTAAAGGTACTCATTGGATTTAGGGCCCCTTTGCGCATCTTGGCTGCAAAAAAGTGTCACACATGTGGTATCGCCGTACTCAGGAGAAGTAGGGCAATGTGTTTTGGGGTGTATTTTTACATATACCCATGCTGGGTGAGAGAAATATCTCTGTAAATTGACAACTTTGTATAAAAAAATGGAAAAAGTTGTCATTTACAAAGATATTTCTCGCACTTTTTTGCAGCCAAGATGCGCAAAGGGGCCCTAAATCCAATGAGTACCTTTAGGATTTCACAGGGCATTTTTACGCATTTGGATTCTCACGCTTTAGGGGCCCCTAAAATGCCAGGGCAGTAAAAATACCCCACAAGTGACCCCATTTCGGAAAGTAGACACCCTAAGGTATTCGCTGATGGGCATAGTGAGTTCATGGAAGTTTTTATTTTTTGTCACAAGTTTGCAGAAAATGAAATTTTTTGAAAAAAAAAAATCAATTTCCGCTAACTTGTGACAAAAAATAAAAACTTCCATGAACTTACTATGCTCCTCAGTAAATACCTTAGGGTGTCTACTTTCCGAAATGGGGTCATTTATGGGGTGTTTCTACTGTCTGAGCATTGTAGTACGTCAGGAAACAAATTTTCCAACAGAAAGTGAAAAATGTCATTTTTTTGCAAAAATTTCGTCAAAAAGAGCAAAATATCAAAAAAAGTAAAAATGTCAGCAAGAATGAAATACCACCAAATGAAAGCTCTATTAGTGAGAAGAAAAGGAGGTAAAATTCATTTGGGTGGTAAGTTGCATGACGGAGCAATAAGTGTAGTGCAGAATTGTAAAAAGTGGCCTGGTCATTAAGGGTGTTTAAGCTAGGGGGGCTGAAGTGGTTAATCTTCTTGTCTTTTCATCAATTTTAGAGGGACATCTAGTCCTTGGTAATGTCACTGTTGTGCCATATTTTCTCCACTTGATGATGACTGTCTTCACTGTGTTCCATGGTATAGCTAATGCCTTGGAAATTCTTTTGTACCCTTCTCCTGACTGATACCTTTTAACAATGAGATCCCTCTGATGCTTTGGAAGTTCTCTGTGGACCATGGCTTTTGCTGTGGAATGCGACTAAGAAATTTTCAGGAAAGACCAACTAGAGCAGCTGAACTTTATTTCAGGTTAATCAGAGGCACTTCAAATGATGGCAGGTGTATGCTGACTCCTATTTAACATGATTTTGAATGTGATTGCTTAATTCTGAACACAGCTACATTCCCAGTTATAAGAGGGTGTGCAGACTTGTGCAACCACATTATTTTAGTTTTTCTTGTTTTCTTCCCTCCACCTAAACTATTTCATTTTGTTTTTCAATTGAGTGGTACAGTTTATAGATCACATTAAAGGTGGAAAAAGTTAACAAATGATTTATCTTTGTCTAATTTTTTTATCCACTGTACTTGCAGAAGTCTGTTGTTGAGGTCTGGACCAGACAGTAAGACATCATTTAGCAAATGCCTTTGCACCTGGCGCTCGAGCTGCATACTACTCGTATCTGCTCTGGCTTTTTAGGATGATACACGCCGAATATGGGTAAGTACCACCAGTCCTCAGAGTCTTGGAGCGCGGGTACCATTTCTGCATGGTTGTTCTGGAATATTCTTTCCATGAGGGTAATGAAATTTTCTGTCATCTCTGGTGTCCTCTGAAGTTTGTGTTTGAGGGAGATACATCGGCTGTAGACAAGTTCTTTGTTGTTAAGTAAGCGTTGTCTCTGAGGTTTAAATGGTAAAGGTGCGACCCAGCTTTTTGACTTGTCTTTTACTATTCCTTGATCCATGATATCCAAGAACAGCCTGTCTTCTATGGACATTGCGACTCTGTTGTCTTCTCTTGTCCTGTGGAAAACTGTGCACACTAAGTGGTCTTGCTTACCATTGCAGGCGTGGTCTTCACAGGAGGTATCTGCGAAAGGACAAGGCACATGAGCGCTGTGTGGCAATTCTTTTATCAAGAAACTGCTCTGACATGGTTGAGATAGGGAAGGATGTCCATTTTCAAGTGTGTTGGTGAGCATACTGTTGACTGAGGTTGGCTTGTGTGCTCCTCCTAGACAGACATCTCCTATGATGACCCATCCTAGGTCAAGTCTCTGGGCATATGGAGAATTTTGGGGACCTTTAATCTGTCCTCTAGCCTTGTGAACTCGTAGTATGTCTCTACCAAGGAGCAAGGCTATTGGGGTTCTGGATCCAACTCCGGTATCAGGTGAGCTATAGTCCTCAGCTGGGGGTGGTATGCCACTACCTCTGGTGTAGATATCTCAGATCGGTTGTCAGGAATGTGATTGCACTCCGGTATGGTTGTCAGGGACAAGCAGATCTGACCATCTATAGACTCTACCTTGTACCCAATTGCTTTTCTTCCCACTGTCTCAACGGTACTTGCACATGTCCTTAAAGACTAGGGAGAACTGGGCCCTATGACGTTGAAGGTGTCAAAGAAGGTGGATTTAGGTAAAGACCTGTTGCTTTGATCATCTAAGATTGCATATACCTTGATTGCCTTATCTCGGTGACCGCCCGGATGAGCTCTGACAAGGCAGATCTTTAAACAGGAGTTCCCTCCTGCGAGTCCTTTACAGATCTCAGTACAGTGAGAAGTGACTACTGCGGTGTCTACGTCAGTGTCTATCTGCTTACCGTCATGCACCTCTGCTTGGGGTGATACCTGAGAGGGTGGTCCAGGATGTAAACCGTGTTGTGTCCTGTGCTACCGCAATCTATGCATGTCACACTGACCTTACAGTTCCTGGCGAAGTGCGATGTTGTAGTGTAGCACCTGAAGCAGATGTTGTGTTCTTTGAGGAATTCTTTGCAGTCCCCCAAAGACTTCTCCCTGAAGGCTCTGCATTTTACTAGAGGATGTGGTTTCTTGTGCTGGGGGCATTCTTTGGTAAGATCTTTGGGTATGTTCTCTTCTTGAGAAGACTTAAACGGCCTGTAAGGAGAACCTGTGGAGGCAACATTAGTTTTGTGGACTGCCACTGGTGTTTAATAAGGTTTGACACCAGGGGTAGTGGGACATGACAATGTAAAATCAAAACTGGGATAATTTCTAATCCTCGCCTGTTGAGTAACAAAGTCTACAAACACCTGCTTATAATGAAAACCATGCGCAATCCACTTCTCCTGTAGGCTATAAGGGAATGTCCAGGAATGCTAGCCCTGGTAGATCTCCTTCTGCCTGAGCAACCTGTACCTCTATTAACAAGTCGCTGAGTTCCCTGAGCTTCTGGTGACCCCTACCCACTATTCTGGGAAAATTATCAATTCTCTTAAATAAAGCATTTTCTATAGCTTCTATTGACCCATAACACTTATCAAGTATTTTTTACACCATCTTTAGGCCTTTGCACGGATAGTTTAAGTTAATGTCTCTGATTCTTTTGGCATGTTCAGCAGACTCGCTTCCAAGCCACTTTACCAAGAGATCTAACTCCTCACTATAGGAAAGGTCTAAGTCTCTTATGGCGTTTTGGAAGGAGGTGCGCGATGCCCTTTAGTTCTCGGGGCGATCTGTGAACTTTATAAGTCCTTTGGTAACCAGCTCCTGTTTAGCAAAGAACTTAGCAAAGTCCATGTCGGCCTTGTTAGCGCCGATACTACCCGGTGTGTTGTTGTTATGCTGCATGTGTGTTGTATCACCATACCTTTTAGGGGTTTCTGGCTTAGGGCAGTCTGTATAATACAGTTCTGATGTGAAGGGTGTCCCTTTAAGTCGAAGCGAAGGTTGAAGCTTTCGTTCTGTAGGGCGGTAGTTGTGGTCAGCCTCGCTTTGTCGCATAGCGTCCTGCTTGAGGTGCTTCAAAGTAGGATCTTTGACACTATGTATAGGCTGGCTGATATTCTGTCTTGGGGTGCTGATGGACGTATTCTGAGACACGCTGTGTTGGATCTTGTTCATCTAGGTCGGGCCCAAGTACTTGGCTATGTTTTTCGGATTTGGGGAACTCCAAGGCTTCTAGGAACCCTGCTTTGGCCACTGCAGCTGCCGCTTTTTTCTCTGCGGCGAGTTTTTCCAGTGACACTTGCAGGCATGCTGTCTCTTCATCCAGTGACGCTTGCAGGCGTACTCTCTCTTCTTCCAGTAACTCTCTCTCTTTTTCCTTTGATGCTTGCAGGCGTGCTCGCTTCTTCCAGGGCCACTTGCAGGCACGCTCTTTCTTCCTCCAGTAACGATCTCTCTTTTTCCTTTGATGCTAGTAGGCATGCTCTCTTTTTTTTCCCTTAACGCTCTCTCTTTCTTCAGTTGCAACTCTTGTGCAGCAAAGGAAGACCTTACTTTTGCAGCCTCAGCTTCTGCATGGGCAAGAGCAGCCATTTTTTTTAATGAAGACTTGCTAGAGCAGCTTGCTCTTGACCTGGTTCTGTATGATGATGCCTGACTAGCGGACATTGTGTGCCTTTTGCTGGCTGCTTAATGTCTCTGTGTGGACTCAGTCTATGTAGGACTTCAGTGTGGTCTGGATCGCGCTCACTGGGGGCTGCACTCTCACTTCTTGTGACTGTATGGCAGCTGCGGCAATCTTATACGAAGGACCAAGTATGTGGTGGCGGCTCCGTGTAGTCAGAGCCACTATTGCTGGTGACTAAAATCTGTTTTACTGTTCTGTCTTCATACACATTCACCCAGTGTGCAGTCTGACATTAAGTATAAACCATTCCTGTCTTCCAAATAAGAGGACTGTGGAGAGAATTAGCAGGCAACACTCATATTCGGGATTTAGCAGAAAACGTATTTATTATGTTAAAATATAAGATATAGAGAAAAGAGGTGATATAAAGTAAATTCTGGGTATATAAATGGAGAGAGGGGTATAGTGATAGATTCTTCAAGGTGAATGGTAGTATTTGTTTTAAGTCTTGTACCAGGCAGGTATCTAGTAGTGTAGAGGTGCTCCACAAAGTGAGTTGGATGGTAACGTGGTTGTGTTAAAACAAGATAGTCTCTAAAGGAGGTAGGGGGCCTGGTGGTTTAAGTATAGATCATAAAGATAGCTAAAAAGGTAAAAGGTAGCTAAAAAAAAGGGTAAAAAATTGGTAAAAAAATATATATGTAGGTAAAGTCTCCAATAGTATAGTAACAGTCCTCTTTAGCGGATAAAAAGTATCTTCCTTATGCTATGTAGCTACTTGTGTAGGAAAATAGGTAGTCTATATAGGAGATGATACTTGTTGGAATGGAGGGACGGTGTCCTGGCCTGAGCGCGGCGTCCCACACTGTCTTCGGCTCAGTATTCACTTACCCGTCTGCTGAGGTTGTCCTATAGCGGGCTGTGTACTCCTTGTGGCAGGGGCGAGCTGGGTTTTCCTTACAGCGGGAGTAAGCTGTATTCTCCTTGTGGCCGGAGTTGGTGAATCACAGCGTCCTCGTGGCTGCGCATTTGTTGTTCTGCTCTGTTAAAATCAGCGGGTCACGTGGTTAGGGTTTCACCGGCTGCCTCGATGGAGTTTGCCTTTTCTCTATTGCGGGAGAGCTTTAATTGTTTTTTGGTCAACAGGATTGTGAATTGGTAAAACTACAAGAATGCAAATGACATGTATAAGTATAAAGCATATAAGATAGCATGTACAGCAGAAAGCATAGAACAACATGTACTACAACAGTACATTAACTCTGAGCACATGTCCAAAATGGCTATCTATACATAGCATTACATATCTAACATGTTCCCTGAGACAATTATAACTAACTAAACAGCTCTGCGTAACACAATGTCCCTGAAACAAAGATAGAATTCTCTACCAGATATGCGTGTACAAGGATGATGGAGTTTAAGAAGGAGCACTGTAAGGAACAGCTCTGCTGATGTCCTGTAGTCTGTATGTAGACTGGGCTTCTTCTTCCTAGAATGAATTGCACTCCCCACAATACGATAAACTTTATTAACAAGAAAACAAAATGCAGTACATTTGTACTACCGCTAGATGGTGCTGTTACCTAACTAATAACTAGAGAATACAGCAGATGTGATCTGTAATAAAACTGAAATGAATCTCCCAGTGCTGGGACAGAACACTACGGCTGCAATCGCCTTCACTGAAGCATCGCAGAAGATATATAGTGTTTGCATCTTAACTTCAGTAGATGGCACGGAAGCATATGGTCGTGCCACATGAAGGCTGGACAAAGCATCTAAAGACTTTTTTTTTATTTATTTTTCCAAGAAAATAAAAAGCCAAAGTATAAAGAATACTTAAAAACACAATACACTATTATGTCATTGCACCTTGCAACAATGACATTTTCCCTGTCTTTAAACCCCAATCCCTCCCCAAAACCCCTATTTCCGCTGAAGCCACTGTCACAATCCCAGTACCACCTAATTCCGATTACCCCAAATCTTTAACCAAATTGATTTTCTCCCTTCTGTCTGCGCAAGGGTGAATTCATATTTCTTTACCCTATCCATATACTTGCTTAGAATCACATATTCAATACAGGCATCATATTTCAAAAGGGAACTATTCTGTATTTTTCCGAATACTTTAAACCAATATTCCCTAATACCTAAACATTACCATAATAGATGTTTATAGTCTCCCCTATCCATGTGACATTTATAACATTTCAGTTCTTTATCTTTATAAATAGTGGATATTAATAGTGGTGTACAATATAAACGACGTATTATATTAAGAAGGATCCACATATGTGCACGAGAAACTATAGACTTTTTAATATTTCTATAAATAATGTCCCAAGAAATATATTCATTACATTGCAAATCTATTTCCCATTTAGCTTCACTTTTAAATGTTATCTGTTTTGTATATTCGAGTTTTAACTTTGAATAAATATGTGATGTGACGGGACTATTTTTCGTAATTTCATAACAAAAGATTTGGAGAATTGTAGACGGCTCTACTGCTTGGCTAAAAATAGATGAGATGCTGGATACTGCTAAAAACTGACTCACCCAGTCAGGTAGAAGAAAACATGTAGTAAAGAAGGATAGCAGGTACACTCTTATCTGGGAACAATAGTTGGTTTATTTATTAGTATTAAAATATGGTGACAAGCTGAATTTTTGAGTTTTTAGGGACTGGGGTGTGGTCGGGTGTGTGGATGTGCTTTTTGTGTGGGGGGTGGGATGTAGGAAGGTGGTATGGTGTGGGATTGAATCAAAAGATTATATCAAAAAAGATTGTAGAAAAAAATCGTGATTGAGAAAGTACATAAAAACATAAAAACATATGGCAATTGTATAGAAAATAGTCCTTTGTGCAAATAGTCCTTTTGGGTAATGGATAAAAAATGAAATAAGAAGGGAAAAAATTAGGTAAGTAGTTGTAACCAAGGTCTGTCTTGTAGTATAAGATTGTTTAAAAGTTCTTAAAAGTTAATTGTTCACTTAGGCTAGTTATCGATATTAAATCTAGCAATGTGGAGCTCTTTTCCTGTGGTCAAGATGAGCTTTGTTGTATATACTGTGCAGGAGAATAAGCGATGCTCTTCAGCCTAAGTGCGGCGTCCCGCACTGTCTCAGGCTTTGAGTCCACTTACCCTCTCTTCTTACGTCCTGTGGGTCTGCTTCTTGGTCGGCCGGGTATGCAGTCCGGGTAGGAAAAGGACGGCGTCCCCCGTGGTGAAAGTATCACGCGGTTGGCGCGCTCTGCTGTGGACTTCACTGGGTCACGTGATCAGCGTGTTCTTCGTCCGATTCAGCGGGGACTCTTTCCTATGGAGCGCTCCTATGTTGGATTATGTTGCAAACGGGCAAAATGGATCGATAAAGATGACAATCCTCCACGGGCTCAAACGCGTTTCGGGATTATTCTCCCTTCATCAGTAAGCGGGGGATTGTTGGACTCCATATTGATTTATACTGGGCGTTTCAATTAACTCCTTCATTATTCAATAGAATATTCAAATTAGTTGATTATGCAAATGTGGTTCAAAATGATGGGTTTGCGTGGATGCGCTTATTTGGCTGTGGATGAGGTGATTCAAAGCCAATTTGGTTGAGGGTGGTGATAGAGACTTTTTATATTCGTGGGGACAGGATATTTTATATTAAAGGGAGAGTTTAAATTGGTTGTGGTATTAATATCTGACATTTTTTTGGATTATGGTAGATGTGAATCATGGTTTTAAATTAAGCAGACTGGTTTGTTATTTAATGTAACCTTCTGGTCCGTAGGGTGAGAGACCCAGAGGGTACAGTAACTACCAGTGGTTGGAGTGGGGTATAGATTACGTGGGGTATTCAGCTTCTTATAATGCTCCAGTTTAGTCCTGATGTAAATACCCAGGTAGTATAGGGAATTAGCTGGATCTAATATACAGACTTTAAAATTATGACCTAAAGGGACCGGACGTTTTAAAGGGAAAAATTTGGATTTCCCCCAGTTTACTTCATAGCCTGACAGATATCCAAAGTCATCAATATTTTCCATAAGCTTAAAGCGGTAAAGTGGCATATCCCTTTTTCAGAAATAATATAATAATATAATCTGCATATAAGCTTATTTTATCAGCGTCTCTCTCACACCCAAAGCCTAGCATTTCCTCATCTGCTCTAATTTTGCATGGGGTTCAAGGAATAGCGGAAAAAGCAATGGAGAAAGGGGGCATCCCTGACGTGTTCCTCGTGTCAGGGAGAAGGACGATGAATATTCCCCATTAATTCGAATTCTGGATACAGGATTCCGATATAAAATCTGAACCCATCCAGAAAAATAACTACCCATTTTCATTCGGGTCATCACCCTCCAAAGAAAGGACCACTCCACCCTGTCAAACGCCTTAGCTGTGTCTAAAGACGGGATGTAGTGGTCTTCCCCCACCTGAATATTTAGGAATGTTCTCCGAATATTATCCTGTATATTCCTTTTAGGGATAAATCCAGTTTGATCAGCATAAATGATTTTATGGATTATAGTTTTTAATCTATTGGCAAGGAGTTTAGCGGAAATTTTATAGTCTGTGTTCAGCAAAGATATCGGTCGATATGATGTTATTAATTGTGGATCCTTCCCCCTTTAAGGTAATAAGGGATTAAGGTAATAATTGGGTCCATCATGGAGTGCGACAGAGAGCCCGCCATCCAAGATTAATTTAATACTTCCAGCAAATGAGGAAGTATAACTCCCTCGTGCTTACGGTATAACTCAACCGGAAAACCATCTGCCCCTGGAGATGTATTGCCCTTAATAGATCTCAGTGTGGACTGTAACTCTCTAAGTTGAATCAGTCTATTTAACCATTCAGTGTCATGTTTATCAAGCTCAGGGATCGCAATATTTTTAAAATATTGATATATTTTCTGTCCATGATCTACAGACCCTGCCTGATATAACCTAGAGAAGTATGTAGTAAACTACGTTAGGATAGTCTTAGGGTCATGTAGAACTGTCCCCGTGCCAGACTTAATACTATTAATTTTATTACTCCCTCTTTGATTTTTTTTTAATGTAGACAGTAATCAACTTGGTTTCCTGGATTTACTAAAGCTCCTCTAACCTAGAAAAAAGATTTTATTTTGGGCTTTTTTATATAAATATTGTTTATATTCCTCACTCGCATTTTTTAATTGTTGTTGTTTTTCCTAAGTATTTACATGCATAATTTCCAGTTCTAGTTGACTGATATTTCCATCTAAATTTTTTTGTGTTTGCGCAAAGATATTTTCTTGTTTCTTAATATAGTAGGCGTACAGACCATGCAGATAAGCCTTTAGCGAATCCTAAGCGATGTGAATATTTGTAGAATTAGCATTGCTACTCCAAAAATGTTCGATCTCAGTATTAATCAGATCTATATCACCTAGTAATGCTATCCAATGGGGGTTGAGCTTGAAACTCCTGTTTGTATTAATTTTTCTCAGCGTATCAATTAACACCAAAACAGGGGAATGGTCAGAAATACCATGACTTTCATGTCGATAAACCCGGCACTGGTGAGGGCAAGATCAATTCGGGACATGGATTTATATGAGTTGCTAAAACAAGAATATACTTGTTTATCGCCATACCAAAAACGCCATACATCAACTAATGCCATCTCTTTACATATTTACATATTCTGTACAGTACAGTACTTGATCTAGAATTTTGTTCACAGTTAGTGATGGCAGATTTCCTATCTGTTCTTGCATAACCCAGCCTCCCCTCCCCCTCTATCACCAACCCCCCAGCACCTCCTTATATATTACATATCAGCACATCTCAAAATCTATCTTATTGAATTCCCTTAGAATCCAGCCATTCTGAAACGTCAGCTGTATTAGACAATAATTAAACCACGTCCTTATAGATAACACGGAGTTTCGCTGGATACATCATGGAGTACTTTATATTCGCTTGTATTAATCTCTTTATAACATCCTTACATTCTCTTCTTTCATCCTGCGTAGTTTTGGAAAAGTCAGGGTATATCTCAATATTGTACTCATTATATCTCACTGTTTGCATCTCTCTTTTCCGTCTTAAGATATAGTCCAGATCTTTTGAACTTAGCATCTTAATTAACAAAGGCCTAGGAGAGCATCGAGAGACTTCCTCCAACCTGTCCACAGGTCTTTTTTCTCCATGGGAAGTGGATCGTCCCAATCAGACAACTCTCTGGTGAAGTCTCTTAACATCATTTTGCCTTGGATAGTAACAGGCGCTACGAATCACAGAGGATCATATAAGCTGTTTATGGTGGACAGAACTCCTCTATGTGTGAAGGGCTTTTCTTCCCTGCTGATTTGGAAGGTGAATGTGTCTGCCTTTAAATCCCAGAGCAAACCGAGGCTCTGCTGCATGGAAAGGGGGTCGGTGCTAAGACTCAAGTCTTTTACATCATTTAAATGGTCTTGGGGTGAGAAGGCCTCCTTTAACTATAAAAGAGGGGCTACCATGGGGTTCCAATAACCACTGATGAAGGGGACGCAAGCCCCAAAACGCGTATGGTTGGACCCCTGATAAACCAAGTGTGGATACAGACGCCTTGTAAAGGAAAAAAGCTGCACTAATCTGTTGTAGTGTGAGCATTATATAAAGAGCAAAAAATCTGCATGACCCGAGATACGTCATCATTTGGAGCCGCAAGGAAGCATACACCCAAAACAGCGGTGAGAGCGCTCTTGACCTGCACGAGGTAGTGGAGAACCGCGGCTTGCAAACTTCGAGATACATTCAGAGCCGCAGGAGTATACCCGATCCTCTGGTAAGACTGCTCCAATTTTGAACCGGCGTCTGCCTCACTTGGTAAAAAAGTTGCAGCGGGACGCTGCTGATCCAGTTCTAAGCGGGACGCCGCTATCAGTAAGTGGAATAAGTATTTGAGCCAAACATAGGACTTTCCTTCATTCTTATATTTCAAGCACAAACTTCTTTGATATTGGAACACCTTTGTTATTGGGACATCTCATAGGCAACTGCAGTACCGGAATACAAGAGATTGGCAGTACCAGTATTGTTACAATTTGTTATATATTCTGCAAACAAAATACTGCGATCTTTCCTGGCAATATTACCACGTTTCGCCAACAGCTTAATATTTATATAACAGCTCTTAGCAAAAATCATGTTGTAATTTAAGGTGGTTTGCCAGTAATAACCACATAACAGCCATTGAGATTTTGGATCACTTAGAAGACACTGCAGTACCGCATTATATATCTTTAATGATATTGCGGTACCGCACTATTAGTTATCTGCGGATATTATCTACATTTGCGCTGTTATTTAGGATAAAGAATTTAATATTGTAACACTATTTGGAGATTATAATACTGTGGCACATTTCCAATACCACAGTTTTATAGGAGTGTTTATTTACCAGCAGTTTATTATTATTTATATTTTTATATTTTTTTCTAAAAATTTATTCTATTTTTTACTAATTTATTTTATTATCATATTACCATTTTTCATATTTTTTATTTCTATTTAATGCTAATTGTAACAATCAATATATGATTATAACTGCCGACAAATCAACAATTTGAGGCTGAAGGGTACAGAATTACAGCTGTTGGATTGTGTATTATTGAACGGATTGAATATAGATGAATTTTTGGGATCGATGATTGTGGGATTGTGGGTAAAGATAGTACTCCGGTATTGATGAAGTGTGATATGTTTACCGTACATTTTACTATATGTGTATTAATTTTACCTATGAAATAAATTGAATTTTTATCCCTATATCAGAGGAGTGCCCAGTTAATTCATTCGTATTAATTTTCTACTGAGTGGATTGGGTGGTACCACTCTACTGTGAGCACCCCACTTTTTAATATTGCCCTACCTGTGCGAATATACTTGTTTATCGCCATATCAAAAATGCCATACATCAACTAATGCCATCTCTTTACATATTTACATATTCTGTACAGTACAGTACTTGATCTAGAATTTTGTTCACAGTTAGTGATGGCAGATTTCCTATCTGTTCTTACATAACCCAGCCTCCCCTCCCCCTCTATCACCAACCCCCCAGCACCTCCTTATATATTACATATCAGCACATCTCAAAATCTATCTTATTGAATTCCCTTAGAATCCAGCCATTCTGAAACGTCGGCTGTATTAGACAATAATTAAACCACGTCCTTATAGATAACACGGAGTTTCGCTGGATACATCATGGAGTACTTTATATTTGCTTGTATTAATCTTTTCTTAACATCCTTACATTCTCTTCTTTTATCCTGCGTAGTTTTGGAAAAGTCAGGGTATATCTCAATATTGTAATCATTATATCTCACCGTTTGCATCTCTCTTTTCCGTCTTAAGATATAGTCCAGATCTTTTGAACTTAGCATCTTAATTAACAAAGGCCTAGGAGAGCATCAAGAGACTTCCTCCAACCTGTCCACAGGTCTTTTTTCTCTATGGGAAGTGGATCGTCCCAATTAGACAACTCTCTGGTGAAGTCTCCTAACATCATTTTGCCTTGGAAAGTAACAGGCGCTACGAATCACAGAGGATCATATAAGCTGTTTATGGTGGACAGAACTCCTCTATGTGTGAAGGGCTTTTCTTCCCTGCTGATTTGGAAGGTGAATGTGTCCGCCTTTAAATCCCAGAGCAAACCGAGGCTCCGCTGCATGGAAAGGGGGTCCGTGCTAAGACTCAAGTCTTTGCCTTATTTAAATGGTCTTGGGGTGAGAAGGCCTCCATTAACTCACAGATGTTGGATCTGATTTTGTGTAACCTCAAATTAGGTAAAGCGAGCATCTCTTGAGCCTTTTTCAGGAGACTGGTTGCGGTCTCGTTCATGGGTGTGGATTTCAAGCAGTCATCCACGTAGAAATCTTTTTTCACAAAGGATCTGACATCTGATACTTTGCTTCACCCTCTGGGGCTGAATGTCTGAGACCATAGATAGCGACTGCAGGGGAAAGACTCTTTTCGAAGAAGTGCACTCTCATTCAGTACTCTACAATGTCTTCATTGGGGTTGTTGTTGCGGTATCAGAAGAACCTCAAGTAGTTTCTGTGTTCTTCCTAGACGAGGAAGCAGTGGAACATCTGTTGTATGATGGCCATAAATGCTACGGAATCACTGCAGAAGCGTAGAAGTAACTCCAGAAGTCTGTTGTTGAGGTCTGGACCGGACCAGAGATGCCTTCGCACCTGGCGCTCAAGTCGAATACTACTCATACCTGCCTTGGTTTTTAGGATAATACACACTGAATATGGCTAAGTTCCTACACTCCTTGGACTCTTAGAGCACAAGTGCCATTTCTGCATGGTTATTCTGGAATATTCTTTCCATGAAGGTAAAGAAATGTTCTTTCGTCTCCGATGTCCTCTGAAGTTTGTGCTGCTTGAGGGAGATAAATCGACTGTAGACAAGTTCGTTGTTGTTAGGTAAGCGTTGTCTCTGGGGTTTAAATCGTATTCCTCGATCCATGATATCCAAGAACAGCCTGTCTTGTATCGACATTGCGACTCTGCTGTCTTCCCTTGTCCTGTGGAAGACTGTGCACCCTAAGTGATCTTGCTCACCATCGTAGGCGTGGTCTTCACAGGAGGGATCTGTGAAAGGATAATTCTTTTATCAGGAAACTGCTCAAACATGGCTGAAATAGGAAAGGACGTCCATTTTTAAGTGTGTTGGTGAGCATTCTGTTGACTGAGGTCAGCTTGTGTGCTCCTCCTAGACAGATCTCTCCTAGGTCAAGTCCTGGGCGTATAGAGCATTTTGGGGACCGTTAATCTGTCATCTAGCCTTATGAACTCATAGTATGTCTCTTCCAAGGAGTAAGACTATCAGGGCTTCTGGGTCCAATTCCGGTATCAGGTGAGCCATATGCTTCAGGTGGGGGTGGTATGCCGCTACCTTTGTTGTAGGTATCTCAGACCAGTTATCAGGAATGTGAATGCACTCCAGTATGGTTGGCAGGGACAAGCAGGTCTGACCATCCATGGACTCAGTTGCTTTCCTCACCGCCATCTCAACAGTACCAGCACATGTCCTTAAGGAATAGGGAGAACCGGGCCCTAGAATGTTGAAAGTGTCGAAGAAGGTGGATTTAGCTAAAGACCTGTTGCTTTGATCATCTAAGATTGCATATACCTTGATCGCCTTATCTCTGTGGCTGACTGAATAAACTCTGACAAGGCAGATTTTTGAGCAGGACTTCCCTCCTGTGAGTCCTTTTCAGATCTTAGTACACTGAGAAGTGACTACTTGGATATCTATGTCGGTGTCTATCTGCTTTCCGCCATGCTCCTCTGCTTGGGATGATATCTGAGAGGGTGGTCCGGTTGCAAAGCCGTGTTATGTTCTGTGCTAGCGCATTCTGTGCATGTCACACTGACCTTACAGTTCCTGGTGAAGGACTTCTCCCTAAAGGCTCTGCAGAAGCCAATTTTCCCCACTTAAGGGGAAAAAAATTCCTTCCCGACTCCAATCAGGCAATCAGAATAACTCCCTGGATCAACGACCCCTCTCTAGTAGCTGTAGCCTGTAATATTATTACACTCCAGAAATACATCCAGTCCCCTCTTGAATTCCTTTATTTTACTCACCATCACCACCTCCTCAGACAGAGAGTTCCATAGTCTCACTGCTCTTACAGTGAAGAATCCTTTTCTATGTTTGTGTACAAACCTACTTTCCTCCAGACGCAGAGGATGTCCCCTCGTCACAGTCACAGTCCTGGGGATAAATAGATGATGGAAGAGATCTCTGTAATGACCCCTGATATATTTATACATAGTTATTAGATCTCATGGAAGTATATAGAAGATGATGAGAGGGCACTTCTGTATTTGGAGTACACTAATAGTTTAATATAATCAATTGTAGATAAAATCAAATAATACATACATTAAATATACAAATCAATTTAAAAATATATGAAAAAATTCTGTCTAAAAAATTTCTGTCTAAAAAACATATAAGTTCATTATAAACAATAAATCTGGGTTGTTTGTCTATAAATTCCAATTATTGATTGGTTATTGGATGGAAGATCACATTTCTTGGTTTTTGTGCAGTTTAAAAGGTGGTTTGACCATAGGATATTAGTAGGTGATGAATACCTTATTGGTCGTAGTTGTGATCCTATATGGTCAAATCCCTTGTGGTTGAATCGCTTGTGATTAAATTAATGGATTGCAGAGGAATCGACAGTTTGCAGTCTCAAGCATTCCTGGGGTACCCCAGTAGTATTTATTTGGTAGCTATCCTCCAGTATCCAATATGGGTTTGTGGATTTGAGGATCACAAGTAATATTGGTAAATCATAACAGTTACTATTGCGGGTTATATTAAGTCAGGTGCCAAACTGGCTACATTACCAATCCTGCTGCGATGCGTGGCTGTGCCTTCAGTTTTTGCCCGAGCAGTATATGCTCCAGTAAATGTTCCCTGCGCTGTGCCGAGATAGGACCGCTCCCTCTGTGAGATGTTCGCGATATGCGGATTTTTCTTAGTTATCTCTGTAGGCCGTTCCGGTGGATGCTGTCGGCACTTGTGCGCGCGATTCTCCCGTGGGGTCTCGGTATTGTGCACTTACTCTCCAGTTGGTGTCGGAGGCTGGTGCTGGTTTTCCAATGATAGCTGGCGTGCCACAAACAATTCACATACCATCACAATATGGTAATTAATGGTTCACATGGGGATACACAAAAACATAACCCCACTTACAACATGATATTTATATATTCCTAATTTTCCTATGAACATTTACTATAACAATACAGCCAAACAATAGATAATAAATATAAACATTCTACAGGTTATCTCAATTATAAAAGATTACTATATTTTTTTATACTTTTTTTATATTTTTCATATTTTTCACTTTTATTGTTCAATACTTTTAATATTTTTCACACTTTATAAAACCAAAGATGTTATATTATTTATTTATTTTTGCTATCTAACCAACTGTTATAACTATTATTATGCTATCTAACCAACTGTTATAACTATCTATCTATATGAATACCTGTCCACCCGACAATGGAAGATTACAAATATATTTTAAATACATTGTAATTAATAATTATAACATTGTGGGAACATACAAGGAAATTCCTAACAGCACAGGAATAGTTAAATGAAGAATCTCAGAAACTCGGCCCTAATGGTGACGTCATCACACACGTCACCTGTACATCAAATACCATTCCCCTATAAAAAGACCATTTCGGACAAAGCTGGCATCCACTGAAGAAGGGACCGTATGTCCCGAAACGCGTATGGGTGATTAATATGCCAGCCTCCAGTACATGAGAACACAGAACCACGAATACTGAGCGCTCAGTAACCTATTAAACAAGTGAAGACTGGGAACACCGCACTGCACGTGGCACGCCAGCTATCATTGGAAAACCAGCACCAGCCTCCGACACCAACTGGAGAGTAAGTGCACAATACCGAGACCCCACGGGAGAATCGCGCGCACAAGTGCCGACAGCATCCACCAGAACGGCCTACAGAGATAACTAAGAAAAATCCGCATATCGCGAACATCTCACAGAGGGAGCGGTCCTATCTCGGCACAGCGCAGGGAACATTTACTGGAGCATATACTGCTCGGGCAAAAACTGAAGGCACAGCCACGCATCGCAGCAGGATTGGTAATGTAGCCAGTTTGAACCTATCTGACTTTTGCAGTTATTAGATCTCCCCTCAGTCGTCTTTTTTCTAAAGTGAAGAACCCTAATTTTAATAACCTTTCAGGGTACTGTAGTTGCCCCATTCCAGTTATTACTTTAGTTGCCCTCCTCTGAACCCTCTCCAGCTCTGCTATGTCTGCCTTGTTCACAGGAGCCCAGAACTGTACACAGTACTCCATGTGTGGTCTGACTAGTGATTTGTAAAGTGGTAGGACTATGTTCTCATCACGGCATCTATGTCCCTTTTGATGCGACCCATTATCTTATTGGACTTGGCAGTAGCTGCCTGACACTGGTTTTTGCAGCTTAATTTGTTGTTTATTAAAATTCCTAGATCCTTTTCCATGTCGGTGTTACCGAGTGGTTTACCATTTAATATGTACGGATGACTTGCATTATTCCTTCCCATGTGCATAACTTTACATTTGAGTTGACATTGTTGAGTAACAATGTCTACAAACACCATGAATGGTACATTATGAACCTGTCTATAATGGGAACATGCGTGATCCACCTTTCCCGTAGAGTTTTGGGGCAATTGGATTGACACCTCTGGAGGTGTCCTGGAAAGCTAACGCTGGCAGATCTCCTTCTGCCTGAGCGACCAAGTCATTGAGTTCCCTGAGCTTCTGGTAACAACTACCCACTATTCTGGGAAAATGATCAATTCTCTTATATAATGCATTTTCTAAAGTTTTCATTGACCTATAACACTCATCAAGTCTTTCCCACACCATCTTTAGGTCTTTGCCCGGATAGTTTATGTTAATGTCTCTAATTATGTTGGCATGTACAGTAGACTCACGTCCAAGCCAGTTTAGCAAGAGATCTAACTCCTCACTACAGGAAAGATCTAAGTCCCTTATGGCATTCTGGAAGAAGGCTCGCCATGCCCTGTAAACTACCCAGTGTGCTGATGTTATGCTGTGTGTGTGGTGTATTACCATACCTTTTAGGGGTTTTCGGCTTAGGGAAGTCTGTATAATACCGTTCTGACGCAAAGGTTGTCCCTTTAAGTCAAAGCGAAGGTTGTAGCTTTCGTTCTGTAGGACGGTAGTTGTGGTCAGCATCGCTTTGTCGCATACCGTCCTCCATGAGGTTCATCTAGGTCTGGCCCAAGTACTTGGCTGTGTTTCTTGGATTCGGGGAACTCCAAGGCGTCTATGAACTCAGCTTATTCTACTGCGGCTGCCGCTTCTTTCTCTGCAGCGAGTTTTTCCAGTGACGCTTGCAGGCGTACTTTCTCCTTTTCCATTGACGCTTGGCAGCGTACTATCTCTTCTTCCAGTGACTCTTGCAGGCATGCTCTCTCTTCTTCCAGTGACGCTTGCAGGCGTAATCTCTCCTTTTCCATTGACACTTGCAGGCATGCTCTCTCTGTTTCTTAAACTGCTTGACTTAGCTTTAGTTGCATCTCTTGTGTAGCAAAGGAAGACCTTACTTTTGCTTCCTCAGCTTCTGCATGGGCCAGAGCACCAGTTTCTTTTATTGAGGACTTGCTAGAGCAGCTTGCTCGTGACCTGGTCCTGAATGGTGATGCCCTTCGAGTGGACATTGTGTGCATGTTTGCTTGCTGCTTAATGTCTCTTTGCGGACTCAGTCTATGTAGAAACAGACTTCAGCGTGGTCTAGATCGTGCTGCACTTGCTGGGGCCTGCACTCTCACTTCTCGTGACTGTATGGCAGCTGCTGCAACCTTGTGCGCAGGACCGCGTCTGTGATGGCAGCTTCGTATAGTCAGATTCACTCTGGCTGGTGACTAGCATCTGTTTTACTGTTCTGTCTTTGTTCACACAGTGTGAAGTCTGACATTCATAATAAACCATTCCTGTCTTCCAAATAAGAGGACTGTTCTTTGTAGTCTAACTTGTTTATTTGTCAACAGGTTGCACATACAGTTGTGTTCAAAATTATTCAACCCCCACTGAAATTGAGTGTTTTGGCCAGTTTGACATTCATTTTGATCATTTCAGTCATCTTGTTTACAATTAAATCAAAGAGGCACTTGTAAGTCAGACAAATATAACATAACATTTATAATGAAATAACCACAAATGTCTTTTCTGTGCTCACATCATTATCACTTTTATTCAACCCCCAAGTGACATTCAATCTTAGTACTTAGTACAACATCCTTTTCTAGTTATAACAGCTTCTAAACGTGAAGCATAGCTTGACACAAGTGTCTTGCAGCGATCTATGGGTATCTTTGCCCATTGTACATAAGCAAAAGCCTCCAGTTCAGTCACATTCATAGGCTTGCGCGCTGCAACTGCTTTCTTTAAGTCCCACCAGAGGTTCTCAATAGGATTTAAGTCTGGTGACTGCGATGGCCACTTCAAAATGTTCCAGCCTTTAATCTGCAACCATGCTCTAGTGGACTTGGAGGTATGCTTGGGATCATTGTCCTATTAAAAGGTCCAACGCCTCCCAAGCCTCAGGTTTGTGACGGACTGCATCACATTTTAATCCAATATCTCCTGGTACTGAAGAGAATTCATGGTACCTTGCACACGCTGAAGCTTCCCTGTACCTGTAGAAGCAAAACAGCCCCAAAGCATGATTCACCCCCCACCATGCTTTACAGTAGGCAAGGTGTTCTTTTCTTCATAGGCCTTGTTCTTCCTCCTCCAAACATAGCGTTGATACATTGGCCCAAACAGTTCTAATTTTGTTTCATCAGTCCACAGAACACTTTTGTGGTTTGTCCACATGACTTTTGGCATACTGCAGTCGACTCCTCTTATTCTTTGGAGACAGCAAGGGGGTGCGCCTGGGAGTTCTGGCATGGAGGCTTTTATTACGCAGTGTGCTCCTTATTGTCTGAGCTGAAACTTCAGTACCCGCATCTGACAAATCTTTTTTCAGTTCCTCAGCAGTCACACGGGGACTTTTCTCCACTTTGCGCTTCAGGTAGAGCACAGCAGTCGAAGTCAGCATCTTTTTTCTGCCACGACCAGGTAGCGTTTGAACAGTGCCCTTTGCCTTGAATTTGCGAATGATGCTTCCTATGGTGTCTCTTGGTATGTTTAACATCTTTGCAATCTTCTTAAAGTCATTGCCCTTCCTGTGAAGAGAAATCACCTCTTCCCTTGTCTTCCTGGACCATTCTCTTGACTTCACCATGTTTGTAAACACACCAGTAAATGTCTAGAAGGAGCTGAGTATCACAGTCATTTTACATCTGCCTAATTGGTGCTTATTATGCTTGATTGCTGCTCCTTGACATCCACAGGTGTTTTCAATACCTGATCGAAAACACTTGAATGAACCTCTGTTCTTAACAGTGGTAGTCTTTAAGGGGTTGAATAATTGTGTCAATGAAGAAATCACAAAAAAAACATTTAATACTGTATTACAAAAACAATTGAAGTCATTTTAGTTGCATTTGGTTCTTTAAAAAGTCCTTGTAAGATTTCATTCTGAATGTACACTAAATTCCCTAAAACCTTTTACAGCATTGGGGGTTGAATAATTTTGAACATAACTGTATGTGATTGATTGATTGATTGATTGATTGATTGATTATATAAGAGAAATTAGCTCAGTCAGTGAAAAAAGGTGATAAGACATTCTTCAGATACATAAATGAAAAAAGGAAATTAAATAAAGGAATTACCAAATTAAAAACAAAAGAAGGAAGGTATATGGAAGAGGATAAAGAACTAGCTGACTGCCTCAATGAATACTTCTGTTCAGTTTTTACAAAGGAAAATGAAGGAGAAGGACCTCAGTTAGGGAGGAAGACTAATGAATCCTTTGATGCATGTGTCTTTACAGAGGAAGAGGTTCTAAGTCGGCTGTCTAAAATTAATACAAATAAATCACAGGGGCCTGATGGGATACACCCAAAGCTATTAAAAGAGCTTAGAGGTGTACTAGCAGAACCATTAACAGATTTATTTAACCAATCACTGGTAACAGGTGTCATCCCAGAAGATTGGAAATTAGCAAACGTTGTGCCAATTCACAAGAAAGGTAGTAGAGAGGAATCGGGCAACTATAGGCCGGTAAGCCTGACATCAATAGTGGGGAAATTAATGGAAACCATACTCAAGGAGAGGATTGTGGAACATCTAAAAACCCATGGGTTGATTGATAAAAAACAGCATGGGTTTACTTCAGGGAGATCATGTCAAACTAATCTTATTGACTTTTTTGATTGGGTGACTAAAATAATAGATGGCGGAGGTGCAGTAGACATCGCCTATCTGGACTTTAGTAAGGCTTTTGATACTGTCCCACATAGAAGGCTTATCAATAAACTGCAGTCTTTAAGCTTGGGCTCACATATTGTTGAATGGATTAGGCAGTGGCTGAAGGACAGAAAACAGAGGGTTGTAGTCAATGGAGTATATTCAGACCATGGTATTGTTACCAGTGGGGTACCTCAGGGATTTGTTCTGGGACCCATATTGTTTAATATCTTTATCAGCGAAATTGGAGAAGGCCTCAATGGTAAGGTGTGTCTTTTTGCTGATGACACAAAGATTTGTACCAGGGTTGATGTTCCTGGAGGGATACACCAAATGGAAAAGGATTTGGGAAAACTAGAGGAATGGTCAAAAATCTGGCAACTAAAATTTAATGTTGATAAGTGCAAGATAATGCACCTGGGGCGTAAAAACCCAAGAGAAGAATATAAAATCAGTGATACAGTACTAACCTCAGTATCTGAGGAAAGGGATTTAGGGGTCATTATATCAGACGACCTAAAGGTGGGCAGACAATGTCATAGAGCAGCAGGTAATGCCAGCAGAATGCTTGGGTGTATAGGGAGAGGCATTAACAGTAGAAAGAGGGAGGTGCTCATGCCGCTCTACAGAGCACTAGTGAGACCTCATTTAGAGTATTGTGTGCAGTACTGGAGACCATATCTGCAGAAGGATATTGAAACTTTGGAGAGAGTTCAGAGAAGAGATACTAAACTAGTACATGGATTGCAGGACAAAACTTACCAGGAAAGGTTAAAGGACCTTAATATGTATAGCTTGGAAGTAAGAAGAGACAGAGGGGATATGATAGAAACTTTTAAATACATAAAGGGAAGCATCACGGTAAAACAGGAGAGAATATTTAAAAGAAGAAAAACTTCTACAAGAGGACATAGTTTTAAATTAGAGGGGCAAAGGTTTAAAAGTAACATTAGGAAGAATTACATTACTGAGAGAGTAGTGGACGCATGGAATAGCCTTCCTGCAGAAGTGGTAGCTGCAAATAAAGTGAAGGAGTTTAAGCATGCATGGGATAGGCATAAGGCCATCCTTCATATAAGATAGGGCCTGGGGCTATTCATAGTATTCAGTATATTGGGCAGACTAGATGGGCCAAATGGTTCTTATCTGCCGACACATTCTATGTTTCTATATTTCTATACGATTGATTGATTGATTGATTTGGTAAAACTACAAGAATACAAATAACATGTATAAGTATAAACATAGTTTGGCATGTACTATAACATTACATTAACACTGAAGCACATGGTAAAATGGCTGCCTGTACATAAGACTGCATGGCTAGCCAACAATAATAACAACTCCCTGACTAACAATTACAACTAGCTGAACAGCTGTGCAACACACAATATCCCTGAAACAGAGGTAGATCTCTCACCAGATATGATTTTATAAGGATGGTGGAGTTTGAGAAGGAGACATGCATAGGACAGCTCTGCACTGTGTCCTAGAGACTGGAGACTTCTCTTTCCCAGAATGCTTTGCACTCCCACAATGCAGTGCACCACCCACAATGCAGTAGTCTTTGTAACAGGAAAAACAAAGTTTAATATAACTTAACACCTCTAGATGGTGCTATAACCACACTAAACACTTATATACCAAGACTGAGGCAGACTTGATCTGTATTGATTCTCTATCCCTTCTGGGCAGAACATGGGGTTTTAAACAAAAGTTCCTAATAGCCACGATGCATGAAGTAAACACACCTTTGTTATGTAACAGCCATGGCCTCTACATAACTTTGATATATACCAATTGGCTACATCAGTACTACATCAATACCCTAGGTGTCTCACTTTTAAAATTAAAGAAGACCTGTCACCACTCCTGACATGCCTGTTTTAATAGAAACAAACACAAGGGGGGGTGTTCAGTCAGCACTCCCTGTATACAGGTGCACGTAGCTATGGCGATTATACATACAAACAACAAATGAAACAGCACTCTGTAACCAGAGTTCTGCCCAAGATAAAAGCTATAAGAGGACATTGGTGTACTAATCCACCATATCGCATGCAAACAGTGGAGACATTAGTTTACATTTTGATCAAAAGGTAGTAAGCCCACTCACCCCTTCACGGTTGTCTCCTAGAGTGGGTACTAACGCTAAATCTGACCTGTTATGGGCCATGACAGCCACATAAAATCCTCCTAACGCTAAATATTACCTGTTATGGGCCACGACAGCCACATAAAATCCAGGGAGTGTGGGCCCAGGATGCATGCTGGGACAAACCATACTTATTAACCCCTTCTGGAGCTGTAACAGCCTCCATTAGATCCAGGGATGCAGGTACCAACATGCATGCTGAGCCCACTATGCACTCCTCCTGGAGCCAGACGGCTACTAGCAGGTAATGTGAGTACACATTCAGCTTTATACTCACTCTGATTAAAAACCAGCATCTAGGGCAGATAAACTAGTCAGGTGTGCACGACTGAAGCGGAGGTTGCCACACCTCCGACTCTTACTAAACAGAAACAAACACAAGGGGGGGTGTTCAGTCAGCACTCCCTGTATACAGGTGCACGTAGCTATGGTGATTATACATACAAACAACAAATGAAACAGCACTCTGTAACCAGAGTTCTGCCCAAGATAAAAGCTATAAGAGGACATTGGTGTACTAATCCACCATATCGCATGCAAACAGTGGAGACATTAGTTTACATTTTGATCAAAGGTAGTAAGCCCACTCACCCCTTCACGGTTGTCTCCTAGAGTGGGTACTAACGCTAAATCTGACCTGTTATGGGCCATGACAGCCACATAAAATCCTCCTAACGCTAAATATTACCTGTTATGGGCCACGACAGCCACATAAAATCCAGGGAGTGCGGGCCCAGCATGCATGCTGGGACAAACCATACTTATTAACCCCTTCTGGTGCTGTAACAGCCTCCATTAGATCCAGGGATGCAGGTACCAACATGCATGCTGGGCCCACACTCCCTGGATTTTATGTGGCTGTCGTGGCCCATAACAGGTAATATTTAGCGTTAGGAGGATTTTATGTGGCTGTCATGGCCCATAACAGGTCAGATTTAGCGTTAGTACCCACTCTAGGAGACAACCGTGAAGGGGTGAGTGGGCTTACTACCTTTTGATCAAAATGTAAACTAATGTCTCCACTGTTTGCATGCGATATGGTGGATTAGTACACCAATGTCCTCTTATAGCTTTTATCTTGGGCAGAACTCTGGTTACAGAGTGCTGTTTCATTTGTTGTTTGTATGCCTGTTTTAATAACCATGCATTCCACATATAATACCAATTCTGGAGCATCTATTCTTATGGCTCTATGTTGTGCCATTCCTTTATTATTTCTGCTAGAAGTTATGAATGAATTGCTAGTAGTCTGCAGTTGGATAGAGTGAGTCTGTGCATGTATACACCCCAAAGTGATTAACACCCCCTGTACCCTTACTGCAGACTGCTAGCAATTCATTCATAACTTCTAGTAGATATAACAAAGGAATGGCACAACATACAGCCATAGGAATAGATGTTCCAGAATTGTTATTACATGGGAAATGCATGAAAATATTAAATCAGGCATGTCAGGAGCGGTGAAAGTTCCTCTTTAATTAAAAGGCAAGTGCAACATTGAATGTTTAGTTCCATTCATCACACCAATTGTGTTGTGACCTTTACAAATCCAGATTTATGCTTTTGGTCAATGAATGATCTTGATATTGAACTTGATTTTTTACATTTACATTTAGTAAACTACTAGCAGAAGGACCCGGCTTCGCACGGGTATATTTCAACTATTTCATTTATTGTTTGTTTGTTTCATTAAAAGATATCCCCCATAACAGTGACCTCTACAGCACCCCGCCCCTTTAACAGAGAACTCCACAGTCCCCCACCCCTTAACACTGAACCCCCCCTCCCTACAGTGCCTTGTCACTTAAAAATAGGACCTCCACAGCAGCCCATCCCTTTAACTTTGACCTTCACAGCAGCCCGCCCCTTTAACAGTGAGTTTTACAGCACCCCACTCCCTTGACAGTGACCTCCTCAGTACCCCGCTGCCTTAACAGTGACCACACAGTGACCAAGATGGATTTTTCTGCGACTGTCACGTTGCAGTTGCAGCATGTCACATGTCGCAGTGCAACACCATAGACTATCATTATAAAAATTGTCGTATGACACATCTAGCATGTATGTGTCGTGCGACTTATTGTAGCGCGACACATGTCGTCGTGTAGACCTAGCCTAAAGCTGACCTACAGCAGTGAAGAAAAATGGCTGGGTTGTTATGGAAACCTGGAGTAAAGCTGTGTGTATGTGGAGACTAGGGGGCTGAGAGCTTCTATTGGCTGATCAGGGACATGTGACCGTGTGTATTGCAGTTGGGACATGAAAAGAAAGTAATAGCCAATAAAGGCTTTTCTATTCATTATTGAGAAGGGTACAAATAATTTTGGACTGGACACTTTTTGCTCAAATGTAAATAAAAGCTGAGAAATGTTTTTTTTCCACAATAATGCCTCTTGTACATCGTTTTATTATCTTTTGGGAGACACCTATGTCATTTCCCATCCAAAAATTACTTGCTGGTTGAATAAAAGTAAATTTAAGTCAAAATGTGCCAGGGGTATGAATAATTATGGGCAGCACTGTACGTCCTTCTTTACATATATAGAAGATTATCATGATTTAGGGTCTACAAGTAGAATACCACTCTCTTTAGACATAGAGCAATGATGTTCAACCTGAGGCCCGCCAGCTGCAGCATAACTACAACTGCTAGTATGTCATAATAGCTGTACGTTGTCCATGCATTTTGGGAGTTGTAGTTTTGACACAGTAGGATGGCCACAGGTTGAGCATCATTATTTTAGAACATTCGCTTTCTGGAACAATCACCCAGAACAACACTGTTGTAGCTCTGTACTTGTCCCTTTTCCATTGTAAGTAGGTCATCATCATGTCTAATATGTTCTCCGTCAGACAAACTTCAGTCAATTCCTTGTAATGAGTGATGCATCTTCGGCCTTTGTCAAAATAGGGGTTTAGTGCATCTTCCTCCTGACAGCATTTGCTCTCTGTAAAAGTTGGCATGGAGACATAGTGGCCACAAGTGCACCAACAGGTATTGCCAATTCTCTCACTAACACAGTTAGTATCTATTGGAATGGCATTCAAACTTTCCCACTCAGGATCATTCTGAAAGCATTGTACAGAATATCTTACCTTT
Source organism: Bufotes viridis (assembly GCA_033119425.1). NCBI lineage: Eukaryota > Metazoa > Chordata > Amphibia > Anura > Bufonidae > Bufotes > Bufotes viridis. The sequence continues at coordinate 287,183,983 of CM065592.1, read as the reverse complement.
TTAATATTTATATTGTGTAGTCGGTTCTAGTAATTCTAGAAGTTCCTGTAGATAAATAAAGATATTCATACATGAGCTAATAATTATGTGTTTATCATTGCATTCACAACAAATAGGTAAGTAAATATTCCAATCTTTTGTATGTGTGCGGATTTAAATATGGGATCATCACGTATACACAACAACGGTCTCTTTTCAACCTCAGTGTCAGAATCTTGAACAAAATCCTACAAAGAAATGTAAAAAAATGATTTCATTACAATAGAAAGAACGACTTTTAAAATAGAAAATGAAAATAAAAATAAAAATTTCTTACCTCATTAGAAGTATCTGATAGCTCGTTTTCATAACTAAAATTTTCATCAAATGGCTTTGATAATTCCGATGCCTAGAAAAAGAAATAATAGATTACAATGATTAGTATGGATAACCTTATAAACTTTCATGAAGATGTAAATTGTGGGGGAACCCTGGGTGACAGCTTGGGGACAGAGTCCTCCAAAAGGGTGAAAATCACCCTTTATTGGCATTCTGTCACCAGGATGTCAGCCAGGGTGTCAAGCATACATTGTAGGGGCACCCTGTGTGACAGCTTGGGGACAAAGTGCACCCAAAGGGGGAAAATCACCCTTGGGATGCATTCTGTCCCCAGGCATTTTGTGGAAGTCACGATCAGCTCAAAAGCTGATCGATCATATTTTCAAAACAGAGCCAATATAAATGGTAGGTTTTTAACCCCTTAAGGACTTATTACATACCGGTACGTCATGGTTCCCGAGTCCTTAAGGACCCATGACATACCGGATCGTCATGAGTAGTTCCGATCACTGCTGCTCAGCCAGCAGTGATCGGAACAAGGTACCTGCTGAAATCATTCAGCAGGTACCTTGTTACAATGCCCAGGGGGGTCCTGTGACCCCCCCCATATCGGCGATCGCTGCAAACCGCAGGTCAATTCAGACCTGCGGTTTGCAGCGCTTTGTGCGATCTCTGACCCCCGTGGATCAGAGACTAAATGCCCCCAAAGTGTTCATTTTTAATCCCCTTGCAGCCCGGGGGTGGTTGCGGGCGGCGGTGCGGGAGGGGGGTGGTGCGGCAGGCGGGATCGCAATTGAAATCCCCCGCCTGCCTCCTCTGTATTCTTCCCTGGTGTCTAGTGGTTTTAGAAAAGTGTCAGCACATTGCTGACACTTTGCTAAAAAAATTGCTGACATCTGTGCTGCAGATGTCAGCAGTTTTAACCCCTTCCATGCCAAGGTCCATACGGACCGCTATATGGAAGGGGTTAACAGGGGGGGAGCTCCCTCCCTCTCCCATCGGGGGCTGCTGTGCCTTTGCAGCCCCCCGACAGGATGGGATCGCAGAGGGAGGGAGCCCCCCTCCCTCCCTATCACCCGCTGCTGACAGCAGCGGATGATGGTTACCATGGCAGCAGGACGCTTTCAGAGGCGTCCTGCTTGCCATGGTACTGTAAGTCTAATCAGACTTGTGCTAAATGCACAAGTCTGCTTAGGCTATGTAAAGTAAAAAAATACAGTACAGTACACTGTATAGTGTACTGTACTGTATTAGATAGACACCAGATCCACTGGATCTACAAGAACCAAGTGGGTCTGGGTCAAAAAAAATGTAAAAAAGTAAAAATACATATCACTGAATAAAAATTAAAAAAACAAAATACACTACACATATTAGGTATTGCCGCGTCCGAAAAAACCTATAAAAATATTACATGACCTAACCCCTCACGCAAATACCCTCCAAAAAAATGGTGTAAAATAAGCTATTTTTACATCACAAAAAGTGTAATAAAAAGCGATCAAAAAGGCGTATGCCTCTCAAAATAGTAGCAATCAAACCGCCATCTCATCCCGCAAAAAATGAGCCCCTACATATGACAATCGCCCAAAAAAATTAAAAAAATATGGCTCTCAGACTATAGAGACACTAAAACATTTTTTTTTTTTCTAAAATGATGTTATAGTGTTAAAGTAAAATAAATTTTTAAAAAGTATACATATTATGTGTATACATGTGCATCCGTAAGAATCTGCTATATAATAATATCACATGATCTAACCCCTCAGATAAATACCTTAAAAAATTAAAAATAAAAACAATGTAAAAAAAAAAAACATTTTTGTCACCTCACATCTCAAAAACTGTAATAGCAAGCGATCAAAAAGTTATATGCACCCAAAAAATAGTGCCAATCAATCCGTCATCTCATCCCGCAAAAAATGATACCCTACAAGACAATCGCCCCAAAAAATAAAAAAATATGGCTCTCTTTTGTTTCAAAAATAATATTATTGGGTAAAACTTAAATAAATATAAAAAAAGTATACATATTAGGTATCAATGCGTCTGTAACACTAAAAAAATAACACATGAACTAACCCCTCAGGTGAACACAGAAAGAAAATTATATAAATACCGTGTCAAAAGTCTTTTTTGTCACCTTACATCACAAAAAGTGTAATAGCAAGCGCCAAAAATGTCATATGCACCCCAAGATAGTGCCAATCAAACCGTCATCTCATCCCACAGAAAATGAGCCCCTACATAAGACAGTCGCCCAAAAAATAAAAATTTAAAATATGGCTTTCAGAATGTGGAGACACTAAAAAATAATTTTTTTCAAAAATGCTTTGTTATGAAAAACTGAAACAAAAAACGCAAAAAGTAGTCATATTTGGTATTGTCGCATCCGTAACAACCTGTTCTATAGAAATAGCACACAATCTAACCTGTCAGTTCAACGATGTAAATAGAAAAAAAAAAAAACGGTCCCAAAACAGCATTTTTTTTGCAAATTTTCCATTTTAATCCATTTTTCCAGTAACAAAGCAAAGGTTAACAGCCAAACAAAACTCAATATTAATTGCCCTGATTCTGTAGTTTGCAGAAACACCCCATATGTGGTCGTAAACTGCTGTATGGCCAAACGGAAGGGCGTAGAAGGAAGGGAACGCCATATGGTTTTTGGAAGGCAGATTTTGCCGGACTGGTTTTTTGACACTATGTCCCATTTGAAGCCCCCCTGATGCACCCCTACAGTAGAAACTCCAAAAAAGTGACCCCATTTTGGAAACTACGGGATAAGGTGGCAGTTTTGTTTGTATTATTTTAGGGTAAATATGATTTTTGCTTGCTCTATATTACACTTTTTTTGAGGCAAGGTAACAAAAAATAGAAATTCTGAAATGTCATCTCCATTTGCCAATAACTCTTATGGAACACCTAAAGGGTTAACAAAGTTTGTAAAACCGGTTTTGAATATCTTGGGGGGTGTAGTTTCTTAGATGGAGTCACTTTTATGGAGTTTTTACTCTAGGGGAACATCAGGGGGGCTTCAAATGGGACATGGTGTCAAAAATCCAGTCCAGCAAAACCCGCCTTCCAAAAACCATATGGCGTTCCCTTCATTCTGCGCCCTGCCATTTGGCCATACAGCATTTTATGGCCACATATGGGGTGTTTCTGCAAACTACTGAATCAGGGCAATAAATATTGAGTTTTGTTTGGCTGTTAACCCTTGCTTTGTTACTGGAAAAAAATGGATTAAAATGGAAAATGTTACAAAAAATCGAAATTCTGAATTTTTTTCTCCATATGCCATTAACTCTTGTGGAAAACCTAAAGGGTTAACAGCATTTGTAAAATCAGTTTTGAATTCTTTGAGGGGTGTAGTTTCTAGAATGGGGTCATTTTTGGATGGTTTCTATTATGTAAGCCTCACATAGTGACTTCAGACCTGAACTGGTCCCTAAAAAGTGGGTTTTGGAAAATTTCTGAAAAATTTCAAGATTTGCTTCTAAACTTCTAAGCCTTGTAACGTCCCCAAAAAATAAAATAGCATTCCCAAAATGATCGATACATGAAGTAGACATATGGGGAATGTAAATCAATAACTTTTTTGGGCGGTAGTAATATGTATTATAGAAGTAGAGAAATTAAAACTTGCAAAATTGCTAATTTTTCCAAATTTTAGGTACATTTGGTATTTTTTTATAAATAAAAATGAAATTTGTTGACTCCATTTTACCACTGTCATGAAGTACAATATGTGACGAAAAACAATCTCAGAATGGCCTGGATAAGTAAAAGCGTAAATGTGGTACGAAGCATGTACGTAAATTTCTTTTTTTTTTTCCATTGACATTTCTTTTTCCAGAATTCATGCACATTTGGATTAGTAACTCTATATGCAAGTACATTCTTTTGATATATGCTTGGCTGCTGATAGTCTATGGGCGCATCGGTATATATTTTAGAAAGTGATCCTGTCATATACCACAAATATTTCAAACATTATACTAACTGAAAATAAATATTATTTTAATATATTTAAAAAAAATATATTAATATTTAACTGTATTAAAATATATAAAGTATTAATGTAATATATTTATTTGGTCACTTTATCACAAAATTATAGAATGTCCAATGGTGTATTATTGCTAAATTTATCAAACGTCTTATAGTTTTTAAAATTGTGTATATCTTTAATCCTTTTGTCTAGAAATGCTATGCTATTCTCTTATGCTACCCCACTACTAGTGTTTTTAAAAAGTTGCAGTGATACATCTAGAGTGAAACTAATTAACACAGCTAAACACGCTTACTTTCTTCTTAATTTTTTAAAATTGCAACATTTTTGCCAAGTAACCCCAAAAAGATACAAAGCCCTATTCTGCGACTCTTTAAAGCCAGAATTCTGAAGTGCATAACTTGATAAATTTCCCCCAAAGTGTTTAAAACCGCAGGTGAATGATCTGAGTGTAAAACTAGAATTGCACATTGACATTTCTCCACTTAAACCTATACAATTGTATTTTAGATTACCATGGGTTGGAAACATAGATATCTGATATGTTCTTTGTCAAATAATGCAGAATACATTTATATTGGAGATTAAAATAGACCCTTACTGTAGTTCAGACCTGATGGAGTGGTAGTAATTGTTCATACTGAGAAGAACTGTAATGTTAGCATGCTCCAGTGAATCTTTTGAAAGGTATTTAAGTCCATTTATTTTATGTATGTATGAGCTATTTTACCAGCTTGAAATGCTGCATATATGAATAGCATTATTGCATGGATTGCTTAGCAGTGTCTAATCTTAGGAAGTAGCTGTAAATCAAACACTACATTAAAACTCCCTGTGTGACATTGGCTAACGCATCAACAACTTGCTGCTATGTGTACATATCAGATGCATGGAATAACCTGGGTTCTGGTATGAATGTCAGATGTATGCTCTGTAATTTTCAACTAATTTGCAGTAAGATGTTGACTTTATGTTTAACCCCTAACAAAAGACCTGTCACTAGGTCATACAAGGTGTACACATTGCCAACGTGTCCATTAGCATTTGTTTTGTTTTTTCCCTGTCCGTAGAGTCTTTTTCTGAACTTTGATGCTGTCAGAGTAGTCTGGCACATTGTGATCTTGCAAGATCTGGCTTATGTTGTGGTGTGTGCAGTGATGGACACCATAACTTTCAATTTTTCTGTCATCACAACCATTTACGGACTTGTTTTGTTGTGTGTTGTACTTTTTATTGGCATTTTTTGGTGGGTGCAATAGGAATAAAGCATTGACAAATTGAGTTTGGGTTTAGTTTTTTGGGGGTGTAGATTATGCTCTTTATTTTGCTTTTGAAATGTAGGATCTACAAAAAAAAACATAAATTCTGGCATAATTTTTTTTATTTTATTTTACAGAATTCACAGAGTGGGTTAAATAATGCGATAATGTTATAATTAGGGCTGTAATAGACACAGATGTAGGGGCCAGCCCCTAGAATTACGTCTCAATATTGCATTTTCAATAATAGGTTTACATGGACTGCGATGACTTTTTCCAGCCACCAGATGTTGCTGTGGCTGGAAAAAGTGGCTGAGTCAAACAGTTGAATTTTTGTTGGTTCTCAGAGGACAGGAGAGAACAGGACATTCCCAGGTCTGGGCTGGTTTGTGTGTGTGCCCTGGAAGCTGTTAGGCTGGCTGCCATGTGAGGAGCCAAGTTGAGAGACTAATGATGAGACACGGGCCCTTACTGATGGAGTCCTGAGAAACTGGCTATGTATGGGACAGATTAAAATAGGCTCTGAAATGAAGTGCTGCAGCTGTAATCAAGAGAGAAGCAGGTCACGCGCTGAGACAAGCAAGCGATCGATTCAGGAGCCAGAGGACATGTGCCACCACTTTCCGGACAAGACAATCATCCACCTCGTGGGAAAAGACTACATCACAGACCTCTACCCAGATAACTCCAGAACTGTGAGTGTGCATCGGTGCTAATCCACGGTAAGGCATAGAGAAGGTTTCATTAGTCAGAGCATTGTAGAAAACGCTCCCTGGTTAGTGGGGATCAGACAGGTTTATAGAAGAGGAGAGTATCGTGTATTTCTATCTGCATGCTTATGAGAACGCATATACTACGCATATACTATACTACGTTTCAAATATTCTTCCTGTAAGGTTGTGTAAATTTGTTAATACTGTTCTTGACAATTACCGATTGCGCCCCTGGCGTATCGGTATAGTACTGTTAATCGTAAGTGCAGGCCATTATATTTTGTCGTTCAATAAAACTGGCATTTGTTTAGCCTCCTCGTCTGCTGCAGCATATTTGAATCCTGCCTTGCGGTCCCTCCCCCACCAGACCGCTACACAGACACCCTACACACAATTATATGTAGTATTTTTTTTTTTTTTGTTCTTTTGTTTCCCCACATACAATTTGTAAGTTTTTTGTTTTGTTTTTTTTACATTTTTTTGTCCTACTATGGGACATGACTATGTTATCTCTCACATAATGTATTGAAGTTCTGCTGCAGTGCAGTGAACTATGCTTGAAAACTAGTATTGAGCGAAGCAAATGAATCCGAATTTTCTTTGGGCTTCGTGGTAACTAATCAGTTTTTCCTAAAATAGAGACTGCACGTGCTACAAAGTGAAAGTAAGAAGCCCGGGAATGCAAAATCACCCATAATGCAGTGCAGCCAGCCAATCCGCAGATAGCCATCCCTTGAGATGTCACAGCCCTAAAAACCCTCATCCCGCAAGGTCTCCGCCATTTTCCTGTGAGCTGAGCATAGAAAGAGACATGACAAGCGCTAGGCAGAATAGTGCTAAAAACAATTAATAGAAGAATATAGTGTGGGGAGACTTATTCTGCGTCAGTTTTATTTTTTTATTCCTACATTTACTTAGGCTACTTTCACTGCACATTTCAGTTCTCTGAAATGTGCCGAGTCAACCACATGGAAAGGGAGGGACTGTAGTACCAGCAACTTGGCCAGGAGCAGGGTCAACCTCTACACCTAATAAGTTGTTACATACTGTTGTCTCTTTGCAATTACCTAGGTGATCGATAGCTGGTGAAATGAGTGACGAGGAGAAAGAAAAGGAAGAGCATCAGGACCTGTAGACGATGGGAAGGAAACACAGCTCCCTTTCTGCTGAGGTGGTGGAACCCTGACTGCTGGAGAAGGGATGGGGGCCGATGGGAGATGCATCAGGCTGTACAACATCATTAGCGCCACAGTTTTCATGGCCACTTTATGGTGACACTCCATTTGTTGACACAGAACTGTGGTGCCAACATTGACACCCTGGCCAAGCTTCACCTTCTGCCCACAGATCCTACATATGGCCACGCTGACATACTCCAGCGACTTGATGAAAAATTCCCACACCGGCGACAATGGCATTTTACCCCCACCACTGCATGATGACTGCCTGTCTCTGCTTCTATGAAGCCGTGCACCGCTAGTTGTCTCCGGACAGATAGGCTTCTGAGTAGCAGACGGTCTACTCAAGGTACATTTGGCTCCAGATCTCACAGTGCTGCCAATCTGACGATGTCTCACGGGCAAGCTGCCACCTTCGCCCCCTGATGATGATGATGATGATGATGATGAAGCCCACTGTTTAATCGGCTCCCACATGAGATCGGCTACATCATCATCCAAAAATGTCTGCTCGTCACTTATGGCACCCTCACCAGTCTCATGGCTGTGTCCCTGACAGCTCGCAACACCTGCTCCCACGCGACTCTGTCACTACTTGCACGCCTTCAGGAGATAGCAGCGGGCCTCTCCTCCAAATCGGGGCTTGGCAGTATCTGCTGACTGTCCTCAGTAATATCTTCCTCACTGAAAAGCAGAGCACAGGCAAGATACATCACTTGCCTGGCAGAAGGAGCAGCAAAGGAAAGAGGCAGGTTCAGGACAGGTGAGGGCACAGAACTTGTTCATGGGCCATGCCAACTAAGTGTCTTGTCAGAGGAACCCACAGAATCCTGGCTGTGGGTGTCTGATGTCAGTTAAGATGTTGAAGACCAAGTCAACAATTTCATGATAGCAGGATTGGTCACTAGTGATTAGTGATGGGCGCGAATATTAGAATCGTGAATTTTAATTGTGAATATCGCTACTTCAAGAATTCGCAAATATTTAGAATATAGTGGTATATATTCGTAATTTTTAAATATTCTAAATTTTTTCATCTGAACCCATGATCCCTCCCTGCTTCTTGCTTGTGGGCCAATGAGAAGGCTGCAATGTCTTTGTCTGAGCTTAGCAACATCCCTAGCAACCAATAGAAAGTTGCCTACCCCTTTAGTATATAAGAACCTCCCCAGCACCCATTGTATGCAGTAGTTTGCAGATCTGAGAGAGACAGCAGTGTTATTGCTGTGCTCTCTGCTTTCTGTGTCATTACATTAGATAGTAAGTTAGTTAGTTAGTTAGTTAGTTAGTTAGTTAGTTAGTTAGTTAGCTTATATATATAATATAGATAGTTAGTGGAAGATAGTCAGTGTAGGTTAGATAGTGATATAGTGTAGCTGTTCATACATGCTACATACATAGTGCTGTATGTATGTATGCAACATACATACATACATACATACATACATACATAGTGCTGTGATGTCACAAGTTCACAACAATATTTGCACCAATCACTAATATGTATTGCGCGTATTGCGCCAAAATATTCGCATAATTAGTGCAGATTCCGCAATCGCAAATATATTGGAGCACTCTATCTGCATATAAAGCTATTGTAATGTTCTGCCGTGCCAACCATTTTCTCCAGTCCCAGGAAACTTCTAGCAGCTTGAAAAATGAAGCTATAGTGACCCACGCCTGTATTGCGCTCGCATTACGCGCATATTACATTGCTGGTTTTCGCAATCAAGACCATATTTGCGAATTCCCGAATTTGCAAATATATGACGAATATTCTACCAAATATTTGCGAAATATTGCAAATTCGAATATTGTCCCTGACGCTCATCACTAACTAAAACACGACCACTGGATAACACTGACAGCTCTTACCTGTCGCTGCATCTGCTGCTACAACCATCCCTTCTTCTGCTGCTACTCCTGCTCACTCCAGCAAAATGTTTGCCACTTCCCGTTCCTTTGTAGGGCCTTGACACCTCTTTGTTGGACATACTGTACAGTAACAGTAACTGTATATGTAAAACAGGTTATTCAATATCAATGTGAACACCTCAATAACAGTTATATTACACAGGTTATTCACCCCAATATGAGAATCAAGGCGTAATGGAATTGTTTATCTCTGAAACAAGGTAGACACCCCATCAACAGTTACATTACACAGGTTATTCCCTACGATATGAGAATGAAGGTGTAATAGAATTGCTTATCTATTGCACAAGGTGGGCCTCCCTAGTAACAGTTACATTACACAGGTTATTCACCCCAATATGGGAACAAAGGCGTAATAGAATTGCTTACCTATTACACAAGGTGGGCACCCTGCTAACAGTTATATTACACAGGTTATTTACCCAAATATGACAATCAAGGTCTAATGGAACTGTTTATCTATGAAACAAGGTAGACACCCCACTAACAGTTGTTTTACACAGGTTATTCACCCCAATATGATAATGAATGCGTAATAGAATTGCTAATCTATTACACAAGGTGGGCACCCCCCCTACAGTTATATTACACAGGTTATTTACCCCCATATGACAATCAAGGCCTAATGGAATTGTTTATCTATGAAACAAGGTAGACACCCAACTAACAGTTATTTTACACAGGTTATTCACCCCAATATGATAACGAAGGTGTAATAGAATTGCTAATCTATTACACAAGGTGGGCACCCCACCAACAGTTATATTACACAGGTTATTTATCCCAATATAACAATCAAGGCCTAATGGAATTGTTTATCTATGAAACAAGGTAGAAGCCCCACTAACAGTTATTTTACACAGGTTATTCACCCCAATATGAGATGGGAGGCGTAATAGAATTGCTTATCTATTACCCAAGGTGGGCACGCCACTAACAGTTACATTACAAAGGTTATTCACAACAATATGAGAATGAAGGAGTAATAGAATTGTTTATCTATTAAACAAAGTGGGCACTCCAATAACAGTTATATTAGACAGCTTATTCACCCCAATTTGAGAATCAAGGCATAATAGAATTGCTTATCTATTAAACAAGATGGACACCATTCAATTAGCTATCTATGTGCCCTACAGAGGAGATTGATGCAAAATGCACTGTGTCCTATGGATTCCTTCAGTTTACAGAGCCTGCACTGTGCTGCAGTGTCCCTATGCTCTCCCTATGCCCTCCCTATATTGTCAGTAAACTCTCTCTAAGATCTCCCCACACTGTCCCTATACTAGATTTTACTATTAAAAGTTTTGTAAAACACTTTCCCTAGCACTTCTCTCCCTATGCTCAGTTCACTGTAAAATGGCCGAAGACTAGACAGGATGGGGCTTTTTATAGTACTGTGACATCACAGGGGCTGGCTGCGCTGCATTATGGGTGATCCCTCATTTCCGGGCTTCTTACTTTCACTTTGTAACATGTGCAACTGTAATTTTAGAAAAAATCCAATTCATTACCACAAAGCACAAGGAAATTTGGATTCGTGACAAATCGAGTTTTTCCTGAAATTCAGATTGAATTTATCACCACCGGCGTACCGATCACAGACGTGTGACGCAAAGGGAGGGAAAAGGGGAAGACCTGTCCAAGGGAGAGGGAAAGGTGGTGACTCCTAACTCACCTAGAAGCTGGCAACTGACTGCCCTGACCCCCCTAGACAGGTTTTTCACCCGTACGCCGATCACGTGCCTAAACCCTGGCTTTCCTTAAGCTGAGCCCTAAGTAGTGAATAGGGCGGTGGGAGCACTAGTCCTCACCACTAACACTAAAGGAAAACACCAGGGAGAGGACAGACAATACAGACAAAACATATAAGCCCAGGTGGGTGACAACAGCAGACAACAAAAGCCCAAAAGGGATCCGGAGGGTAATGCTCTGGTACGACAACCAGGAACAACAGCTACACAGCTCCAGTGGGTCAGTATAGAAGTCCAGGCAGGAAGCTCTATATCTGGCAACCAGAGAAGTGGGAAGGGGGAATGTAAGAAGGTTGGGAGTGACAGGCAAGAAACAGCTGAGGAGAAGAAGCTACAGATTCCTGAGTGAGACAAAAAGGATTGTGAGGCAAACACAGAAAGCTACCATTATGTAACAGCGCGATCTTTAGACATAGATCGCGCAGCCACCCGCTGCGACTTCCTGACCCCGGGTATAACGGAGTCAGACGTGGCTCCTGACACCCTCGTGACAGAATTTGACTTTGTTAACTCGGATACGCTCAACACTACCCAGAATCCTTTTCTCCTTCTGAAGCTCCAGCTGTCTTCAGAAGACATAGTTACTGTCAAAGAAAGCAGCTACTATACCTTGGAGAATCTGGATGGCAAATCTGGACACTGGAAAAGATGTGGATGCACTGTCACGGTGCGGTTCACTGTGACAGTTGTGGCTGTGTAGGCTGGCTGCATGCCCTTTCGCGTACTGGTTGCAGGCTGCCTTCTGTGTAGGCTGGTTGCTTGGGGCTGCGTGCTGGCTACAGTATCTTATGTGAACTGTTGCCTGTAAATGCGTGCACTCCCCGTGTCTGCTTCTCTGTGCAGTTCCTGTCTCTGGTGCCATGCAGGCTGGCTGCAGTCTCCCTCGCAAACTGGCTGCAGGCTGACACCTGTGTATGCTGGTTGCTTGGGACTGCGTGGTGTGTGTGAACTGTGGCCTGTATCATTTGTTCTATGGTTCTGATGGGGTTAACTTCCCCTGGTCTGTTCCTGGGTGTGTCTTATCAGGTGCCCTTAGGCAGCTATATCTACCTGTGAACTGTGGAGCTTGGTCAGTCTCTTGTGTCTTGCTGGGTGTAGCACCTCACTGCTCACCCAGGAGGTCAGTCTGTCCTGTGCTTTACTGGGTGTAGCTGTCACATTTGGGTGTATGAGGGAACACCACACCGAATAAAGGAGGGAAAGGGGTAGAGGGAATAAGGCCTGGAAACTAGGGAAAGGAGATGGACACCTCCTAGTAAAACCCTAATCAAAGTCCTGACTAACTACCAGTATCAACAGACCTCAGAGGTAGGTGAGTTCATACACTGGAATACCTAATGTCCAAATTACCCTATAGGAACCTGGTACTAATGTCAGGACTGAGACAACCTGTTCCTCCAAAAGGAAGGACGAACAGGAGTCTCCCTCAGGCCTTAATACAAATGACAGGGAAATGCAACACACAAAATAACCCAAACAAATTACAAAAGGGAAAGAAAACATTCAACTTCAAGTAGATATGGCAGCACCAGGAACTCAGCCAAGATCCATACACCAGCAATCCACAACTCAAACAGAAGCTATAAACGGCATAGCATAGTGGGAGAAACAGCAATAAACAGAGATGGTTAAATGACCATAATTGCCACAAGGTGTTGCAAGCACCAGAAACAACACAGAAGTCATTTAATCCAAATGGAAAACATGTCAGATCAAACCACATGTTGCCAGTCTCACCGATCTCCTTCTACCTGTAGCGGGAACTTCCGTAACAGTAGCCCCTTGCTGCTGACCCAGGGGGTTTTGCTATCTGCCCTTGTTTGTGGTGCAACCTGGTAATGTGTTGTAGTTGTTGCTTTGTCTTCTGTACCTGTCCTGTGATGATGTTGATGTTGTTATACTTATGCATGTCTTACCTGTTCTCTGTCTGGATCCACTCTGTTTCATGCCTAGCAGTGCTCTAACTGTGTCTGATAGCTTGGCAGTGCTAAACTGCTTCCGATCCTGCCTGTTCCATGTCCAGCCTGGAAGTGCCTACTGCTTTTGATACATGTCTGCCCTGCGGGGCCTTACTGCTTCTGTTCCTGTGTTTGTCCTGCCTTCGTGAGAGGGTCCCTGGGTTCTCTGGAGGGAGGATTTTTAGTCTGTGTGCAGCTCTGCCTGAGACCGCCATGCTTCCATTACTCTTGGGGTCCAGGCATTTGCTACTGTGCTGGTTCCTGTTTGTTTGTCATCTGATCCATGTCCTGTGGATGCTTGGGTTCCAGTTCTGTTGTTGTCTGTTTCCGCTGGTGCTTGCACCAGCATGGTTCTTTGCAGGTAGGGGCCAAGTGTACAAGGACATTCCTGGAGGTGCGACCAGTAACCCCTCGGCCCAGTTCATCCCCACCACCAGGGGCTCTGTGAAGAATGGGGCTCACTGGCTCTCCGCCCTCTGGGTTTTGCCTCTGGTCTGCCGGTGCACTTGGTTCTGTGGTAGGTCTACCACTATTGCCTAACCTGCATCTATTACTGTCATGTGCTTTTATTACATGTGTAATAAAGTATTCTGTTGGTCCTTGGTCTGTATTTTGCCTGTGTCTTGTTTGCAAGACGTCCTGGAGGTCTGCCTTGGGCCTCCGGCATGTGACATGCCCGATCTCTTCTACGTTTTCTTAGTCATCTCTCTAAACGTACAGTTAATGCCATGGTCTTGTCAAGAGAAGCGAGCAAGACCTTAAAGGGGTTGTTTCACTTCAGCAAATAACATTTCTTATGTAGAGGAAGATAATACAAGCCACTTACTAATGTACTGTTACTATCCATATTGCTTCCTTTGCTGGCTGGATTCATTTTTACATCACATTATACACTGCTCATTTCCTTGGTTACAACCACCCTGCAATCCAGCAGTGGAGGTCGTGCTTGCACGCTGTAGGAAAAAGCAATAGCCTATGTGCACTCCCATGGTCCAGGCGACAAGGGAGGCCTGTGCTTTTTCCTATAGTGTGCAAGCACATCCACTACTGATGGATTGCAGGGTGGTCGTAACCATGGAAACAAGCAGTGTAAATGTGATGGAAAAATGAATCCATCCAGCAAAGAAAGCAATATAGGCAATCACAGTACATTAGTAAGTGCCTTGTATTAACTTTCTCTACATGATAAATGCTATTTGCTGAGGTGAGCCAACCCCTTTCAGTGTGTCAGAAAGCCCCTTGCGGAATTTCCAGAATAGTCCTTAACCAGTCCGTGTCCCTGACAGAGTGAAGCTAATTTGAACTCCATAAACCAGTCCTGTCAGGTTCATTATAGAACAAACCAAGAGCAGAAAAAAATTATCCACAGAAGATGGCTCAGGATAGTCAAGAGGAAGAGAGAACATCTATTCCTGGGGATCCCCTTGCAAGAAGAAGGTCTGAGAAAAAAATATATTTAGCAACTCTCCCTGAAAGACACCAACTACTTCCTACCAATAAACAAATCAATCAGGCAATTTAAATTGGGGTTCTAGGAGCTGTGAGGGAACGGTCACAAGGGGTGGATACTGAGTATTCTCTTGGTGCTGATCCCTTTCCCCAATGTACTTGGGGTACATATTTATACGATATATCATCAATTGCAGATAGGTTTGAGTCGTACATCTGAGAGCAGCCACATTTGTGTACCTACCCTCCTTTCACCACTATAGGATTTCTAAAAATAGCTGAGCACTGGCTTGGATATTTATGGCAGTCCCATAGTGGGGAATGTAGAGGTGGATGTGCTTGCATGGTGAACTCTCTATTCACGACTACAGGACTTCTGAAAATAGCCAAGTGCACACGCTTGGATATGTTGAGACCTCCCATAGCGATGAATAGAGCGCACACTAAGCCTGTGTGGTGTGCTCTCCTTCACTTTGGGGGCCCCATTCTCTAAATAGGTACGGGTCCCACCTATGGGACCCACACCTATCTGACATTAATGGCATATCCTAGCAATATGCCATCAATGTCCCAGATGGGCCAACCCCTTTAAAGGGGTTATTTCATCTAAGATTGGTGACATATCACTAGGAGATGTCACCAGTCATGTCCGGGTCCCAACTCTTATCTCCCAAATGAGACCCCCTGGACTTTCCTCCAGTCAGTACAGTACACAGGCAAGGGTCAGGTCAGAAAACAGAGGGTAAAAGTCGGTAAACAGACAGAGGTCGGTAGAGGAGACAAGCTGGTCTGGACTATTGGCACAGCAGAGCAAGAGGCTGGATAAGTGATGTAACACCTGTGCCTGCTTGGAGTGGAAAACCAGAAAAGACAGACCAATAGAGTAACAGCACAACCTCTCCTGACTCACTGTTCTCTTTGAAATAGACTTTTGCAGGGACATCTTCAGAAAAAACGGGGAATCATTCTTTACCAGAACAAAAATCTTGCCTCTAAGGCATTCCGTTATACATTCCGTCATAATAGAAGTCTATGGGCTGCATAACAGAACCATCCCATTTCCGTTATGCTGGAGACCTCTTCTTTATAACGGAAACTAGACAGATCTGTTATGCAAGCCATAGACTTCTATTATGACGGAATAAATAACAGAATGCCTCTAATAGAATTGCGTCAGGGTCCATGGTAATGGAATCCATAACGCAATTCACTAAATACCACAAAACGAACCACAAACGAATTTCAAAATATGAAATTTGCTAATGAAATGAAATAATAGTGACGTTGTACTTTGATATTATACCCATCCATGTTTGTTACAATTACTGTATGTATATCAAGTGCAAGTGGGATGGCTACTTCCATACTTTCATATATATCACTATGTTGATATGTAATATTACTATTGATGTTTCTGGCTTTATTCATTGGATCTTTCCACTGTATTGTATTTTTAATAATTGAAATAAATGTGTATGTTTTAGGGCTCATGCACATAATTTTTTTTTTTTCTGTGTCTGTTTTTTATTAATTAGCAGGAGTCTGCATAAGGGTACTTTCACACTTGCGTTATTCTTTTCTGGCATAGAGTTCCGTCTAAAGGGCTCTATGCCGGAAAAGAACCGATCAGGCATATCCCAATGCATTCTGAATGGATAGAAATCCATTCAGTTTGCATCAGTATGCCTTCCGTTCAGTCACTGTCAGGCGTTCTCGGCGGACATAATACCGCAGCATGCTGCGGTATTATTTCCGTCCAAAATGCCTGATCAGTCGCCGGATCCGGCATTAATTCCCATTGACTTGCATTAGTGGCGAATCCGACATTGCGAAACAACTGAAGGACGGATTCGTCCTTACGGTCTGCGCATATGACGACCAGGAGAACTGTGAAAAAGACTGTAAGACGGATCCGTCCATCCGCATGACAAGCGGAGAGACGGATCCGTTCTAGCAATGAATTTGTAGACAGATCCGCACCCAGATCCGTCTACAAATGCTGTCAGTTGCCACACTCATCGGCGGATCCGGCAGGCAGCTCCGACGACGGAACTGCCTGCCGGATCACACGAACGCAAGTGTAATAGTAGCCTAAGGGTGTATAAATTCCTACCTCCTCTCAGTTGGAGTTCCTGAGAGGATGTGATAAGGTGAGTTTCACACCTGTTCACATGGTGCGGTGTTGCGTGGCGGCCATTGCTGCTTTAGTGCTCTGCTGGAGGGGCCCAGTGCCAGGGTGGCTTTGCCAGACAGCGGGGGCACTGTTTGACTGCTGGGTCCTGCTGTCTGCTGGTGCGGTGCTGCAGCCAAATTTAGAGTAGGTTGCTACGCCAAATTTAGAGTAGGTTCCCATTTAAAGAGGCCACCTTGTCATGGTGAGTGGGCCTATGCTTTTTGATCAAACTGTATACCAATGCCTCATGTACAGCATGCAACATAGGGGTAGGGATACTATAAATTGTGCTGAGTATCAGTGTTATTATGCTGAGAAGCAGTCATTAGATAAAAGCATAGTATTGAGGATGTGCGATCCAGTTTCACTTATATTTTACACAGTTTGTATTTTAATTATTGAAATAAATTTGTAGGTTTTAGGGCTCATGCACATAAAAAAAAAATCTGTGTCCTTTTTTTTTTAAGGGGGGGTGCATGTGAAATCATTTACTTTAATGGGGCCACAAAAAAAAAATGACTCCTTGTGTATTCCGTGTACATATGTCCACATGGCTGTTCCACAAAAAAAATTAGAACATATCCTATTATTGTCCACATTATGGACAAGGATAGGACTGTTCTATTAGGGGCCATTCCACAAAATGCGGAATGCACGCAGTTGGCATATGTGTTTTGCGGATCCGCAATTTGCAGACCGCAAAACAACAAGTGTTGTGTGCTTGAGCCCTTATAGGAATTTCTTCCTATTGAAAAAACAAAAGTTGGATTCAAAATGGCCAACTTCAGAATGGCCGCCATGGTCACCACCCATCTTGAAAAGTTCCCCCCTCACATATACTAATGTGCCACAAACAGGAAGTTAATATCATCAACCATTCCCATTTTATTAAGGTGTATCCAGATAAATGGCCCACCCTGTATATTATATTTCTATCAGGCACTGCCCCTTGTATGGATTATACACGGTTTAGAGACAATACAGTTCATTTCCTCTGAAGACAAATGCTCCAGAGGGCTCCTTATTAAAGTATGCGTATGCAAGCCCATCTCATCAGACACTACAGAGATGACAGACAGTTATCACTTGGAAATACAATGGATAACAGCAACAGTTATCACTTGGAAATACAATGGATAACAGGAACCTCACGTACATGACAGCAAGCTGTAACGAGTTTAACTTGTTAGCATCTTTATTAACTCAGCTGATATGTAAAGGACCCTTACATGAATTATACCTGGCAAACACCAGTATTGTAAGGAAACTGTAACAAATGACTCATTCCAGTTTCCTCTGGTTTTTCTTACCAAAATGTCCTATAAATACACGTACTATTGAATAAAGACTTCAGATCTTAACTATTCCAGTTTGAGCACTGATTGGTTAATTTCTCCCAGCTGGAGGAGAGAGTATTCACTGAAAGGGATAATTCACCGGTGGAGGTCTGATGCCTCATTGTATAACCATCTCATAACCACCTCGGATTGGAAAGAGCTATCATCATCATCGTACAAGTGCAGAATATTGTAGGCCAGGCTATGCCCCTCTGGGTTCCTGGGACAGATTTTCAAATTAGCTTTCCTAGGCCTATCTGATGCCGGCAGATGTAAGATGTGCTAGCATTCATGTATTTTTCACAGAAACCCAGGAGAACATTGACTGGGTTACAATACTGTTCATGCATATTCAGCTCCCTCCATAAGAAGTACCCCAACCAAGCCTTTCAGGCAGCCAAACAAAGTTTCTTTGCTAAGCTCTGTTAAAGAGTATTTGCCTAGAAAAAGCTGGATTAGTTAAGCTTTTATTTTTGTGGAAATGAGAGTAGCTTGTATGTCTCTTTTCAGATAAGCATTATGTGGGGATACAGGCGCAGCAATAACTGGAAAGCATCGATTGAACGGTTTGACGCTACCACCAAAATTTAGTGGCAAAAAGGTGGAAAATTGTTCTATAAAGCACAAGGAGATATGTATAAATATAACAAAGAAACTGAAAATAAAGAGCAGGACATAAACAGCAAAAAAGTGGGTGCAAATCCTTCCAATGACCTATGACTAAAGTCCTTCAGCATATATGGAAAAAACGGGAGGCAGCACTCCAAATAAAGTTGAAAAACGTGGGTGATTTATTACCTCATGTGATAGCAACGTTTCAACCGCTCCATGCAGTCTTTGTCAACCCATAAATTTATGTGCAAACATGATGTGCAATTATAGCACACTCAATTACATTACATGATTATTCAATTATCAACAAAAACATGATTCTAACATATAATTCCATATAAAAAAGCCCTTATGTGGCAAAAATCTGTACAGTGTCCATGATAGTGCTATATAGCTTAAAATTAATCTATGCATCATAATTCTTGTCTTTAGTGTCTTCAGCAATAAAGTCCCATGCTGTGAATCAGGTGACAGTAAAGTGCTCATTAGTGCTAATTATTCTAAAAAAAACATATGGCTTGGATAGAAAATCTCACGTGGAACCACAGATCCCAGGACCATGTCGGCGTTCATGAAGGCCCATAGCGCAGGCGTCTCCATCCCGTTCTCTCGCAAGAGACGGGACTACATTTCAATATCTAACAAACCATAGTTGCAATGGAAGCGGTGTCTCGACAAGCCCAATGTGCATGCGCCTGCCCGCTCCGCGATACCATTGTCAATAAGCACAAGGGAAACCACAATAAAGAGGGCCGCCATGTCCAACTTGCGCATGCTCATATCCACATTGTATTATCTATTCAAATCAGCAATGTATAAACTATTCAATGCGTGTGTCATCGTGAATAGCTGATTGACGTCTATAAGGCTACTATTTATGCATATATGGTCGGGGATCAAAGGTTGAATCGGGTAACTCCCCAATCAAACCAGGTCCCAGGTTACGCTAGGTCACGGACAACCTTCCTGCTGGCCGTGTACCTATTGTTTCCATAACAACCACACTATGAAGTCAACCCAGGGGCCACCCTGTCAGCAGACAACTAGTCCTGTTACGAAAGGGGGATCACTGGTCTCACATTTGTGTGATCCAGGTCCCCCCCCCCCAATTCCTGTTTAACGTTGCCTCTAAAAAAAATAAAATCATCAGCTTTAATTCACTCCACAATAATAACATGTTTGCACACTTTATGGCTTAACAAAGACTGCATGGAGCAGATGAAATGTTGCTATCACATGGGGTAATAAATCACCCACTTTTTTCAACTTTATTTGGAGCGCTGCCTCCCATTTTTTCCATATATGTATAAATATAGAAACTAGAGTTAAGCATATCAATTTGGAATTTATCCTGAATTTATTTTAAAAAATGGGTATTCTAACAAAGCTAAATATTTTGCAATTCATTTGAGACTAATCAAGAGAGATCCACATGTCAAAAATATGCAATTAAGCAATTTTTTTCCAAAAAAGTGTCAATGATCAAAACACATCTGTGCACTCCCGCCAGCACCAAGGTGGTCTCAGGTAGGTCCTACTCTAAACCTATGCCATTGGGCATATACATTCAGGAGAGCAGACCCTGCACATATAGTGTGCTGCTTCTTGTTGCCTCTGGGTGCAGTCAAGCAACCAATGAGAGGAAGAGCCCACACAGCTATGTGTAACACCCCAGAGTGGAATTACTATTCTTTCAATCCGCTACTCTTTTATTGCTAACAACAATGTCATCTGTGTATTTATTTCAAGATCCTTCACAAGTGTGCATTGATGTTATTGTTATGAAACTGTTTGGCTCATGTACTAAGCCTGGTTTACCAGGTGGCAGCATAAAAGGCAGAGAGATACATAGATAGAATGAAACTCACCATTTCATTATCCTACCCTCTGGGAGGAAGTGAGCTAGTCCTGCATCTTACCAGAAGGGAGGGGCAGCTGTTCCAGGTCTAGTCTAGACAGGGAAGTGTAAGCCTGGGCATGGTCACAGCTGTGTAAAGTAATTAACACTGAAGAGGACAATATACTGCTACAGAGGGATCTGGATAGATTGGTGGCTTGGGCAGATAAGTGGCAGATGAGGTTTAACACTGACAAATGTATAGTTATGCACATGGGAAGGAATAATGCAAGTCACCCGTACATACTAAATGGTAAAACACTCGGTAACACTGACATGGAAAAGGATCTAGGAATTTTAATAAACGGCAAACTAAGCTGCAAAAACCAGTGTCAGGCAGCTGCCACCAATGCCAATAAGATAATGGGCTGTATCAAAAGGGGCATAGATGCCCGTGATGAGAACATAGTCCTATCACTTTACAAATCGCTAGTCAGACCACACACGGAGTACTGTGTACAGTTCTGGGCTCCTGTGAACAAGGCGGACATAGCAGAGCTGGAGAGGGTTCAGAAGAGGGCAACTAAAGTAATGACTGGAATGGGGCAACTACAGTACCCTGAAAGATTATCAAAATTAGGGTTATTTACTTTAGAAAAAGACGACTGAGGGGAGATCTAATAACTTTGTATAAATATATCAGGGATCAGTACAGAGATCTCTCCCATCATCTATTTATTCCCAGGACTATCACTGTGACAAGGGGACATCCTCTGCGTCTGGAGGAAATAAGGTTTGCACACAAACATAGAAGAGGATTCTTTACGGTAAGAGGAGTGAGACTATGGAACTCTCTGCCTGAGGAGGTGGTGATGGTGAGTACAATAAAGGAATTCAAGAGGGGCCTGGATGTATTTCTGGAGTGTAATAATGTTACAGGATATAGCTACTAGAGATGGGCCATGGATCCAGGGAGTACTTCTAATTGCCTGAATGGAGTCGGGAAGGAATTTTTTACTCCCCTTAAGTGGGGAAAATTGGCTTCTACCTCACAGGTTTTTGTTCTTTTTTCCTTCCTCTGGATCAACTAGCAGGATGACAGGCCGAACTGGATGGACAGATGTCTTTTTTCAGCCTTATTTAATATGTTACTATGTTACTATGTTACTATAACAGCCAGTGCAGGCTAAGCTATGCTTGCCATGGAAGCAGACGTATGGAAGCAGTAGGAACAAGGGGGAAGTCTTCTCTGGTTTCCAGAAGATGTAGCAGAAATGGGAAATTGTTCTCCGGCTGGAGCAGGAGCCTCCAAGGAGAGGTACCGTATTTTTCGCCCCATAAGACGCACTTTTCCCCCCCCCAAAAAATGGGGGGAAAGTGCCACTGCGTCTTATGGGGCGAATGCTGACATTTTTACATCGCCAGCTGCGATGTATGCGCGAGCGGGGAGGGATTGGGAGGAGGAGCTGGGGGCCGGCAATTGCGGAGGGGCCGGTGCAGTGACTGTACCGCCCCCCCCCCCCCCCGCTCCAGTGCTGCACTATTAAAATATAAGGTATCTAAATCAATTAAAAGTTCTGGTCCATGCCTCCCACCCCTAATGTTACCGACACACGGCTTGTTCAGTGGATAGCAGGCATTCCGGGCGGCCGGTGCGTCACTCACTGACGTCACGTGCCTGCACCGCCTACTTTATGAATGAAGCAGGCGGCGCAGGCTTGGACGTCAGTGAGGAATGCAGGAATGCCTGCTATCCACTGAACAAGCCGTGTGTCAGTAATATTAGGGGTGGGGGGCATGGACCAGAACTTTTAATTGATTTAGATACCTTATATTTTAATAGTGCAGCACTAATAGTGCAGCACTCCTCCTGCCAGTCCCTCCCCGCTCGCTCAGTTTTATGGGGGGAGGGGGTCTGTGGATGGCACTGTTATGGGATGGGGGATCTGTGGATGGCACTGTTATGGGGTGGGGAGGGTCTGTGGATGATACATATATAACAGTGCCATCCACAGATCCCCCATAACAGTGCCATCCACAGATCCTCCATAACAGTGCCATCCACAGATCCTCCATAACAGTGCCAGCCCTGTTATGCGGGGGATCTGTGAAGGATACTGTTACAGGGGGGCTGTAACAGTATCCTTCACAGATCCCCCATAACAGTATCCTTCACAGATCCCACCCCCATAACAGTGTCAGTCACAGATCCCCCATAACAGTGTCAGTCACAGATCCCCCCCCATAACAGTGCGTCATCCACAGATCCCCCCATAACAGTGCGTCATCCCCAGACCCCTTCATAAGTGTGTCATCCCCAGATCCCCCATAACAGTACGTCATCCCCAGATCCCCCATAACAGTACGTCATCCCCAGATCCCCCATAACAGTGCCATCCCCAGATCCCCCATAACAGTGTCCTTCACAGATCCCCCCCATAACAGTGACATCCACAGATCCCCCATTCACAGACCACCATTAGTTCCAAAAGCACACCTTTTGGTTAAAAATATTTTTTTTCTTATTTTCCTCCCCAAAAACCCTATGTGCGTCTTATGGGCCGGTGCGTCTTATAGGGCGAAAAATACGGTAGCTTGTAGAGCACCAGGACTCCATGCTAATTTACTTTACTGAGTGACAGCCAAAGGCACCCAAATCCAAGGATACCAGACCCAAGCAGAGTTTAGCACAGCAGAGAGAAAGAAAGTAAAGATATCAAGTGTGCCTGCCAGTTTATGCCCAAGCCTGCTGGAACCAAGAAAAAAACCTGACAATTGTTTGGATGCAAGTTTACCCGAGTAAAGCTGCTGTTGAATTTTATCAAGGTCTGGACTCAATTTATTCTTCATCCCCTAACTCAACCCCCTTTATTTCAGAGCCTAAGCCTGGGGTCCCGCTGTATACAGTTAGGAGCACCATGACACATATAGGCCATACCACACCACTCGACATTCCACTAAACCTGGGGCGCGATAGGGCCCTGGGGGCAGCACTTTGCATATGTACCACTTATTCAAGGTCGTCTGTGGGATAGGTGGGGCAAAAGTGCACAAAAATGCAACTCACAAAATAACATAGAAGCGCATTCACACTTAAAGGTGCCACACCTTCAAGTGTATACTACAATCTAAACAAAAAACACGGAAAAAGATAAAGATAAACATCCTGAACGATATGATAAATAAATATGTTGATGTGCATGGCTACATTTATGAAAAAAATCACAGAAAATATTGTACCAACACAATAGATGCAAACATTATATATAGACTAAACCCTCATTCTGATATAATAAAATCTGAGACTCTCAGCCAATATATTTTGATCCAAACACATCTGTGCCCACCTACCAGTGCCAAGCTGGTCTCAGTCAGGCAGGTCCTACTCTAAACCCATGCCGTGGGCATCTACATTCTTGAGACCTGTATTCAGAACCTGCCTGACTAAGAACACCTTGGCTGATTAAAATATATTGGCTGAGAGTCTCAGTTTTTATTATATCAGAATGAGGGCTTAATCTATATATAATGTTTGCATCTATTGTGTTAGTGCATTATTTTCATTGATTTATTTTATAAATGTAGCCATGCGCATCCTCATATTAATTTATTATATCGTGCAGGATGTTTTTTATCTTTATCTTTATTTATTTTTTATGCATCCCTTTTGGGGGGCCAGGCATTGATGACAATGCTCATCTTTTGCTGGTTTTACTTCTTCCAAATCATCCTTTGCCGTCTCCATGTCTAAGAAGTGTCAGCAAGATGCAGAGAGAGGATGAGCTGGATTTTCCTGATGAAATATCATCGGTATTAGATGATGTGGAAAAGGAGGAAAAGCGGAAAAGGGTTCTTCTACCTGTAGGACAGTAGAGCAGTTGGGTTGGAGAAGTGGGTTTGCAACTAGGGGGATAGGGGGATTTCTTTTTATGTCACTCCAGGAATGCCCCATGGCCGTTTTTTCTCTCCTATCAGTTTGTTGGATCCAACTGCATCACCTGCTGCACCACGAGGTACTATTCATATGAAGTTTGAGGATGCAAGGTTTAAAGGTAAGTATAACTTTAATTATTAGGTAAAATATTTATAGTGGTCAACTATTGGCCCCATGTGGCTCCTTCATGTAATTCTCATACAAAAGGGGCATTTTCAAGAGATTGCAAACCACAACAGCAATAATTTGCATATTGAGCCACACACCTAGCCAGCTAGCCCACACAAGCATCAGCAGCTGTTTGACTAACATATTATATGGTAGCTACTAGCTTTCAGCCTCCTGTCCCTTATGGCAATAATCTTGCGGCCATGTTTGATCCATCCACCAGGTTTGGCCTACCTGGTATTAAGGCTTATGCACACAACCGTTGTGTGTTTTGCGGTCCGCTAATTGCGTATCCACAAAACACATGCAATTTGCGGAAAGGCATGGACAGCCATTAATATAACTGCCTATTCTTGTCCGCAAAACAAACAAGAATAGGACACGTTATATTTTTTTCGAGGCGCTACGGAACGGAGCAACGGATACGGACAGCACACGGAGTGAATCGATCCGCACCCGAGCCGCAAGATATGCGGCTCGGGTGCGGAACCAAACAACGTTTGTGTGTATGAGGCCTAACTGTAATACATTAAACCCACATAAATTAGCAGATATACAAAAGATAAATATGTCCTAATATTGAATTACATCAAAATAGCAAAAATTGTTAGGCTCTAAAATATAGCTTTTACTTCGATCCTTAAAATTGTGAAGAAATAACACATACAGTTATCCACCTACATCAAAAAAGGTGTGCCCCTACTAAACATCGTAATCACCCTTCAGGCCGTGACCGGGCGAGTTAGAGGGACCAAAGGGTGAAAACAGTACCCCTATCCTAACCCTATTGGACCCTATATCTAAGCCTCAGCCCGGAGGAGACCCCTAAAGGTGGGGACCCACCGTCCTCGTACCTAAGGCTCAGTAAGAACCTATCAAGGCCCTCCACCATTACCTGTACATATATAGAAATCAAAAAACGGGTTACCACGTAAACCAGATACAGGTGCACCAGGTAACCCTACCCCAACGCGTTTCCCCAATCTAAATGGTTCATCAGGGGGAAAGAGAGATAGTTATATATACACTCAAGTACAGTTTGATAATACTTGCACAAGTCCCAAGGTATCGACAGCTCAAAGGATGATAGGGGCAACCAGATGAAAGGCCCGAAAATCAAGCTGTATAGTAGGAAAAATTAGTAGTGGACTATCAAAACAATCCCTGCAGCCATCTATAAAACATTCATATTCAGAACACTTACATGTTCAGTGAAGCGGCATTTTACACAGAGGCTGGGAACTTGCGTGACAGACTGTTACATAGAGGATACCCTATGAAAGTCCTATCCAGTGCTTACAAGCAGGCTGCGTCTAGTAATAGAATACAGCTGTTGACACCCAAACCCTTGGTGGATACACAACCCCAAATCCGTTTGATATCTACATTTGATAGGGGCAAATTTGAGGTGAAGTCCCTGTTGTGTAAGTACTGGCCAATATTGACTCTGGATCAAGATCTGTCATCCGTGATTTCACCACACCTGAGTGTCACATATAGACGCGGCAGAAGTTTAAGAGACAGACTTGTCCACAGTCACTATGTTTCCCAGCCACATGAAGGTATGTGGTTGGACCGTAAACCGACTGGTGTCTTCCGCTGTGGAAAATGTAAAGCATGCAAATATCTTTCTACTGAGAAAGTGATATGCAGCTCAGTAACCCATCAGATGGTACCCATTAGGGACTTTGTGAATTGCAAAACGGAAGGAGTTGTATACATCTGTCAATGCTTCTGTCCTATGGACTACATAGGAAAAACAAAAAGAGAACTTAGAAGACGGGTTTTAGAGCATGTTAATGACGTTACACAGAGGAAGAATACCCCAGTAGCCAACCATGTTTTTGAGTGTCATGGGGGGGGGGGCTCCAGAGGCAATACGCTTTTCGGTATTGGAGGTGATACCTAAGTCTCCCAGAAAAGGTGACTGTGATCGGAAAATTCTGCAAAGAGAGGCAGAATGGATTTTTAACTTTCGATCCCAGTCCCCTAGAGGCCTGAATGAACGTCTCACCTTTGGATGTTTTCTATAAGGGATATATTAAGTAAATTGTCATCTTGATCCATATTTTGAATCATGTCCTTTCTTGAAATAGATTTGCCCGGAAATTAATCAGTATGATGCTATACTGACCAGGGATGCCAGTTAGCTATCCCGAACAAGTTATCTAAAGAATTCTTGATATCTATTTTAGCATCTGCCGATCCACTTTATCAATTGTTGTTAAGTGTAGTGGAGTATCCAATAGCCTCTGGACAATTTTGACGATGCCTGTACTGGTTATTGACTTCCTTTTAGGGTTATCGATCTATTACTGGATTGCTTGTCTAGGTGTATCATATGCCTGCTACATTGGCGATTTTGTGCAGGGAGATGCATTCCATCTAAAGCATTCCCGGAAGAGCTTGCGTTCCAGCGTGGTCTAACCATTTACCTCACTTCCGGTTCATCCGGAGGTGAATGCGTTCCACGCTGGTACGCACACCAGTGACAGCACACATGATCAAAGAGCCGCTCAGAAACACGTGACACCGGAAGCATGGTCCTGGAAGTGCGTTCCACTGATGGTGTGCGCTCCAGGAGCATCGTGGCGGTGTGTCAACCGCTGCTTGGACCCATACATCCCCTGAGTATGCACCATAATATTCTGTGGGGTAGGTTATCATATTATGGGGCGGGATATATGCTGGGCGTATACCAATTACCTGAAGGGGTATATATGAGCCATTGGTCATATGCTCCTTCAGAGCCTGGTGCACCTGTATCTGGTTTACGTGGTAACTCGTTTTTTGATTTGTATATATGTACAGGTAATGGTGGAGGGCCGTGATAGGGTCTTACTGAGCCTTAGGTACGAGGATGGTGGGTCCCCACCTTTCGGGGTCTCCTCCGGGCTGAGGCTTAGATATAGGGTCCAATAGGGTTAGCATAGGGGTACTGCTTTCACCCTTTGGTCCCTCTAATTCGCCCGGTCACGGCCTGAAGGGTGATTACGATGTTTAGTAGGGGCACCCCTTTTTTGATGTAGGCGGATAACTGTATGTGTTATTTCTTCACAATTTTAAGGATCGAAGTGAAAACTATATTTTAGAGCCTAATAATTTTTGCTATTTTGGTCTAACTGTAATACATGTTTAAAGCGAAATACCATCCACATGATTTTTAAGAAAATTTCCAAAGTCAACTTTTTTAAGGACCAGTTCTGTTCTTAAGTCACTTTGTGAGGCTTACATAATAGAAACAACCCATAAAGTAACCTATTTTAGAAACAACAAGACTCAAACTATTCAAAACTGGTTTTAGAAATGTTGTTAACCCTTTAGGTATTCCATAGGAATTAAAGCATAATAGAGGTGAAATTTCATGGATGGCACTATTATGGGATGGAAGATCTGTGGACGGCATTGTTATGGGAGACATCTGTGGATGGCACTGTTATGGGGTGGGGGGGTCTGTGGATGGCACTGTTATGGGGTGGGGGTCTGTGGATGACACTGTTATGGGGTGGGGGGTCTGTGGATGACACATATATAACAGTGTCAACCACAGATCCCCCCCCACATAACAGTAAAAAAGGGGGTCAGTCAGCACATCCCTGTATGCAGGTGCACATAGCCATGCAAAATATACATACAAACCCAGAAATGCAACAGCACTCTGCAACCAGCACTCTGCCCTGCCTCTATGCTAGAGTTTCAGAGGCGTCATTGTACATTTTGATCAAAAAGTAATAAGCCACTCGCCGCGCCAAGGCCGCTTCTATGAGTGGTCTAACGCTAAATCCTATCTGTTATGGGCCATGACAGCTACATAAAATCCAGGGAGTGCAGGCCCAGCAGGATCTATCCTGCTTATTAAGCCATTTTTGGGGCCATAACAGCCTCCATTTAATCCATTTTTGGGCCCCCCCCCATAACAGTGTGTCCTCCACAGATCCCCCATAACAGTGTGTCCTCCACAGATCCCCATAACAGTTTGTCCTCCACAGATCCCCCATAACAGTGTGTCATCACAGATCCCTCATAACAGTGTGTCCTCCACAGATCCCCCATAACAGTGTGTCCTCCACAGATCCCCCATAACAGTGTGTCCTCCACAGATCCCCCATAACAGTGTGTCCTCCACAGATCCCCCATAACAGTGTGTCCTCCACAGATCCCCTCCATAACAATGTGTCCTCCACAGATCCCCCCCATAACAGTGCCATCCACAGACCACCATTAGTTCAAAACCCACCAAAAGCACACCTTTTGGTAAAAAATATATTTTTCTTATTTTCCTCCCCAAAAACCTAGGTGTCGTCAGGCCGGGACAAGAAGAGGCAAATCGCTTCCTCAGATGTATACACAGAGCTCATTGAGCTCTGTTTACAGCGATCTAGAAGGCAGGGAACCCAGTAATGGTCCCTGCCTTCTCTCTGGGGTGCAGTGCTGTCACTAACAGCGGCCCCCCATTCGGCAGCTGCACGATTAGCATGCAGCTGCCATTTCTGAAAGGACGTTCAGAAACGTCCAAACAGAGATAAACCCAACCGCCCAGGATGTTTATAGTAAATAGGCTGTTGGGAAGTGGTTAAAAACATCAACATTTTCTTTGCATTACCATTTTCTGAAAGCCATAACTTTTTTATATTTAAGTCTACAGAGCTGTATGGGGGCTTGATTTTTGCACGACAAAATTTAGATTTTATTGGTACCACTTACGACATTTTGATCAGTGTTATTAAATTCTTTGGGGAGGAAAAATTGACAAAAAAAGTGAATTGTGTTTTTAATTTTTTTTTCTATTACTAGGATCAGCGCACATGAAATTTGTATTAATATTTTAATAGTTCAGACATTTTTGAATGAGGCGATACCTAATGCATTTTTTAGTTTATATATTTATATGTAATTTTGGAAATGGGGGTAATTTAATTTTTATTTATTTTTTTACTTTTACAGTGATAACTTTTAACCCCCTTAGGAGGCTAGAACTTGGGATCTTTTGATCCCTTGTCCTATTCACCCTAATAGAGATTTATTAGGGTGGATAGCATCTTGATGGGCTCATTATATGAAGCACAGCACAGTAGGGAGGTTACCATAGTAGCCAAGGTAACCAATCACCATTCTGCCATGTATGCAGCAGGCTCAATGCAGCAGCCCAATCCATACATTCCCTCAGCCACTGTGACGTAAAGGCATACCTAATTCATAATGATTTGTAAAGAATTGAATTTCTTGACGAAATTCTGCGAATCAGCCAAATTGCATTTTTAAAAATTTGCTCATCTCTAGTGATGACTATTGTAGGCTAGACAATGCTCCTTTTAGTTTCTATGAAAAATATATGTAAATGTAATGTCTAACCATCAACTGGCATCAAAAAGAATTACTAGGAGGCTCTGGGCCATATCAGCCGGTCTCGGGTGGGGCTCACAGGCACCTCCCACCTCCCATTGCAAGCATGGTTACATGCTGGAGGTCACTGGTGAGCTGTCTGTGGGTCAGGCCTTACGCTCCCGTAATGTCCAATGGCTCCTGGTATCGCTCATACGGCTCAGGGAGGTTGAGTGGTAGGGCCTCGGGCTACTTGAGGGACCTTGCCGTGGTGTCCGAGCTTAAGACATGTCCTCCTAGTAGGTTATTGTGGTACTTGTAGTCCTTTGCTGGCATCTTCCATTGTATGCATTTTTTGCTGTTGATTGCCCCTAGCAACGGACTACAGGTGCAGGATGTGCTCCCCTAGATACATGCACAACTGCATATGGGTTGAGCATATCCTGCTTGTTAAACACCACACCACGTTTTTTAATGGATTGTATAATATGTTTGGAGGTGTATAAACTCTGATTTAAATGTGCCTGCTTTTCATCTACAGGCTACATTCAGGTGCACCTGGGAGGCTCTGAGCCATATCAGCCAGTCTCGGGTGGGGCTCACGGGCACCTCCCACCTCCCATTGCAAGCATGGTTACATGCTGGAGGTCACTAGTGAGCTGTCTGTGAGTCAGGCCTTACGCTCCCGTAATGCCCAGTGGCTCCTGGTATCGCCCATATGGCTCAGGTAGGTTGAGTGGTAGGGCCTCGGGCTACTTGAGGGACCTTGCCGTGGTGTCCGAGCTAAAGACATGTCACAGGAACATTTTTCTGCAGCTGACTCCTTGGGATTTAAGCTGCTTTTTGATGTTTTTAGAATATTTGGGCAAGGCATATATTGCACATAGTTGTGGTTAGGACACTGTCTGAAGTAAGAAGTTCGCCCCCATATTAATACTTCAGTTCTGAAGGAGTGTACTTGGCAGGGTCTGCGGGTTCTGTCCAGACATACATCACCCACGATGATCCAACCCACTGTAAGTTTCTGGGCATATGGCGCGTTGAAAGGGCCATTGCGAAGTTCAAGGACCTTATGAGCCTCAAGAATGTCTCTACCTAGCAAGAGTAAGATCTCGGCATGGTTATCAAGGGGAGGAATCTCTCTGGCTATGTTCCTGAGATGAGGGTGATGCTGTGCGGCTTCAGGTGTGGGAATCTCATCCCTTGTGTCCGGCAATTTGTCACACTCAATAAGGGTTGGAAGAGAGAGTTTCTTATGTCTTTTGATGGGCTTTAAGGTGAAACCATTAGCTCTTCTTCCTGAGGTTATCACAAGACCAAAGCATGTTCCTAGGGTGTAGGGTGTAGTCTCTCCCTCTATCCTGAACAGATCAAAGAACTTAGGGCTAGCTAGGGAATGATTACTTTGGTCATCTAGAATAGCATACATTCTTATGGTCTTCTCTGGTTGTGCAGTAGGAAACACATCCACGAGGCAAATCTTAGAACAAGACTTACCGCACACAAGTCCTTCTCCACATACTTTTGTGCATCTGGGCGTGACGGTTGTGGTTGGTCGGTCGGCACTCTCCCCGCCATGACTCTCTCCGTCTTGATCAGAATGGGGTTTGTGCCAGCTAACTGGTTCTAGGTTCCGCCTGATTGGTCCCGGGTGAACAGCGGACATGTGTAGATCACTATTACATTCAGAACACTTGACTGGAACCTTACAGTCTCTGGCGAAGTGCTCAGTGGATGCACAGCATCTGAAGCAGATATTATGACTCCTTAGGAACTCCTTACATTCCTCAAAGGGATTTGCTATGAAGACACGGCATTTTCTTAAAGGATGTGGTTTATCATGGATAGGGCAATGATGATCGGGTTGGAGTGGCAGCTGGGTTGAGTGTAAGTGAAGGCTTCACATCTGGTAATGTTGGCACCAGTGTCTTGGTTGCTATGTAACTAGTCTCAGGAGGTTTTAATGTGATTTGATGAGCTTGAAGCGGCTTGGTCTCTAATGGTGCCTGAAATACTGTGTAAGGTGCCAGAGGTTTGAAAGAAAGAGAAATGTCCACTGGACTGGGGTCAACTGTATAGTTATCAGCTGCCTCTTTTTCTACTCGCATGAGTTCAGCAGGCTGGCGTGCAGAGCCCAAATCTTCTGGTGCAAATGCATTGACTTTGTGTTGGTCTAGGATAAATTGCAGGGTACAGCCGTCTGAGTCATTAGATATCATGGACATAGGATGATAAGCTTCTTCTTCTTCAGCAGCTTCTTCAAGAACTCTGAGTTCAGCCATGGCTGCTGCTTCTTCCCTTTCCTTCTGAAGGACCTCCAACTCAGCTTTGGCCTTGGCTTTTGTCGCTTGCGCCTGAGCCTGTATAGCTCGAGATTGGGCTAGTATAGCTGCTTGATTAGCTTGGGATAGCGCTTGTGTCTCTGCGACTTGTGCCTTAATGGCTGCTTCCTTTCTAATGCAGTGAGCTTGTACCTTTGCTGCTTCCGCTTTTGCGCGTGCCAACACCAATGAGGTACTCAGCGAAGAGTGCTGTGAGCGAGACCTTAGCGATGAGTACTGAGCAATAGATTTCGAGGAACGGGATGAAGCCTTGGAGTGCCTTGAAAGGTTAGAATGGCGGGACGCAGTTTCATATTATTGTGATATCTTGTCCTCTAGCATTGACTTGACTGCCATAAATCTGCTATATCTTTCATCATTAAGTGCAGTGTGGGTCTTTAATTCTAGGATGAATTCCTCTGAGTTGAGACTTGATAACAGAGAAGAATATTTTTCAGACAGTCTGTTATAACTATCATAGGTCTTATTCAAATTTGTACACATGGCCTTTAATTGATCTTCATTATAGCCTTATCCATTTGCTGCATCCATACATTGTTCAGTCTTTTCCCACAAACTAGACAAATTATCACATATCTCAATTTTGTCGGTTAAGAGGGCCTCTTTCATTTTTAATGAGGGTTTAGAAACCCTTCTAGCTGTGTCCTGCATTTCCATCTGTAACACAACAGCGACCTCTAGTGGTGGTTCAGTCTTTTAATAGCCCACAGCAGGCAAGACCATATTTACCTCAGAAAACAGGCTGAATAGAGTTCCTAGCCTGTATGAAACTGGAATTGCTAGAAGCTTCTGCGATCCAAGTGAATGCAGTACTGGGCAGTATAAGATATTACCTTACTACTGTAGCATAACGGAGACAAATGATAATGGCTTATTACTTGGAGGAGGAGAATATTATTTTCTTAGCGGGAGAAGAAGAGTACTAAGACAATTCTTTTACTGTGGCGTTTCGAAATGTCAGCCTTATACAAATCACGCATGTGTGAGGTGACTTGTTGAATCAGACATCCTCCACTTACAGTTTACGCATCAGACACCCAGGAGTTAATCAAGTAGTCTTTTAATCCGGAGATTGTATTACAAGATATGCAGAGAATCCAGATTGTAAAAGAATTATGCCACTAATATTCTCCTTGATAAGAACATGAGATACACAGATTCACCTCAGATTTTCCTCAGAATCACCTCAGAATTTGAGCACACAAAACAGCAATGCATGACAGGGTAAACAGGAAGTGGCTAGACTGAACCAAGTAGAAGCTGAAACAGAGGGGGGAGGTAGAGAGGAGCATACCAATACACAATGCAAGATACTGAAACTGAACAATATATGCAAATGTTCATATCTTAATTTGGATGGCATGAGATAATATTAGAATTCTTTTCATTTTTGGAAGAAAAGCTAATTTAAATATCTTCCCCCAGAAACCCAAATGTATTTATATTAGCTTGCTTAACAAAAAAGCAAAAAGAGAAAATATCCTGTCTAATGCCAGCAGAAGTAATATGTGCAAGCTATTCTTTCCAGAAAGCAACAGTGGTGCCGTCTAGCATACAGTACTCATCATGAATATTTTTGGATCTCTCTAACGATAAAGATCATCTTAAAGAGTAATCCCCAAAGCCAGCCTGCTTGAGATATTTAGGGTCTTTTGTCTTTTTGGAAGGAAAGCTAGCATGTCTCATTGAGAGAAGTGCAATTCTGGTTGTGGTATTCTAGTTGTTTTTTATGGGAAGTTTTATCACATGATTCACTTTCAGTTGAATGTTGGGTGGGTCTTTTTTTTCTAGACTCATGTTTATTTGTTGATGCTTTTTTGAAACATATGTCTTAGGGGACTAAATGGTGTTACGCACTAATTTTAGGCTAATTAGAGCATATTTGATTTGTCCAGAACAGATTTGGAGTTGAACTTTTCAAAAATGTTGACAAACTGACCTCAAACAAATCTGCTCATCTCTAGTTAAAATCCTTTTTTTTTTTTTTTTTAAACTCAGGATGAATTCCAAATTGATTGAATTGATTTGCTTATCTCTATCATGTTTGTTTATATATCTGCCCTTGTCTTTAATAGATCAATTTTCCCCTATTCTTTTTTCTACTGTTTTCAGTGGTAGCCTCAAACTATTCAAACAATTCTTTTTTGTAATTGGATTTTTGTCTATTGCTGAGCTTGTAATCATCCAATGCTTCTCTGAAAAAAAGTCATGCTAGCCAGTCTCCTTTACAAAAGGGACCAAAAACAGTCTCATATCAGGAATCCAGCTCTTTCTGAGTAACTTCCCTTTAACAGAGCTGAGCAAATAATTTTGCTTGGCTGCCTGATAGGCCTTGGTTGAGGTACAATTTCTACTTATGGCAGGAGCCGTATATGCATGAACAGTATCGTAACACAGTCAATGTTTTTCTGTGTTTATGCGAAAAATTTATGAAAATTAGCACATCTTATATCAGATAGGCTTAGGAAAGCTAATTCGAATATCTTTCCCAGAAACTGGCTTCGTGATTTGTCACATTTGCAAAATGGAGCTGTGTCCTAAAGGCTCAAACTAGGCTGCATCCTTAAGGGGTTAATAAACCTGATTCCATGTGTGGTCTCTTACAGAGTCAAAGATTTTTGTCATGTGCATTTATGTCTCCCTTGATGCTTTCCATGATCTTATTTGCATTGGTAGCTCCTGCCACTGTTGCTGAAGATATGTTTACTGTCCAGTAATATCCCTGGAAAGTCTCCCTCAATGACAGCTGTACCCACTGTTTTACTATTTAATACATAATAAAAAAAATATGCTTTTATGGCTTGTGTATAACCTTATTGATATCCACACTAAACTTAATTTTACACTTCTCTACCCAGCCTCCAGCTTCCTCAAATCCCTTGTAATAATTATCTGAGTTGATTACTTTGCAGCTTAGTAAAAACTGGAATGCAATATTAAATGTAGTATTTTAATTTCTTTTGGAGACAACCTACATCTTACATAAAAATTGGAATGCATCAGTAAAATTGGTGGTTTATTTTACAGATTCAGCAATGGTGATTGGCAAATCTTAAATTGTAATTTCAAACGTTAAACGTAGCAAAATTACCACTGTTATTTATTCTTTGAAAATAAATTTAAACTTATGAATTATCCATCAGCAAGTATTGCATAGTGTAGAAAATTCTATGTAACAGGTTATTATCTAAAATATTTTTGAAGGAGTTGCTAATTTATAGTTTCAATTTATAAAGCATATTTCATTTACGTCTAGATTTTTTTTATTTTGCTTTCTGTATACTCTTAATCAATTAATATATGACAACAATTCAGTAAACCAAGGATTAAAAAACACATGCTATATACATATATAAAAGTTACATTTTTTATACTCATGGAAAACATTATATTGCCATGTTTCATTTTTGGTGTTTAACTGTCATCTAGTGGTAGTAAATTTTACTACATGACAAAAATAATAACAATAAGTAAAAAGGACATGGAAACCTGAGGTCTAAATTGTCTACATCTGTCATGCAGGCAATATAAATCTGTAATATTCTCCAATGCTTTATTCGCATTCAAAAAGAGGCAGCTTAGGCCACTTTCACATTATGTATGTGAAACAAAAACTAGGAGTGGGTCCAAAACATGGAGGTAAACATGTGCAAGTTTCTCTCTTTTGTGTTTGCATTGCTAATGCAAAATACTGCCCAAGTACTGCAATGTGAAAGTGGCCAAAGCAGCCTTTAACTGTGAGAAGCACCTGACGATAGCATAACTCATTGTGATTACCAACAGTGGATAGAGAAAAACGTCTATCATCATGATATCTATCTATCTATCTATCTATCTATCTATCTATCTATCTATCTATCTATCACTTTTCATTCTTGCTGGATTCATTTCTGTATTTGGCTCAAAACTGCATCAAAAAGTGCCACAAAATGCTGTGTGACACTACCCATAGGCTGGTGTATCACATAGCTTTTTTGTGCTTTTGTAATGTTTTACAGTTTTTTGTGCATGTTTTGGTATATAAAAATAACAGTCCATGTATGGTATTTATTGTAAAATTACATGGACTAAGTACAAAGTAGTTAAGAATATGCCTCTTCCTACACAAAAAGGACAAACAACATGCATAAAAAAGGACACAAAGGACACCAAAACTAACAGAGGCCAAAAAAGAGGAAGGAAGGAACTCAAACAGCTCCTGAAATACAAAGAAATCTTGTAAAGTTAGCCAAGGTTGACACACTATGAAGAAGTTACCCAGGTTGCAGTTGTCCTCTGATACCAACTCATCCATCCTCATGATGATGTTGACTAGTGTTGAGCGCGAATATTCGAAAAGCGAATTTTTTTAGCGAATATCGGCACTTCGCTAATTCGCGAATATTTCGAATATAGCGCTATAAATTCGCTATTTCGAATATTCGTTTTTTTTTTTTTTTTTTTTAGTTATATTTTTTTCTTTCCCACTTCCCAAAAGTAGTTCTTACCTGTCATGAGGATTCCTGGCTTCCTGGCTGCTCCAGTCAGTGCCCGTTGCCGCTTCTGCCGACTTCCGTGCTCATGGAGCGTCCCCTTCCATGGGAAAATCTCTATATACTAAAATGTACTGTCGGATTTGAGGAATTACGTTGAAATCGCAATGCGATTAATTCAAGTTATATTAATCGCATTGCGATTACAACTTAACACTGCTATCTTACATAGGCTAGAATTAACGAATATGGAATATATAGCTATGCACTAGCAGTGCTAAGTTGAAATCACTAATCTCGAATACTAAGTTAAATTAATCGCATTGCGATTTCAACTAACACTGCTGCTATATTCCATATTCGTTAACTTCGTTAATTCTAGCAAGCTGACCCATTATAAACCCAGCTCTAAGTTGAAATCGCAATGCGATTAATATAACTTGAATTAATCGCATTGCGATTTCAGCGTAATTCCTCAAATCCGACAGTACATTTTAGTATATGGAGACGTTCCCATGGTGATGGGGACGCTCCATGAGCACAGAAGTTATGGTTGGCTTGGTAGAATTAGCGAGGATGACGAATATGGCGAATGTATTCGTCATATTCCTCAAAGCGAAGATAGCGAGTATTCTACATCTTCGTTTTAGCAACCTATTCGTCAACCTCGCTAATTCTAGCAATCAAATAGGAAGGTTGACTTACCAGACAGCTGTGTTAAATTCGCTATGCGATTTTTTTTTTTTAATAAATAGAATACTTATAATAATATTATCATATCAAGTAATATAATTATTGTATTAAAAAAAAATCGCATAGCAATTTAACACAGCTGTCTCATAGTCAACCTTCCTATTTGATTGCTAGAGTAGCGAGGTTGGCGAATGGGTTGCTAAGCAGATGTAGAATACTCGTTATCTTCGTTTTGAGATATGACGAATACATTCGTCATATTCGTCATCATCGCTAATTCTAGATATGAAACCAATAGGAAAGTAGCCTTAAGTACAAATCGCAATATGCGATTATTTAAATCGCATTTTAATCGCGATAACTAGAAAAAATGACGAATATTCGATTTCGACGAATACGAAACGAATATTCATTCGAATATTCGCGAATTTCGTCGAAATCGAATATGGCACCTGCCGCTCATCACTAATGTTGACTTCCTGGTGAGGCTGATCACATGTGAACATCCCTTGTCTGCATCCGGCTATCCACATGTTCTAATGCTTATTCCCATAAAGGTCTTTAGAAAAAGCTACATCACTTTACTTTCCTCTAAAAGAAAATTGCTAGACTTGCAAATTCTATCAATTGGCAGGTGCTAAAACTCCTCAAAGCATTACAAAGAACACTAATCAAGTCATGCTTTTTGTGGCCTTTCTTGGCCAAAAAACACCAAGGAAAAAGTGGGAAACCTTAGGCCAGACTTACATATAGTCTTTTTCTACCATTTTGACAACTTTTACAGATTTTTACCAGTTTTTATTTTTTGTGAATTTTTCCTTTTTAATAAACACCTCGAGGTGTTAGTTGTAAGTCTATGAGACTTATGAAATTTGGTACACACATGCAGGTTTTTTACTACCATTTATTTTTCACTTGGGTCCATTCAAGTGAACAAAAAAAGCACCAAACAAGTGCATGGTTTTTTTTGTGGTTTTTTTTTCCCAAAAAATGTCAAATCAATTTTTGTGTGAAGTAAATCTTAAAGGAGTTTTCTAGCTTTTTTTTTAATCTCAAGCCCAGTCTTTGCACCTCTGGAAAAATCCATACTCACCTGCTTTGCATCACTGTTCCAGCACTCCAGGGGCATCACATGGGCAGCTGCAGTCAATGACTGGCTTCAATTGTGAAGTGTTCCTAAGAAGCATATCATTACTGGGTTATGTGCCTCTTGGGGACACAACAGTGCTGAGGCCAGTCATTGGCTTCCACTGTGCACATGACCCCATCCATGTGGAAGTTGACAGGATGGGGACCAGAAGACCAGTGGAAAGACAAGGGGTCAAGAAGCTGTAATGGAGAGGCTGGCAGCAGGTGAGTATGGCAGGCTGGGGTGGAAATAGAAAATGAGAGGTAGGAAAGCCCTATTATGGTTGGATTCACACACAGTGTATTGTAGCATTTTTCACTGCACTGTGCACCTTGTTGGCAATTTTCCCTTTGACTTCTCTATAAGAAAGTGTAAAGAAGAACTCCAACCAAAAATTGTATTCTTTGATATGTTAGAAAGGTACATGATATAATCTGTAGTGAATGTAATTTTCTTACCAGTGACTGTATGTAATGCAAGGCACCAACAAACAGACCAGTGATGAAAGCAAAAAGGTGTTTATTCACCAGAAACATAAATGTCCAGAACACTTGCTGGTAACAAGAAATAATAACAAAAACCAGGCAAGGAGATTCCAGGAATAGTCCCAATCAGTGCTGAATGATGCTGTACACTTGGCAGTCGAGTCACTCCAGATCTTGGGTCCGCTGCAAAGGACAAAGTTGCTGGCAGTCTTCAGTCACTAGCAGTTGTGACCTATACCTGGTTGAGGGAAAATAACAGTGGGCACTGATCACCCTGAGAGACCTCCTTTTAAAAGCCTGCTGACCAATCCCAGGGTGCCAAGTGTCCACTTCCATAGGTGAACAAATTGCCCTGCACCAGAGTACATGGCCTAAGGCAATCACAAGTTGATTAACCCATGGCTGGCTCCCTAATCTACTTTGCTCTTGTGAGTCAGTATATTATGCGCCACTGGTCGACGAAGCACGTACTCGCGACCGTGTATCCCTTTGCGAACCTGCTCTCAGTACGCATGATCGACTCAACGCGAGTATGCGAGCATGTGGACCCAGATGCGGAAACGGAAGTCGCAGGAGACACCGGAGACAACCCTGGCCGCGGCGTCTTGTCACTTGCCTGGCCACTCTGTCCCCGGGACTCCGACGG
This sequence comes from Bufotes viridis, assembly GCA_033119425.1. NCBI lineage: Eukaryota > Metazoa > Chordata > Amphibia > Anura > Bufonidae > Bufotes > Bufotes viridis. The sequence goes on along the minus strand of CM065592.1, from coordinate 287,144,254 downwards.
TCCTCCCCTCCGATGTCCACGCGAACGCATTCCTGCACTGGTTCGCAAAGGGGTCAGCGCTGGTGCATCAGAGACACGCATAACCTGTCCCGCAACTCCACGAGGACCCCTCTTGGTTCCCCTGGAGTGCAAAGCAGGTGAGGATCTTACATTACCCCCCCCCCCCTCGAGGAGGCGGCTCTGAAGACTCCAAGCAAGCTTTCCCCGGATTATCCCGGTGAAAAGCTGCCACCAACTCATCCGCATGCACCTGGCGAGCAGGTATCCAACATCTCTCCTCTGGACCAAAACCCTTCCAGTCCACCAAGTATTGAAGAGACCTTTGGACAAAACAAGAGTCCAAAATTCTGTTCACCTCGAACTCCGGTACCCCTTGGACCTCCAGCGGGGATGGGGTCTGAATGAAGGGAGCGGAGTCGGCTGCCAATTTGAGAAGTGAAACATGAAAGGTGTTCACTCCTCGGATCGACGGTGGAAGAGCAACCTTGTACGTAACTCGGTTGATCTTCTGTGTCACCGGGTATGGGCCAATGAATCGAGGACCCAACTTGGAAGATGGCTGATGCAGCGGAATGTTCCGGGTGGAGACCCACACCTGATCTCCCACCTTAAACTTTTGCTCTACAGTGAGATGACGATCAGCAAATTTCTTCTGTTGCGCCACCGCACTGCGGAGATTCCGCTGGGCCGACGACCAAATGGGACGTCTATCCTTGAACCATTGATCCACCACCGGTGAGTCAGTGGAGGGTCCGGCCAAAGAAGAGAGTCTTGGATCCCTGCCCCCCACACACCTGAACGGAGACATCTTAGTGGAAGCATGCTCAGAGTTGTTATAAGCCACCTCAGCAAAGGGTAGATATGCTGCCCATTCCTCCTGGCAGTCTGACACGAAGCACCGGAGATATTGCTCCAGGGTCTGGTTAGTCCTTTCCGTCTGACCGTTGGTCTCTGGGTGAAAACCAGAAGAGAAAGACAAATTAATACCCAATTGGGAGCAGAAAGAACGCCAGAAGCGAGAGATGAATTGCACTCCTCTGTCTGAAACAATGTCATCCGGCGCTCCGTGTAATCGAAAGACATGATTCAAGAACAGATCTGCCAATTCTCTGGCCGAGGGCAATCCAGGGAGTGGGATAAAATGGGCCATTTTACTAAAACGGTCCACCACTACCCAGATTACCGTACTTCCAGAGGAGCTTGGCAAATCTGTGATGAAATCCATGGAAATGTGAGTCCATGGAGCCTGGGGAATTGGCAGTGGGAGTAAAGTCCCAGAAGGGGCAGACCGGGACGGTTTACATCTGGCACAAACAGTACATGCCTGGATATAGGCCTTAACATCCACGGACATGTTGGGCCACCACACGTGACGTTTAACAAGGGCAAGTGTTTTCTTAACACCCAAATGCCCGGCAGACTTTGAGTCATGAAGCTGTTGTATGACCTTCAATCGAAGGTTAATGGGTACAAACCATCAACCCTCGGGTTTGTCAGGTGGACTCTCTGCCTGTGAAGGCTCAAGAAGAGAGGACAAGTCCTCCATTACTTCTGCGGCCCCTAGGGCAGCAAGAAAACATTTAGTTGGGAGAATGGTTTCTGGCTCAGAGTCCAGGACGGAAGCAGCCTCAGGGAAGCAGCAGGACAGGGCATCTGCCTTCACGTTTTTAGGACCTGGCTTATAAGTGAGGCGGAAATTGAAGCGGGTTAAAAACAATGCCCACCGGGCTTGTCGGGAGTTGAGTCTTTTGGCACTCTCTAGATACTCCAAATTTTTGTGGTCAGTGTAAACCGTGATGGGATGTTCTGCACCCTCTAGCCAATGTCTCCACTCTTGAAAAGCCAATTTTACTCCCAGAAGCTCTCTATTGCCGATATCATAATTACACTCGGCTGGAGAGAGCTTCCGAGAGAAGAAGGCACAGGGATGTAACCTCTCAGGGTCCCCAGAATACTGTGAGAGAACTGCCCCTACACCGACCTCTAAGGCATCGACCTCGAGAACAAAAGGTCTGGAGGTGTCTGGATGAGTAAGGATTGGTGCCGTGCAAAAGGTCTGTTTCAGTGTCTCTGACTGGCTCTGACTGCCTCTCTCGTCCACTTAGAAGGATTAGCTCCTTTCTTAGTGAGGTTGGTGAGAGGTACTACTATCGCAGAAAAATTCTTAATAAACTTGCGGTAAAAGATGGCAAAGCCTAAGAAACGCTGCAACCCCTTAAGATCCTTAGGCTGAGGCCAATCCAAGACAGCAGAAAGTTTGGATGGGTCCATAGCCAATCCCTTTTCTGAGATAATGTACCCCAGGAAAGGCAATTCCTTCACCTCAAACAGACACTTCTCAAGTTTGGCATAGAGGCGGTTCTCCCTCAGCTTCTGGAAAACCTGACACACGTGTCTCCGATGAGAGACCAGATCTGAAGAGTAGATTAGTATGTCATCTAGATAGACAACAACACATCTACCCAAGAAATCTCTGAGAACATCGTTGATGAACTCCTGGAAGACCGCGGGAGCATTACAGAGACCGAAAAGCATCACGAGATACTCGTAATGCCCATCTCTGGTATTAAATGCGGTCTTCCATTCGTCACCCTCTCTAATGCGAACTAAATTATAAGCCCCCCTTAAATCGAGTTTGGTGAAGACTCGGGCCCCTGCCACCTGAGAAAACAGATCATCAATCAGAGGCAGTGGATACCGATTCTTCACCGTAATCCAATTAAGGGCACGATAATCGATGCAAGGTCTCAAGCCTCCATCCTTCTTCTCCACAAAGAAGAATCCAGCTCCAGCAGGGGAAGTGGATGGACGAATGAAATTCTTCTCAAGGTTCTCTTTAATATACTCCCGCTGAGCCTGAACCTCAGGCCCAGTGAGATTATATAGATGCCCTCGTGGTGGCATGGTACCTGGCAACAGGTCTATAGGACAATCATATGACCTGTGGGGAGGTAACACATCAGCCCCCTGAGGACTGAACACATCTCGGAAATTATGATACTGCTGTGGTAAAGTACTTAATACTTCCATGGAGGCTAGTGACAGGTCGGGACGAATGCACTTAGTAAGGCATTCCGTACTCCACTGACAAATAAGACCCGAGCGCCAGTCCACTACTGGATTATGGAGCCTCAACCAAGGGAGACCCAAAATCACGGGAGTGGATGGCATGTCAAGGACAAAAAAGGCTTAAGGTCTCCCGATGATCAGCCCCCACCGTTACCTGTATTCCCGGAGTCATCCACACTGCACGACCATCTTGAAGAGGGGATCCATCAATCGCGGTCACTGACATGGTGGTTTTCGGCTGGATCAACGGGATGCCAAGTCGACGAACCAAGGTTGAGTCCACAAAATTCCCAGCGCCCCCAGAATCGAAAACTCATGGACCTTGTCTTGCCACCGTAAGGATATGGATACCATCACCCGGCTTGGAGGAGGGATAATAGCACCTAGGGGGTTCTCCTCTATGCCCCCTAGGTTCATTCGTTTCCCGCCGGCAGGAGGGGACAGGTTTTAACGAGGTGTCCAGACTTTCCGCAAAACAGGCACAGGCCTTTCTGCTGGCGACGAGCTCGTTCTGCCTGTGTGAGATGGGAGGATCCAACCTCCATTGGCTCTTCGGCCGATTTAAGAGGCCCTGGATGTGGTCGAGAGGATGAAAACCGAGACAACCGTTCCACTCGCCTCTCACGGATTCGCCTGTCGGCATCGATTGCCTGAGAGATAGCCATTTCCAACGAGAAGGGGGTAGGCAAGGCCAAAAGAAGATCCCGGACCGCATCCGAAAGTCCCAAACGGAAGCGATGGCGTAGGGCTGTGTCGCCCCAGGTGGTGAAAGCTGCCCATCGCCTGAATTCTGCAGCGTATTCTTCAGCTGGGCGGCGGCCTTGTTGAATATGCTCAAGATTGGTCTCTCCGGTGCGAGTACGATCCGGGTCATCGTAAATCACAGCCATAGCCTCGAAGAAGGCGTCCACTGACGAAAAAGCTGTATGGTCTTGAGGCAAATTAAATGCCCAACGTTGGGGGTCTCCACGTAGCAGTGACATTACAATCCCAATTCTCTGCCTGAGAGTGCCAGAAGCCATCGGACGCAACTGGAAATAAAGGAGACAGGAGTCCCTGAAGTTTAAGAACTCCTGTCGCTCTCCTATGAAGGAGTCAGGCAGAGGGATCTTTGGTTCTGTTTGATGCCTTGCGATAGTGACGGGTAGTGCTGAGGCTCCCTGGATCAGCTGCTGAACCTCCTCCATCACAGTTGTCAGTTGCTCTTGGATTTGCGCTGCAGCGGCTGCTGGTATAGGCTCCCGTTAATTCACTCAGCTGCTGCTGGATATTGTCCATGGCAACTGTTAGTTGGGCCCACTGTTCTGTAATGCAAGGCACCAACAAACAGACCAGTGATGAAAGCAAAAAGGTGTTTATTCACCAGAAACATAAACGTCCAGAACACTTGCTGGTAACAAGAAATAATAACAAAAACCAGGCAAGGAGATTCCAGGAATAGTCCCAACCAGTGCTGAATGATGCTGTGCACTTGGCAGTCGAGTCACTCCAGATCTTGGGTCCGCTGCAAAGGACAAAGTTCCTGGCAGTCTTCAGTCACTAGCAGTTGTGACCTATACCTGGTTGAGGGAAAATAACAGTGGGCACTGATCACCCTGAGAGACCTCCTTTTAAAAGCCTGCTGACCAATCCCAGGGTGCCAAGTGTCCACTTCCATAGGTGAACAAATTGCCCTGCACCTGAGTACATGGCCTAAGGCAATCACAAGTTGATTAACCCATGGCTGGCTCCCTAATCTACGCACGGACGCATGATCGACTCAGAGCGAGTATGCGAGCGTGTGGACCCAGATGCGGAAACGGAAGTCGCAGGAGACACCGGAGACAACCCTGGCCGCGGCGTCTTGTCACTTGCCTGGCCACTCTGTCCCCGGGACTCCGACGGTCCTCCCCTCCGATGTCCACGCGAACGCATCCCCGCACTGGTTCGCAAAGGGGTCAGCACTGGTGCATCAGAGACACGCATAACCTGTCCCGCAACTCCACGAGGACCCCTCTTGGTTCCCCTGGAGTGCAAAGCAGGTGAGGATCTTACACTGTATTTGTGAGTTACACCTCCCTTATACGTCTTACCTGTGTCATATGATCAGCAATAAGACTCTCCAACGGACACAGCATCTTATGTGTGGACAGGAAGTCAGTTTCTCTATTTATTCCTATGGGAGCCTTAATGTCAGTCTCATAGGAATGAATAGAGAAGTAACTGACTTCCTGTCCTGTATCAGTTGGAGAGCAGAGAGTTGGTCACATGACACCACTTTGTAGCAGGTCAGAGAATAAACATTTTGCTGGGAGTTCTACTTTAATTGTTTATCTAGTAGTTACACACATCTGACTGTAATCATGTATGTATGTTTTGATTGTATTCTTATTTAATATTGGAACCTCTGTCTTTCTTTAACCACTTGCCAACACAAGATGAATATGCTCTTCCTGAGTGGCAGTCAGTTTAAACGCATACGTATCATTCTGTTTAGGCTGGCACTGATGTGAAATGTGATTGCAGGGTGTCAATGGTGGCCATAGCATCCAGATGCCTAACAATTACCTCCAGGGTTGTCATGTATGAAGATATAGGAGTATTGTAATGTAGTAGAAATATATTACAGAGGCTCATCTTCCTTGATATATAGATCGGAGTGTACTGACTATGGCACACCCACTGCCAAGTATGTATTTAAAATAGTAATTAATCTAGTGACAGGCACTCTACCAGCCAGATTAGCATGAAAAACAATGTAGACTGTATTAATAGTTCTCTAATAATACTATAATATAATATACATTAAAGGGTAACTGTCATATTTTTCATTTTTATTTGCTAGTTTATTAGAGCTAGGCATGTACACCTGAGTTAGTCTGTCAATGATTGCCAAAAGAGTCGTAATTACCTTATAATAGCGGCTTTCATTAATGTCCTCTGTCCCTTTCCACTGCTCCCTTGAAAGACAGTTGCTAGGGCTTGTCTGTCTTCCTTTTAGTATAAACAGAAGACAGAGGGGCGGTCCTTAGGTTTCAGAGTGAGGAGGTGTGTCTCGCAGTAATCCAATCTGATTTACTGGCTGGAAGCTGCTGGCTACAGCAAGTGTTTATGGGAGTGTGGGAAAGTGAGGGAAAACAGTTTTGAGAAGGTCCTCATATTGTAAATGTTTAAACCGCCATAACAAATGGAAAAACTCAAGGAAAACAGTGGTATTGAAGAAACTAAAGATTGCTTTATGCATAATGCTGCTGCAGCAGTAACATGCTAAAATAGATTTTTTGATGAAAACATTACAGTTACCCTTTAAAAAACAATTAAAAAGTGAAAAAATAATAACAAAAAATAATAAATAAAAATTTGAAGATCTAGTGGTTACTCTAATCAATCAAAATTCATATATGTACGTATGCAGCATTAATCAATAATCATTATTTATCCATGTACAGAAAAAAAGTTAGTGAATAATTAATAAATCATGATTCATATATAAAAAAATAGTTCATTCCTGTAAATCAATCATGGACTATTCAGATTAGAAAGTCTTTCATGTTCATTTGTAAAAAAATAAATAAAAAAAATAAAAAATGAATTGTTCCTGTAAACAAATAATTGAATGCTGATGGTTCCTCTTTATAATGATGAGTTATGTAGAAGTTACAGTATAGAATCCATACCAGTCAGTTAATTGATTAACAGTTTATCAGTAGTCTTTGGTAATTAATCCGCTTGTATATGTATATATCTTCAATGATTAATAGTCAATATATAAAACATATGAAGTCAATTGACAATTCATAATGACATACTCAATAATTAATAATACATTACCACCCTAGAGATCTTTCTTTGGAGGTCTTCTAGGTAATATCTTAGTGTCTCCTTAGACTGCCGTGCTGCTTGCTGTATTGGAGTTTCCCTTGTTGTAACTGCTCGCTCAATCTGACTTGGATTGATTCGGCATCCCACGTGGCGCCCCACTTGGTTGGTAATGTTTCTGTTGCCGGCTTTGTTTTCCCTTAGTATGCAGAGCTCTGCATTCGGGACTGTGCTGTGGGGAGAGCATGTGTGTGTCTTCACTGTGGGAAACACATCAGAGGCTTCAGGTAGTAACGAAAAAGTGCAGCTAGGATCGCTATTATATCTCCATCTAATATACCAGATTGATTAAACCAAATGGGGGACACCTCGGAAATAATGACCATAAAGTAATAACCTTCCAATTGCCATTTAAATGTTTTTCTTCAGGGAGGTACAAAACTACCAAACTTCAAAATTTAGCCAACTAAGAGAGCCCATAGGCTTAACTAACTGGGACAAAGTCCTCAAAAATAAAAAATACAGCCACAAAATGGGATATTTTTAAAAGCATCCTAAAATCTAATTGTGAGAGGTACATACCTTATGGAAATAAAAGGTTAAGGAACAAGAAAAAAACAATGTGGATAAATAGAACTGTAAAGAAAGCAATAAATAAAAAAAAAGCATTTAAATCACTAAAAAAGGAGGGTAGCGAGAAAGCACTGAAAAACTATAAGCAAAAAAATAGAATATGTAAAAAACAAATAAAAGTAGCCAAACTAGAGACCGAGAGATTAATTGCCAAAGAAAGTTAACTAACCCTAAAATGTTCTTCAATTATATAAATGGTACAAAGTATAAATCTGAAGGTGTCGGCCCTTTAAAGAGTAATGAGGGGGGAGTTGCAGAGAGCGATGAGGAGAAAGAAAAGCTATTAAAGGGCTTCTGTCACCCCCACTGATGTAATTTTCACTAGCTGACATTAGCTACTTGCTAATGCCAGCTGAGTTCAAACATATGTTTCCTAACTTTTTTCCTGTTTTCTATCTTCTAAAAAACGTACTTTTGTGATATGCAAATTATCTTCGCTACCAGCAAGTTGGGCGGGTACTTGCTGGTAGCCGCCGCATCTTCATGCCCTTGGAACGCCCCCTCTTCATTTGATAGACAGGGCCAGCGCGCTCTCCTCCTCTCGCTGGCCCTGTCTGCAGCTGCAATCCCGCGCCTGCGCCGTATCGGTCTTTAGTCGGTGCAGGCGCTCTGAGTGAAGGCGCTCGCTAGGCGCTCCGTCCTCAGTGCGCCTGCGCCGATGACGTCAGAGCTACACCCGGAAGAAAGACACCGGCATCACCTGCTCCTTACCAGGGATGCCGGCGTCTTCTCTTCCGGGTGTAGCTCTGACGTCATCGGCGCAGGCGCACTGAGGACGGAGCGCCGAGCGTCCTTCACTCAGAGCGCCTGCGCCGACTAAAGACCGATACGGCGCAGGCGCGGGATTGCAGCTGCAGACAGGGCCAGCGAGAGGAGGAGAGCACGCTGGCCCTGTCTATCAAAAGAAGAGGGGGCGTTTCAAGGGCATGAAGATGCGGCGGCTACCAGCAAGTACCCGCCCAACTTGCTGGTAGCGAAGATAAATTGCATATCACAAAAGTAAGTTTTTTAGAAGATAGAAAACAGGAAAAAAGTTAGGAAACATATGTTTGAACTCAGCTGACATTAGCAAGTAGCTAATGTCAGCTAGTGAAAATTACATCAGTGGGGGTGACAGAAGCCCTTTAAATATTTTTTTCTCCACTGTATTCACTGAGGAAAAAAATCTCTATACTGACAAGGAGTGTTCCACAGGATTGGGGCATAGGAAATGTGGTACAAATATTAAAAAAGGGTCCGAAAACAGAGCCCAGAAACTATAGGCCGGTAAGTTTAACATCTGTCGTGGATAAACTGTTTCAAGGTTTTCTAAGAGATACTATCTTGGAGTATCTCAATGAAAATAAGTAGAGATGAGCGAATTGAAGCTGACAAAGTGGAATTCGATTCTATTTTCAGGAAAAAATTGATTTGCACCGAATCCAAATTTCCTCACGCTTTGTGGTAACGAATTGCATTTGTCCTAAAATGGCTGCTGCACGTGTAAGGACATGGAGCAAGGTACTCTGGGAAGGCAGGATCACCCATAATGCTATGCATGCAGCCAATCAGTAGCCAGCCCTGTGATGTCACAGCCCTATAAATAGCCTCAGCCATCTTGGATTCTGCCATTTTCTAGTGTACTTAGTGCAGGGAGAGACGCCAGCAGGCGCTAGAGACAGTGTTAGAAAAAACGTCATTGTGCTAAAAAAAACTATTTACATGTGCAGGGAAAGATTATTCAAGGTGTAGAGAAAGGATTGGGAGGAATCAATTCGCAACATTTATGTTGAAAAGGCTTCAGTAGGGGAGGTTACAGCCTGGGTCATAAAAACAATCCTATTACACCTTGCTGACTGACAGGGGATACAAATTGCCATTATACAGTTCTGTAATTCCAGCAAACCGTTCTTATTATGGTGCAAGTGCTGTTTGAAACAGGCATTAACAGGGTTTATTACAAGGAAATATTTATATGTCTTACTTGCCCTTGTGTGGTGCAGTTATTTGTTCTAAAGTATGTTTTGGCTTTTATTAGTGGGGAAAAAAAGGGCTTATTAGCCATTGTGTGGTGAAAAAGAAAAAATATATTTGACGATCAGCAGTGCAGTCATATCTTCTAAAGCCATTTGTGGCATGTATTAGTGGAAAAAGAAAAAATATATTTGCCGATCAGCGGTGCAGTTATATGTTCTAAAGCCGTTTGTGGCGTGTATAAGTTAAAAAGAAAACATATATTTGTCGATCAGCGGTGCAGTTATATTGTCATGGTCACTCCCAGGCTAGGTGTTAGAAGGTCTGAAAGACTGCACTTGATGTAATCTGACAGCCTCTTTTAGTTTCACTTTGTTGTTGATAGTAATGACTAGGATTCAGCGAACAGTTCGAGCATAGTTCGGGTTCGGGTCCGTTGTTCGGCGATTTCTTCCTGCTTTCTGAAGGTCTGCACAGCAGCCAATCAGCTAGCGTTTTACTTCTTGCCCTAAGAAGCCATCACAGCCATGCCTACTAATGGCATGGCTGTGATTGGCCAAGTGCAGCATGTGACCCAGCCTCTATTTAAGCTAGAGTCACATAGCGCCGCACTTCACACTGCTCTGATTAGTGTAGGAAGAGGACGCAGTTTCTGTGAGGGCGAGATTAGGCAGGGAAAAGTCAGCAAAAACACCTAATGAAGTGATCGATCTACAGCTGTGAATCATTCAACTTCTGCTAGTTAATTGCTCACTGGTTTTTAGGCTGCACAGAGCGTTTTTCTGTCACTTTGATCGGCGGCTATTTTGTGTCTTGTGGTGCACCAGCACAAGCTGCCACCAAGTCCATCAATCCATCAATACTAGGGTTTATTTTGCTATATCCTACATCAGGGGCTTGGCTGTGCTTTTTGTCACCCCTAGAAACTCAGGATAGAAATTTCTATATTTTATTAAGAGGTTAAATTCAATTCAAAATAGCAATCCCCTAAATCTGGTGTTCCAGCTATGGCTAGCCAAGTGTAATACTGTCTGCTGTCTGGCAAAGGATAGATTGTTTTCTGTGGTGAAATTCAATTGCCAAAATAGCAATTCCCTAAATCTGGTGTCCCAGCAGTGGCTGGCAAAGTATAATAGTGTCCGGCAAAGGATATATTTTGTTCTGGGGTGAAATTCAATAGCCAAAATAGCAATACCGTAAATCAATGGTTTCAGCTGTGGCTGGCCAAGTTTAATAGTGTCCGGCAAAGGATAAATAATTTTCTGGGGTGAAATTCAATTGCCAAAATAGCAATACTGTAAATCTAGTGTTCCAGCTGTGACTGGACAAGTTTCATAGTGTCCGTCATAGGATATATTATTCTCTGCGGTGAAATTCAGTTGCAAAAATAGAAATACCATAAATCTGGTGTTCCAGCTGTGACTGGACAAGTTTACTAGTGTCCGGCAAAGGATTTATTATTTTCTGGGGAGAAATTCAGTTGCCAAAATAGCAATACCATAAATCAGTGGTTTCAGCTGTGGCTGACCAAGGATATATTTTTTTATGGGATGACATTCAATTGCCAAAATAGCAATACCGTAAATGTGGTGTCCCAGCAGTGGCTCGACAAGTTTAAATCTGTCCGTAAAAGGGTATAATTTTTTCTGGAGTGAAATTCAGTTGCCAAAATAGAAATACAGTAAATCTGGTGTTCCAGCTGTGACTGGACAAGTTTAAAAGTATCCGTCAAAGGATAGATTTTGTTCTGGGGTGAAATTCACTTGCCAATATAGCCAGAATCTGGTGTTCCAGCTGTTGAAGGCCAAGTGTTAATCTGTCCGTAAAAGGGTATATTACACTCAAGGTGTATATATAAGTGCTGAGAGGGTCATCCTCAATAACTTCACACGCTACCGTGCATCTCCCATTGTATTTCTGTCCGTTAAAGGGTATATTACACAAAGTGTTAAAATACAATTGCTAAAGGCATAATCCTACATATTTTTTCACACGCTACTGTGCATCTCCAAGTGTAAATCTGTCCATGAAAGGATACATTTCATCCAGGGCCTAAATACTAGGCCTACAATTGATATTCCCCTAAATCAGTGGTTATTGCTGTGCCTGGATTAGTGTAATACGGTACATAAATAAATAGGCAGATAATGTTAGGTGCCTGTAAAAAAAGGCCTGAATTTAAAATCAATACATTGGGCCAAATATTTTTTTTCTTATTGTGGTGCTTTGTGAACGGTAACAATGAGGAAAACATCTAGTAAGGGACGCAGACGCGGTCGTGGTGGTGTTAGTGAACCCTCTGGTGCTGGGAGAGGACGTGGCCATTCTGCCAAAGCCACACGTCCTAGTGAACCAACTACCTCAGGTTCCAGTACCCGCCAGAATTTACAGTGATATTTGGTGGGGCCCAATGCCGTTCTAAGGATGGTAAGGCCTGAGCAGGTACAGGCGCTAGTCAATTGGGTGGCCGACAGTGGATCCAGCACGTTCACAACATTATCTCCCACCCAGTCTTCTGCAGAAAGCGCACAGGTGGCGGCTTAAAACCAACCCCATCAGTCTGTCACATCACCCCCATGCATATCAGGGAAACTGTCTGAGCCTCAAGTTATGCAGCAGTATCTTATGCTGTTTGAAGACTCTGTTGGCAGGGTTTCCCAAGGGAATCCACCTAGCCCTTCCCCAGTGGTGGAAGACATAGAATGTACTGATGCACAAACACTTATGTTTCCTGATGATGAGGACATGGGAATACCACCTCATCGGAGTCCGCACGTCTCTGATAATAAAGAAACACAGGTGCCAACTGCTGCGTCTTTTTGCAGTGTGCAGACCGAATAGGAGGTCAGGGAGGAAGACTGTGTGGAAGACGATGCAGGGGACGATCAGGTCCTAGACCCCACATGGAATGAAGGTCGTGCCACTGACTTTCATAGTTCAGAGGAAGAGGCAGTGGTGAGACCGAGCCAACAGCGTAGCAAAAAAGAGAGCAGGGGGCAAAAGCAGAGCAGCCGCCTCCAAGAGAGTTCGCCTGCTACTGGCCACCGCCACCAGGGACCGAGCACCCCAAAGGCAGCTTCAAGGAGTTCCCTGGCATGGCACTTCTTTAAACAATGTGCTGACAACAAGACCTGAGTGGTTTGCACGCTGTGCCATCAGAGCCTGAAGCGAGGCATTAACGTTCTGAACCTTAGCACAACCTGCATGACCAGGCATCTACATGCAAAGCATGAACTGCAGTGGAGTAAACACCTTAAAAACAAGGAACTCACTCGGGCTCCCTCTGCTCCCTCTTCTGCTGCTGCCTCGGCCTCTTCCTCCGCCTCGGGAGGAATGTTGGCACCTGCCGCCCACCAAACAGAGGATGTGCCACCGACACCACCACCTGCGTAACCAAGCATCTCCACCATGTCACACGGCAGTGTTCAGCTCTCCATCTCACAAACCTTGGAGAAAAAGCATAAATTCCCACCTAGTCACCCTCGAGCCCTGGGCCTGAATGCCAGTAGTTCTAAACTACTGGCCTTTGAAATGCTGTCTTTCAGGCTGGTGGACACAGACAGCTTCAAACAGCTGATGTCCATGGCTGTCCCACAGTATGTTGTTCCCAGCCGCCACTACTTCTCCAAGAGAGCTGTGCCTTCGCTGCACAACCAAGTATCCGATAAAATCAAGTGTGCACTGCGGACAGCAGAGGCCAGGAACAAATGTGGCCAGCCGGGCCCACTACTGGAGGACGAGGAGGATGAGGAGGAGGTAGAGGAGGATGAGGATGAAGCAGGTTTACAGCGGGGTGGCACCCAACACAGCTCAGGCCCATCACTGGTGCGTGGCTGGGGGGATACGGAGGACGATGACGATACGCTTCCCACAGAGGACAGCTTGTCCTTACCTCTGGGCAGCCTGGCACACATGAGCAACTACACGCTGCAGTGCCTGCACAACGACAGCAGAGTTGCCCACATTTTAACGTGTGCAGACTACTGGGTTGCCACCCTGCTGGATCCCTGGTACAAAAACAATGTGCCCACCTTACTTCCTGCACTGGAGCGTGATAGGAAGATGTGCGAGTACAAGCGCACGCTGGTAGACGCGCTCCTGAGAGCATTCCTAAATGTCACAGGGGAACAAGTGGAAGCCCAAGGCGAAGGCAGAGGAGGAGCAAAAGGTCGCCAACGCAGCTCCTCTGAGGGCAGAGTTAGCATGGCAGAAATGTGGAAAAGTTTTGTCTCCACGCCACAGCTAACTGCAAAACCACCTGATACGGAATGTGTTAGTAGGAGGTAGCATTTCACTAACATGGTTGAACAGTATGTGTGCACACCCCTCCACATATTGACTCATGGTTCGGCCCCATTCAACTTCTGGGTCTCCAAATTGTCCACGTGGCCAGAGTTAGCCTTTTATGCCTTGGAGGTGCTGGAGGTGCTGAACGTGTATTCAGCACGACAGGTGGCGTCATTACTGACAAACGCAGCCGCCTGTCCACAGCCAACGTGGACAAGCTGACGTTCATAAAAATGAACCAGGCATGGATCCCACAGGACCTGTCCATCCTTTGTGCAGAATAGACATTTATAACTGCCTCCCCCTCAACCATATATTCTTGTACTCCGGGGCACTTCTTTATTGAATCCTCTTTTTTTAATTTTACCATTATATTGCGGTGCAACCAGAAGTTGAATGAACCTCTCCTCCGTCTAGGTGCAAGGGGCCTAATTATCTAAAAGTGGACTTTTCCATTGGTGGGTGACATAACGCCTGATTCTCTGCTATGCGACCTCTGTACTCTGCCTGGGTGCTGGGGCCTAAATTTATGAAAGTGGCTCTCTCCATTGGTGGGTGACTTGAAGCCTGATTCTCTGCTATGGAACCTCTCTGCAATTGATATTGCTTAATTTTTATTTATTTTATTTTAATTCATTTCCCTATCTATCCCCATTTATTTGCAGGGGATTTACCTACATTTTGCTGCCTTTTGCATCCCTCTAGCCCTTTCCTGGACTATTTTACAGCCTTTTTAGTACCCAAAAGTTCGGTTCCCCATTGACTTCAATGGTGTTCGGGATGAAGTTCAGGTCGAGTTCGGATCCCGAACCTGAACATTTTCGGGAAGTTCGGCCGAACTTCTCAAACCCGAACATCCAGGTGTTCGCTTAACTCTCGTAATGACCATACCTCTAGTCAGGTGCAGCATAGTGGTCATTACTATTTAGTCTGGCTACTCCCATCACTGCTTGCGGTGTATAGCTTCACTGCAAGTGGAAGAGCTGGTGTGTGTTGTCTCCTCTGGTGTTCCTGCTTGTTCTTCTACTTCAGGGGTTAAGTGTCTCATTCCTTTGTATTTGTATTGTGTTGTTTCCCCTGTCTTCTGGTATCCTGGTCTAAGTTGATACTCCTGTTCCTTCAGCTGGGTCTTTGGGCCCTATCACTACCTCAGGGCATTACAGGGTAATTCAGGCTTTAGGTTCCAGTGAATGAACGGTCCTACTACTGAGGTCCGTTCATTCGGTTAGCAGTCAGGGCTAGGGTTAGGATTCATTAGGTGGTGCCCTTTTCCTCTCCCTAGCTTCCAGGCCAGATACTTTCCCAAACACACATCCTCCCCCCTCTTGTGTTTAGTGTGGTGTTCCCTCCTACACCTCGGTGTGACATTATACACTGGAAAAACCACCATTTTTGTTTGTATCAGTGCGGCGATGAATCCAATCACTGTACTGGTCGGACAACTACAGGGCTTGTCTTTGGAGGTAGCTGACCTCCGCAATACCGTCGCACAGATCCAGAGACCTCTGGCAGCCGGTTTCAACTGTGGGAATCAGGCCTGCCCTGAACCTAAAGTTGCTCTCCCAGACAGGTTTTCCAGAGGCAGTGATAATTTCACTCTGTTAAAGAAGTCATGTATTTTAAGTTGCGTCCTCGCTCTTCTGGCGATGAGAGTCAAAGATTGGGTATCAATCATGTCGCTGCTTAAAGTAGACGCCCAGGCTTAGGGCTTTTCTTTGCCGACCAGATAACAGTCCCTCCGGTCGGTGGACAAGTTTTTCAGAGCTCTGGGTTGGATCTACAACGACCCGGATTGCCAAGACTAAGTTGCGTGGCTTGCGGCAGGGAAAGCGGTCTGTGGAGATCTACTGCTTTGAATTTAGGAGATGGGCTACAGGTACGGAGTGGAATGATCCAGCTCTGCGTAGTCATGGTTTGTCTGTAAGGCTGAAAAATGTGTTGGCCTTTCACGAGAATCCTGAGTCTTCGGAGGCAGCCACATCACTTGCTGTACGTATAGATAGATGTCTGAGAGAGAGATCTAAGGTCCCTCACTCTCAAGAAGTACTATAATATGAGATGGCGGCTCCCTCTGACACTTTGCGTGGAGAGAGTCTCGAGTTTATGCGTTGTGATTAGCCTATGCAGCTAGGGGGAGCTACTTCTGGGACCTCTGGTCATATGAAGGGAGTCTGTTTTTGTTGTGGAAAGAAGGGACATTTTGTGAATATTTTTCTGTTCTTGCAGCATCAAGGTGAAAACAAGAAAAAGACGTTTAATCCCCAAATTACTATTGGTGGTGTGGGTGGGGAGCAAGAAATGTAATTTTTGTCTTTTACTGGTAGTACTAGATTTCTCCTTTCTACCAAGGTGGCGCTAGAGTCCAAAACTGTGGAAATCAAAGTATTTATCGACAGTGGGGCAGGGGTTAACCTGATTGATTGACAGTTCATTCGTATGCATGGTTTGACTACTAGTGCATTAGAGAAAAGTATTTCTGTCTTTGCAATTGATTCAGCACCTCTTACCCAAAAATGCCTGTCGCAGGTTGTGAATGACATTTATTTAAGAGTGTGTGATTTTCATCAGGAATTTCATGTTATGTGTTGGAGGGACTGCAAACATAACCCTATCATCGACTGGCAAGCGAGACAGATTCTCGATTGGAGTGAATTTTGCATAGACAACTGTCTTAATACATTTTTCTCTGTGGTCACCACTAAGGTTTTACCCTTATTCATTCGCATCGGGAATATGATTGTTCCGTCAATCTTATTCCCGGAGCTAAACTGGCCAAATCTCGGTTGTATAATCTTTCGGAAACCAAAAGAAAGGCTATGCGAAAGTATATCACCAAGAGTTTGGCGAAGAGACATATCAGAACATCCAAATCCCCAGTGGCTGCTGGGTTTTTCTTTGTAAAAAAAAAAAAGGATTGTACCCTGAGACCATGTGTGGACTTAAGTGAGCTCAACCGTATTACCGTTCGTGATCCTTACCCCCTTCCTTTAATCCTGGATTTGTTTAATCAGATTGTCGGTGCCAAGGTGTTCTTTAAATTGGATCTGAGGGGGGAATATAATCTGGTAAGGATCAAGGAGGGGGACGAATGGAAGACGGCTTTTAATACCCCTGAGGGTCATTTTGAGAATCTGGTCATGCCTTTTGGGTTAACCAATGCTCCAGCGGTTTTTCAACACTTTGTCAATGACATCTTTCATCATCTGGTGGGGAGGTTTGTTGTTGTATATCTGGATGACATATTCATTTATTCTCCCGATATGGAGACTCATCAGGACCATATGCATCAGGTGTTACAGATCCTAAGAGAGAATAAATTATATGCTAAGATGGAAAATTGTGTATTTGCGGTTCAGGAGTTGCAATTCCTGGGTTACCTGCTCTCATCCTCGGGTTTTCGTATGGATCCCAAGAAAGTCCGTGCTGTGCTGGATTGGGATCGACCCGAAAATCTGAAAGTGCTTATGTGGTTTTTGGGGATCACCAACTACTACCGTAAATTCACCCTGAACGATTCGACAGGTAAACCTTTAATAGACATGACTAGGAAGGGTGCTGATTTCTCTGTTTGGTATGATGTGGCTTTACAAGCCTTTTCAGCTGTGAAGGAGTGTTTCAATTCTGCCCCTATACTGGTGCAACCAGATGTGTCACAGCCGTTCATTGTGGAAGTTGACGCATCCGAGGATGGGGTAAGAGCGGTCTTGTCGCAGTGTCCTTCACCCAGTAAATTGCGCCCATGTGCATTTTTTATTAAGAAACTCTCGACTGCTGAAATAAATTATGCCGTGGGTAATAGGGAATTGCTGGCGATTAAGTTGGCTTTTGAAGAATGGCGTCATTTGTTGGAAAGAGCAATTAATCCTATTACTGTGCTTACTGATCACAAAAATCTGGCTAACTTGGAGTCAGCTAAATGACTGAACCCAAGAGAGGCCAGATGGTCGTTGTTTTTTACCAGATTCAGTTTCATTGTCATCTATCGCCCTGAGGTTAAGAACATCGAGGCTAATGCATTGTCGCATAGCTTTCCTGGGGGAGATGATTCAGAAGATCCTGGTCCGATATTGATCGAAGGGGTAGTTATATCCGCCCTAAATCCCGACCTGGAGGCAGATGTGTTGGAGGCTCAGGTAAATTAACCGGATTCTTGTCCTCCAGGGAAGTTGTTTGTTCCGTCTGAATTATGTCACAAGGTGTTCGAGGAACATCACTACAGTTCTCGCAGGACACCCTAGGAGCAGATCCACTGTCGATCTCATATCTCATAGATTCTGGTGGCCGTGTAATATAAGTGTGTTAAGGACTATGTGTCAGCCTGTAGTACTTGTGCACGTGCAAAGGTGACACAAACTCGGCCTTCCGAGTGTTTGCTTCCACTGCCCATCCCGTCCAGACCATGGACTCATTTATCCATGGATTTTATCACAGATTTACCTAATTCTTCAGGGAAAACTGTGATTCTGGTTGTTGTTGTAGAATATGGAGACTTACTTAAGATGTTTTGTCTCTGAGAACCAGGAGGAGTTGTCTTCGTTCTTGGCTTTGGCCGAGTTTGCTATAAATAACCGTAGACAGGAGTTCACTAATAAGTAGCCATTCGTTGGGCATATGGGTTCCACCCGCAATTTGGCACTTTTTCTGGTACTGGTACTTCTGGTGTACTGGAAGAGGATAGATTTTCCTCTTCTTTGTCATCTTTCTGGCGGAAAATTCAAAATAATCTGAAAAAGATGAGTAAAAAGTATAAACATATGGCTGACAAGAGACGTATAAGTGGTCTGGACCTGAGAGTGTGTGATTCTGTGTGGCTGTCCACAAGAAACATTAAGTTGAAAATTAAATAAATAAGTATAGGGATGGCACTCATATGCGTGGAAACATATATTTATTTAGAAAATGGCTCTATGGCCCAGAGTAAAAGTATGCAGTAGTAGTCGTAGGATTAAAATCTTAGTGCTGTAAACATACAATAGATAAGTAAAGAAAGTCCTAAAAAAAGAAAAATATAGAAGAATATATGAAACCTGCGCAGGTGTGAAAAAAATCAGTAAGATGATTAAAAATACGTAAGATGCAAAGATAGGGTTAGTAAATAAGCAGTCTGATGGTTCCGCTGGAGATATACATAATATCCAATCTATTAGTAAAGTTTATATTCTCCAACGATAGGTGATCAGCTGATATAGGTAATCATAATCCTTTGGTTCACTTCCAAAATGAACACTCTGTATCCTTTATCATAATATCACTCAGTGGCCACTGTGTTAAATCTGTTATTTGTGCCCATATACTGAATGGTTAATGGATATTGGTAAGTTGAACAGTCAGGATGTAGTCAAAATGCTATAATTTGATGATGTAACATCCAATATGTACGTTACCACTCCTGATGTCTGGTCGTAAGCTGCCAAGGAGCGCTGTCGGCTGGAGAGCGGCGTCCTCGTGTGGCGTTTCAACACGCAGGAAAGGCTTGTAAAGTTCGTCTTCGCGTCACTTCTGGTGACGTTCCTCCCGCTAGTCCGCAGTCAGCGTCCCACGTGAGCTGTATTGGCTTGTGAAAACTTGTGAAGTGAATATTTGCTCCGCAGCTTCTAAATCAATAGGATCCTTTTGTGGTTTAGCTAGCTTGTTTAGATGTGGCTTACTCAATAGTGATGTCGCGAACATAAAATTTTCAGTTCGCGAACAGCGAACGCGAACTTCCGCAAATGTTCGCGAACGGGCGAACCGGGCGAACCGCCATAGACTTCAATTGGCAGGCGAATTTTAAAACCCACAGGGACTATTTTAAAACTGGCCACAATAGTGATGAGAAAGTTGTTTCAAGGGGTCTAACACCTGGACTGTGGCATGCCGGAGGGGGATCTATGGCAAAACTCCCATGGAAAATTACGTAGTGGACGCAGAGTCGGGTTTTAATCCATAAAGGGCATAAATCAACTAACATTCCTAAATTGTTTGGAATAACGTGCTTTAAAACATCCAGTGTGTGTATACGATCAGGTATGATGTTGTATCGATCAGGTAGTGTAAGGGTTACGCCCGCTTCACTGACATTGAGACAAACTCCCTTTTAATGCACCGCAAACAGTTCATTTGCACAACCACAAACTCCCCATTTGCACAAGGTTGGATACCAAGCTAGCCACGTCCCGGTGATGTCATTGAAGGTTTCTTCCTCCACCCAGCCACGTACAACACCAAGGGTCCCCAAAAGATGAATTGAATTGATTTTTCGAACGGTGAGATGGTTAAAAAAACGCTGGCTCCCTCCACTCTGTTTTAAACCACGGTGACTGCGTCTGCGCCGTGCAATTTACTGTCACACCCGATATGAGTGGTATTTTCTGTAGTACTATTCTCATCAGTTTAATCCCTCTAACGTCCCCAATCTGGGGGCCATTTATTGAATAGATTTTTCGAACGGGGAGATGGTTAAAAAAACGCTGGCTCCCTCCACTCTGTTTTAAACCACGGGGACTGCGTCTGCGCCGTGCAATTTACTGTCACACCCGATATGAGTGGTATTTTCTGTAGTACTATTCTCATCAGTTTAATCCCTCTAACGTCCCATATCTGACACCTCAGCAAAGGAAGCAGCAGCGGGTACAACATCATCATCATCATCATCACACTGTACGTCCATGTGTGTAATCCTGCCTGACTGAGACATATCCCCGTAATCTACATCATCTGGCAATAATGGTTGCGCATCACTAATTGCATCCAACTGATGTGTAAATAACTCCTCTGACGGATCAAGTGAAGCGGCTGTGGTGGCTGTGGTGGTAGTGGTGGCGACGGGCGGGTGCGTGGTAACTTGAAAGCAGGTGACCGAAGCTGAGCTGGAGGAGGATGGTGCGTCAAGGTTCTTAGCGGAAGCTGTTGAAGATTGGGTGTCCTGTCTAAGCCAGTCAACTACGTCCTCTGAATTTTTCGGGATCAGGGTACGTGGCCTCTGAAAACTGGGCATTATTCCAGGGACAGTGGAAATCACAGCACCACGACCATGACAGCCCCTGCGGGGTGGCCTGCCTCTGCCTGTCATTTTTTTAGATAAGTGGTACTACGCGTGCTAGGTACTGTGCCACCCGGTATGAGTGGTTGGCACTGGCAGTGGGCACACTACAGTCTGTGGAAGTGGGCCTGACACACACTGGCAGCAGGCAAGCAACTGAATTTAGACTACTGTCTAAAAATTAAATGCCTTATTTATCGGCAAGCTACTGTGCCACCCGGTATCAGTGGTTGGCACTGGCAGTGGGCACACTACAGTCAGTGGAAGCGGGCCTGACACACACTGGCAGCAGGCAAGCAACTGAATTTAGACTACTGTCTAAAAATTAAATGCCTTATTTATCGGCAAGCTACTGTGCCACCCGGTATCAGTGGTTGGCACTGGCAGTGGGCACACTACAGTCAGTGGAAGCGGGCCTGACACACACTGGCAGCAGGCAAGCAACTGAATTTAGACTACTGTCTAAAAATTAAATGCCTTATTTATCGGCAAGCTACTGTGCCACCCGGTATCAGTGGTTGGCACTGGCAGTGGGCACACTACAGTCAGTGGAAGAGGGCCTGACACACACTGGCAGCAGGCAAGCAACTGAATTTAGACTACTGTCTAAAAATTAAATGCCTAATTTATCGGCAAGCTACTGTGCCACCCGGTATCAGTGGTTGGCACTGGCAGTGGGCACACTACAGTCAGTGGAAGAGGGCCTGACACACACTGGCAGCAGGCAAGCAACTGATTTTAGACTACTGTCTAAAAATTAAATGCCTTATTTATCGGCAAGCTACTGTGCCACCCGGTATCAGTGGTTGGCACTGGCAGTGGGCACACTACAGTCAGTGGAAGAGGGCCTGACACACACTGGCAGCAGGCAAGCAACTGAATTTAGACTACTGTCTAAAAATTAAATGCCTTATTTATCGGCAAGCTACTGTGCCACCCGGTATCAGTGGTTGGCACTGGCAGTGGGCACACTACAGTCTGTGGAAGTCAGCCTGACACACACTAGCAGTAGGCAAGCAACTGAAATTACACTAAAGTGTAAAAATTAAATGCCTTTTTTTGATGCAAAGTACTGTGCCACACGGGATGACAGGGGTGGGCACTGGCAGTGGGCACACTACAATCAGTTGAAGTCGGCCTGACACACACTAGCAGCAGGTGAGCAGCTGAAATTACACTAAAGTGTAAAAATTAAATGCCTTTTTTATGCAAAGTCCTGTGCCAGCCGGTATGAGTGGTGGACACTGGCAGTGGGCACACTACAGTCAGTGGAAGTCAGCCTGACACACACTAGCAGCAGGCAAGCAACTGAAATTACACTAAAGTGTAAAAATTAAATGCCTTTTTTTGATGCAAAGTACTGTGCCACACGGGATTACAGGGGTGGGCACTGGCAGTGGGCACACTACAGTCAGTGGAAGTCGGCCTGACACACACTAGCAGCAGGCAAGCAGCTGAAATTACACTAAAGTGTAAAAATTAAATGCCTTTTTTATGCAAAGTCCTGTGCCAGCCGGTATGAGTGGTGGGCACTGGCAGTGGGCACACTACAGTCAGTGGAAGTCAGCCTGACACACTGGCAGGCAACTAACCTTAGATTAAAGTGTAAAAATTAAGTGCCTTTTTTAAGCAAAGTCCTGTGCCAGCCGGTATGAGTGGTGGGCACTGGCAGTGGGCACACTACAGTCAGTGGAAGTCAGCCTGACACACACTGGCAGGCAACTAACCTTAGATTAAAGTGTAAAAATTAAATGCCTTTTTTTGATGCAAAGTCCTGTACCACACGGAATGACAGGGGTGGGCACTGGCAGTGGGCACACTACAGTCTGTGGGCCTGCAGCTCCTCACACACAGGCAGGCCAGGCAACTGCAATATGTATATAAAGGAAAAAAAAAGCAGACTAATGTTGCAGCCCTAAAAGGGCTTTTTGGGGTGCTGTCAGGACGCTGTCCTTACAGCAGAGATCAGATGAGTCTTTCAGGACTGGAGTGGACACTGAATTCACTAGCCTAGCTATCAATTTCCCAATTAAATCAGCAGCAATTACACTCTCCCTCCTCTCACTAAGACTGCAGCTTCAGAATGAATCTAAAATGGATGCTGTTCAGGAGGTGGGAGGGTCTGGGAGGGAGGGTATGCTGCTGATTGGCTGGAATGTGTCTGCTGACTGTGAGGTACAGGGTCAAAGTTTGCTCAATGATGATGTATAGGGGGCGGACCGAACATCGCATATGTTCGCCCGGCAGAGGCGAACGCGAACAAGCTATGTTCGCCGGGAACTGTTCGCCGGCGGATAGTTCGGGCCATCTCTATTACTCAATGCCCCAAATGCGTTTCGGAGCTTACTGTTCCTTCTTCAGTGGGTATGAGTAGCCATCTCTCCTTTACCCCTATATATATGATTAATTGGTTTCAATTATTGATTATAGGGTGTGTGGAAGTTACTCTGCATCTCTCATTCAGATGGCATGTGATAAAATGTGGACTGGATTTACAATGGTAAGAGGGTAGAAATGCAAATAAAAATAAGAATCACAACGTGGGATACAGATAAAATAAAGATCACAATGTGGGATACAGATAAAAATGAATAGAAAAATATAAATATATAAAAATCAAGCCTTGGGAAAATAAAGAATCGGTCTAAAAATGGTGTGAGTGGGACATATAATAGTGTACATTCAGATATGAGTCATCATTAGCTAGCAACGTTTGTTGGAAAAGGTTGAGAGATGAGTTTGACCAAATATTTGATAGAAGATTGGGGAGGGGGGCCCGCCAGGGAGGAGGGGTCGGAGTGCTGATAGGCAGCCGGACTACGACCCTAATTTCCCGAAAGGGTGCTTCACCCTGTAGGAAATTTCATAAAAAGCCAAAGATTTCCATCTCCGCATTGAGGCCTTTAGGGATTATTGTGTCAAATTAGAATATCTTTCTGGATTCGGATCTGGACATGGTGGCTATGTGGTTGTCGGCCCTCCAATATCGTTGGACTCTCTCTAGAGCTATAAAGGTCAGTGTTGATGGACCACTATTGTGGTGTTCCTTGTAATGTTTGGAGACGGAATGTAACTCATAGCCCTTTGTAATGTTTGATATATTGTATGTTCAGATATTATTTTTTTGAACGGTCTCTTTGTACGTCCTATGTATTGTTTACGACAGGGACATTGTAAAACATAAATCACATTGGTGGAGTGGCAAGAAAGGTGTTCCCGAATATGGTGTTTATAGGTGCCATTGGTCGCATTAACAGTAGTTGTTTTCTTTGGAAAGTTTGTGATTCTGCAGTTATTGCATTTACCACATCTAAAGAAGCCTTGTAATGACAGCCAATTTGGATTGGTCTTAGTCGGGTTTCTTTTTGTTGTTGGTGCTAACCGTAGGCCTAGAATAGGTGCTCTGGTATAATGATCTGTGGTTTGTCAGGTAGTGACTGTGCGATAACCTTATCTCTCAAGATATAGTGCCAATGTTTGTGAATGATAGTCTCTAATTTTTTATAGTGGGTGTTGAATGGTAGTATAATTCTAGGGGTCTCTTCCTTTCTAGTCGTGTTTGTGGTGATTTAATCTGTTTCTGAAAAAAAGGTCCGTCTATACATAGATCTTACTTTGTTCATAGACCTATTTATTACTGCTACTGGATACTCTTTGGCTAAAAATTGTTTTTTCAAATTCTCTGCCTCTATTTCAAATTATCTATCTATCTATCTATCTATCGTACAGTTTCTCTTGAGGCGTCTAAACTGACTGGTCAAAATGTTCGTAAGCCACCTAGGTAGGTGGCAGCTAGAATGTAGAATGCATTCATTTTTGATTACAGGTTTTTGATATGTACTACAGTATAATTTACCATCTAATTTTTCAATCGGTAAATCTAGGAATTCAATTTGTGTCTGGCTTATGTTGGTTGTGAATGTTATATTCCTATTATTTGTATTGATGTCTTTCAAAAAAGTGTCCAGTTTGTCCTTCATGTCACCCAAAATAAAAATAATATCATCGATATAGCGACGTCACAGTACCTGTGAATCTGTACTAGCTTAGATAACCTTGAAAAAACAATTATAACCAGAATAAAAACTAAAACAGAATATACAATCAGGACAGACAAAAAATTTAGTAAATAACGTGCAGGGTCAGAGAGATGATTTACCGAGCCCTTCAAATGAAAATATAGAAGACCTACCTAGAAGGAAAAGAGAGAAACAAACTAGGAAAAACATTCAAGACCAATATAATATCCCGACTAACAATTATTTTGAATCACTTTCTTCACCCCATTTTTTAGATCAAACCACACCACAGAACAAGGATACGTCACTATTCCCGTTCCCCAAAATGACACACGAGAGCACTGACCCCCACACACAAATAAAATTTGAGACACAGAAACAAAACACACAACGAAACCCCAATCAGGGAATACCGAGAAAGGACACCAATGAACACCCCTCAACATCATTATCACCACAGGGAACACCAAACAATGGGGGACCAACAAAGAGAATATCCACTCAGAATGCAAGACCACAGACCACAAAGAGGACAAGAAAGGGGAGACACAAGAAGAAGGCATTACAGACACCACAGGAGTTAGATGACACAACAAACATTATTGTTAATTTGAGTAATACCACCCTTAATGACACACAACATAAATTGTTAAATAAGGGACTAAAATTCGCTCCAACTACCAAATTGGACAATTTCAATGCATATATAGGCATAGAGAAATTTGTGAGGAAATTCTGCTTAAATAAATATTTTATTAAGAACCCCATAACAAGAGGGAACCTAGAACCATCAATCTATAATCATACTGACCTCAAGAAAAAAATCTATTAAATATCCAAAACAAGACATGGGCGATGACATAGCCACTTTCCGTAAATCTATAGAAACAGACATTAGGAAAATTAAAACAAGTAAGGCACACTATAATTTGACAAGAAGGGAGATTCATGCAATTAAACAACTACAATCTATCCACAATTTAACAATAAGACCAGCTGATAAAGGTGGGGCAATAGTCCTACAAAACACAGGGGACTAGAATGCAGAATGTAAAGGACAGCTATCTGATTGCCAGACATACATCACCCTTAAAAAGGACCCTACTGAAGACTTTTATAAGGAACTATTGACATAAACACAAACTGGTAGAGACAAAGGTATTCTCAATGAACAGGAAAGTACATTCATAACCAGCTCACAAAATCGAATCCCGATATTTTACTGTCTACCAAACATCCATAAAAATCAGACTCATCCACCTGGTAGATAATGTCAGGAATTGGATCCCTGACCCAGAATCCTTCTCATCACATTGATAAATTATTACAGCCAACCGTCAATCCAATATCATCCTATATTAAGGACACAACAGACATAGTGAGAACACTAGAACAGAAAGAGTATCAAAACCACTGGACATTGGGCACCATGGATGTAAATTCCTTATACACAATTATTGACCATAACCAAGGTACTGCTGCCATTAAAGGACAACTGAATCATTATCAGACTCTACATACGGATTAAATTGACTTTTTAATAGATGGAGTACTTTTTATTCTAACTCATAATTTTTTTATGTTTGATTCAGATTTCGTTTTACAACAACGAGGAACTGCCATGGGTACCAGGTTCGCCACCAGCTATGCCAACATCTTTTTGGCAAATGGGAATATGATCATATCACCCCGTTGCTAGGGATGAGCCTGGTACTGTGGTTTCGATATATCGATGATATTATTTTTATTTGGGGTGACACAAAGGACAAACTGGATACTTTTTTGAAGGACATCAATACAAATATCAGAAATATAACATTCACAACCAACATAAGCCAGACACAAATTGAATTCCGGGATTTACTGATTGAAATATCAGATGGTAAATTATACTGTAGTACATATCAAAAACCCGTAATGAAAAATAATTACATTCTACATTCTAGCTGCCATCTACCTAGGTGGCTTACAAACATTCCGACCAGTCAGTTTAGACGCCTCAAGAGAAACTGTACGATAGATAGTCAATTTGAAATAGAGGCAGAGAACTTGAAAAAACAATTTTTAGCCAAAGAGTATCCAGTAGCAGTAATAGATAGATCTCTGAACAAAGTAAGATCTATGGATAGACGGACTTTTTTTCAGAAACAGATCAAATCACCACAAACACCATTCAACACCCACTATAAAAAATTAGAGACTATCATTCACAAACATTGGCACTATATCTTAAGAGATAATGTTATCGGACAGTCACTACCTGACAAACCACAGATCACTTATACCAGAGCACCTAATCTGGGACTACGGTTAGCACCAACAACAAAAAGAAACCCGACTAAGACCAAACCAAATTGGCTGTCATTACAAGGCTTCTTTAGATGCGGTAAATGCAATAACTGCAGAATCACAAACTTTCCAAAGTAAACAACTACTGTTAATGCGACCAATGGCACCTATAAACACCATATTCGGGAACACCTTTCTGGCCACTCCACCAATGTGATTTATGTTTTACAATGTCCCTGTCGTAAACAATACATAGGACGTACAAAGAGACCGTTCAAAAAAAGAATATCTGAACATACAGTATATCAAACATTACAAAGGGCTATGAGTTACATTCCGTCTTCAAACATTACAAGGAACACCACAATAGTGATCCATCAACACTGACTTTTATAGCTCTAGAGAGAGTCCAACAATATTGGAGGGTCGGCAACCACATAGCCACCATGTCCAGATCCGAATCCAGAAAGATATTCTAATTCGACACATTAATCCCTAAAGGCCTCAATGCGGAGATGGAAATCTTTGGCTTTTTATGAAATTCCCTACAGGGTGGGGCGCACTTTCGGGGAATTGGGGTCGTAGTCTGGTTGCCTATCAGCACTCCGACCCCTCCTCCCGGCGGGCCACCTCCCCAATCTCCTATCAAATATTTGGTCAAAATCATCTTTCAACCTTTTCCAACAAACGTTGCTAGCTAACCCGCTTTTATGACTACTCCCACCACACGCCCATTTTAAAAATATTAGTAACCTTTATGATCTTCTTATTGGTATGGTCTTCCATTAAATTATTAAACTATTACCTTTAAACTAACTTTTAGTTATCAAAATCTCCTCCTACTCAGGTTAATGTACTTCACCAACTGACCACAGTTATTAATGGCTGAGGATATACATCCCTTATCATACTATTTCGAAGATGTGTTTGTCCAACTACAACAAATGATGACTCCTATATATGAATCTACACTAATATATGTCACACTCACACTATTTTTTGACCGGTTCTTTATTTTCCCAAGCCTTGATTTTTATATTTTTATATTCATTTTTATCTGTATCCCAAGTTATGATCTTTATTTTATCTGTATCCCACGTTGTGATTCTTATTTTTATTTGCATTTCTACCCTCTTACCATTGTAAATCCAGTCCACATTTTATCACATGCCATCTGAATGAGAGATGCAGAGTAACGCCCACACCACTCCCATATAATCAATAATTGAAACCAATTAATCATATATATAGGGGTAAAGGAGAGATGACTACTCATATCCACTGAAGAAGGAGCAGTAAGCTCCGAAACACGTTTGGGGCATTGAGTAAGCCACATCTTAACAATTTTTCTTGACCGATGAGGTCTCGCTTTATTCTGTGCACGACAGGAGTGGTTCTGTACTGAGCAGGATTACAACAGGGATAGTTGACTCATGGACAGGTTCCGGTAACGGTGCTACTCCTTGCGGGGTAGGACACTGTTAATTAGGTCTAGGGTGTGATAGGCCAAGTAGGGTGGCACTAGGGACGGAAAGACCATCTGCCTTAAGTCGTCATCAAGTCCTTCTATCTATATCGTGGTTCACCCTGACCTTTCTCCTGTGTGCTTGGAGCTAGAGCTTTCTTATATGGTTACCATTATCATCTGGCTATCAATAAGTTGACCCTGTGATTTTTCTTGACCGATGAGGTAGTGCTGATTGGTTCTTGGAAGAGAATCTTTCTAGTTGGATTATGTGCCACATCTGGCGTGGTGATTTTTAGGCATATTTGTTGTACATATATGGTATTTTATTTAGACTTAGTAAAAGTTAAGTTTTATGGATTAGTCTTGCCCTCCTTATTTCAATAAATTCTGTCTTATTTGGGTAGCAAGGATCCGGGTGTCTGTGACCCAGATACCCACATCTAGGATCTCTCTGTTTTTTCTGGCCTTGTTTAGATTTATGAATTAGTCTTGCCCCCCTTATTTCATTAAATCACATCTAAACAAGCTAGCTAAACCACAAAAGGATCCTAGTGATTTGGAAGCTCCAGAGCAAATATTCACTTCACAAGTCTTCACAAGCCAATACAGGTTTCCCCGCCAGCAGCCTCCACAAGGGACGCCGACTGCGGAATAGAGGGAGGCACGTCACCGGAAGTGACGTGAAGACGAACTTTACAAGCCTGAGCGGCCTTTCCTGCGTGTTGAGACACCACACAAGGACGCCGTTCTCCAGCCGACAGCGCTCCTTGGCAGCTTACTACCTGACATCAGGAGTGGTATCATACATATTGGATGTTACATCATCAAATTATTTCATTTTGACTACAGTACATCCTGACTGTTCAACTTACCAATATCCATTAACCATTCAGTATATGGGCACAAATAACAGATTTAACACAGTGGCCACTGAGTGATATTATGATAAAGGATACAGAGTATTCATTTTGAAAGTAAACCAAAGGATTATGATTACCTATACCGGCTGATCACCTATCGTTAGAGAATATAAACTTTACTAATAGACTGGTTATTTCCTAACCCTAACTTTGCATCTTACGTATTTTTAATCATCTTATTGATTTTTTTCACACCTGCGCAGGTTTCAGATATTTTTCTATATTTTTCTTTTTATCTATTGTTTACAGCACTAAGATTTTAATCCTACTGCCTACTTTTACTCTGGGCCATAGAGCCATTTTCTAAATAAATATATGTTTCCATGCATAACATATGACTAGAGTGCCATCCCTATACTTATTTATTAAATTCTCTCTAACACTAGCGCTGGGTACGCTCTGTTTGGATTGTGCACCACGATCCATTTCTTCCAGTTTGAGTGAGCCGCCTACATACTCTTCTCTACTTGATCATTAAGTT
The DNA here is from genome assembly GCA_033119425.1 of Bufotes viridis. Taxonomy (NCBI): domain Eukaryota; kingdom Metazoa; phylum Chordata; class Amphibia; order Anura; family Bufonidae; genus Bufotes; species Bufotes viridis. The sequence goes on along the minus strand of CM065592.1, from coordinate 287,114,316 downwards.
GAAAATACCTTCTTGGAAGTGGGTTCCAAGGTTCATTGGTCCATATAAGATCACTGCCGTTATTAACCCTGTAGCCTTTCGTCTTGAGCTTCCTCAAGCTTTGAAGATTCATAACGTGTTCCATAGGTCGTTGTTGAAGAGATATGTTGAACCTGTTGTGCTGTCTTCCTTGCCCCCTGTTCCTGTCATGGTGGATGGTAATTTTGGAATTTGAAATCGACAAGATAATTGACACCCGAGTTCTCCGTAGATCCCTCCAGTATCTTGTGCACTGGAGGGGTTACGGACCTGAGGAGTAGAGATGGCCCGAACTATCCACCGGCGAACATAGCTTGTTCGCGTTCGCCGCAGCGGGCGAACACATGCGATGTTCGGTCCGCCCCTATACATCATCATTGAGCAAACTTTGACCCTGTACCTCACAGTCAGCAGACACATTCCAGCCAATCAGCAGCATACCATCCCTCCCAGACCCTCCCATCTCCTGAACAGCATCCATTTTAGATTCATTCGGAAGCTGCAGTCTTAGTGAGAGGAGGGAGAGTGTAGCTGCTGCTAATTTAATTGGGAAATCAATAGCTAGGCTAGTGTATTCAGTGTCCACTCCAGTCCTGAAAGACTCATCTGATCTCTGCTGTAAGGACAGCGTCCTGATAGCACCCCAAAAAGCCCTTTTTAGGGCTGCAACATTAGTCTGCTTTTTTTTTCTCAATATATATATTGCAGTTGCCTGGCCTGCCCGTGTGTGAGGAGCTGCAGACCCACAGACTGTAGTGTGCCCACTGCCAGTGCCCACCCCTGTCATCCCGTGTGGCACAGGACTTTGCATCAAAAAAAGGCATTTCATTTTTACACTTTTGTGTAATTTCAGTTGCTTGCCTGCTAGTGTGTGTCAGGCCGACTTCCACTGACTGTAGTGTGCCCACTGCCAGTGCCGACGACTGATACCGAGTGGCACAGTAGCTTGCCGATAAATAAGACATTTCATTTTTACACATTAGTCTAATTTCAGTTGCTTGCCTGCTGCCAGTGTCTGGCAATCCCTGATCAAGGCAATCCCTGATATGGGATGTAACAGGGATTAAACTGATGAGAATAGTACTACAGAAAATACCACTCATATCGGGTGTGACAGTAAATTGCACGGCGCAGACGCAGTGACCATGGATAAAAACAAAGGGGAGGGAGCCAGCGTTTTTTTAATTTTCTCCCCGTTCGAAAAATCAATTCAATTCACCTTTCGGGGACCCTTGGTGTTGTACGTGGCTGGTTGGAGGAAGAAACCTTCAATGACATCACCGGGACGTGGCTAGCTTGGTATCCAACCTTGTGCAAATAAGGAGTTTGCGGTTGTGCAAATGGACTGTTTGCGGTGCATTAAAAGGGGAGTTTTGTCTGTCAATGTCTGTGAAGCGGGCGTAACCCTTACACTACCTGATCGATACAACATCATACCTGATCGTACACACACACTGGATGTTTTAAAGCATGTTATTCCAAACAATTTAGGAATGTTAGTTGATTTATGCCCTTTATGAATTAAAACCCGACTCTGCGTCCACTACGTAATTTTCCATCGCAGTTTTGCCATGGATCCCTCTCCGGCATGCCACAGTCCAGGTGTTAGTCCCCTTGAAACAACTTTTCCATCACTATTGTGGCCAGAAAGAGTTCCTGTGGGTTTTAAAATTCGCCTGCCTATTGAAGTCTATGGCGGTTCGCCCGGTTCGCGAACATTTGCGGAAGTTTGTGTTCGCTGTTCGCGAACGGAAAATTTTATGTTCGCGACATCACTACTGAGGAGAGGATGTGGGTACCAGCGACTGACATTAATGCTAGTCGTCTGGTGAGGGCCTTTCACAGAGCTCATCTGGAGAAAGTCGGGCCTGGGTGTCCAGAGGCTCCCCGTAGAAGGGGGGGTACTGTCATGGTCACTCCCAGGCTAGGTGTTAGAAGGCCACAAACACCTTTTAGACTAGTAGTGTTGACATCTCATTTGGTACTCTAATAATTAAATAACAAAAACTGAAAAGGAGGGTGGGTTACCTTTAATACATAACTTTTAATGATGCATAAAACGCCCATAAGTGAATCAATTGCCGTGTGCAATTGTAGGTGAACAGGGTACTGTTACCTCAATACAGATGGGTTTGTAAAGTCTCTAGGGGTGGGGGATAGGATGGGAGGGGTGGGGGGTGCTGGATCTCTGCCCCTACTGCACACCCTAGCTTTAGGTCCCGTATCCTAACCACCGCACACCTCCTTTGCCGTCCCTTTGTACTTCCCTGATCCGTGCAATGACTGCCCAGCTTCGTCCTGAAGGGGAAGGGAAGAGGGGGGAGGAGGAGACCCTAAATCACAGACCCAACTGTCAGGTGTTGTGTACCCAGAGCCCTGGGACGCAACCACACTGACACAATGCTTAAAAAGAACACAGTGCGTCCTGCATATCCAATAGGTCAGGCGTCACGATTCATGCAAACACCTATGTTCCACTCTATGGATGATTGCTGGAAACTACACCTAATATACACAATGCATAACCCGACACGTTTCTCTGGTCTTGCCAGTTCATCAGGGGTCAATAACACAAAAAAGCATACAGGACCAATAACGATAAATGTCTTGGTATTTAATATTTGAATGTCAGCCAGCAACCACACACTGTATTGGCGATGGACCAGTATGCCAAATCTACAGCGGGTGGTTACAGACAGGAAAAGTTACACTTATCTTAAGAAAGGCAGTCAGTGGACATGTTCCCAAGATTGCAGGCCGAGCAGTGTGATTCTCATTGACCTGACGGCTGGACTCCGCGTATAGCAGCACCGCTCAAAGGTGTTAGAAGGTCTGAAAGACTGACTGCACGTGATGTCATCTGACAGCCTCTTTTAGTTTCATTTGTTGTTGCTGGTAATGGCCACACCTCTAGTCAGGTGCAGCATAGTGGTCATTACTATTTAGTCTGGCTACTTCCATCACTCCTTGCGGTGTATAGCTTCATTGCAAGTGGAAGAGCTGGTGTATGTTGTCTCCTCTGGTGTTCCTGCTTGTTGCTCTACTTCAGGAGTTAAGTGTCTCATTCCTTTGTATTTGTATTGTGCTGTTTCCCCTGTCTTCTGGTATCTGGTCTCAGTTGACACTCCTGTTTTTTCAGCTGGGTCTTTGGGCCCTATCACTACCTCAGGGCATTACAGGGTAATTCAGGCTTTAGGTTCCAGTGAATGAAAGGTCCTACCACTGAGGTCCATTCATTCAGTTAGGGTTAGGATTCATTAGGTGGTGAACTTTTCCTCTCCCTAGCTTCCAGGCCAGATACCTCTCCAACCCCCTCTTGTGTTTGGTGTGGTGTTCCCTCCTACACCTCGCCATGACATATATGTTCTAAAGCCATTTGTGGTGTGTATTAGTGGAAAAAGAAATATATATTTGCCGATCAGCGGTGCAGTTATTTGTTCTAAAGCCTTTTGTGGCTTGTATTAGTGGAAAAAGAAAAAATATATTTGCCGATCAGTGGTGCAGTTATATGTTCTAAAGCCTTTTGTGGCTTGTATCAGTGGAAAAAAATATATATATTTGCCAATTAGCGGTGCAGTTATATGTTCTAAAGTCTTTTGTGGCGTGTATTAGTGGAAAAAGAAAATATATTTGCCATTCAGTGGTGCAGTTAAATGTTCTAAAGCCCTTTTTTGTGTGTATTAGTGGGGGGAAAAAGAGGCTTATTTGCCGTTGAGTAGTGAAGTGAGAAAATTACAGACTTTTTTCGGATGTTTTGATTTCCTATTTATTTATTTGATCTAACAGTATTTCAGACAGAGAAGGGCCAGGCCCTGCACAGGGGAGTGGCAGAGGCCTAAATATTTCTGGTGCAGGCAGAGGTTGCAGCAGAGTAAGGGGCTGTGGCAGCAGGGGTCACTTCGAGAGGCCTGAGTTTCCAGTGTCAGCTAGTGGTCGTGTCATGATCAGCAACCCAGCGGTTCTTGAATGGTTGATTCGATCTTCGACTTCATCGCAAGTGACATCAGACACCCCCAGCCAAGAGTCAGTGGGTTCGTCAGACACAACCCTTAGTTGGCATGGCCCGGGAGAAGGCCATGTGCCCTCACCTGTCCTCAACCTGCCTCTGTCCTTTTCTGTTCCCTCAGCCAGAGAAGTATTGTATGCTGTGGGCTCAGCTCCACTATACAGTGAGGACGAGCTACTAGAAAACAGTCAGCAGCTACTGGCAAGCCAAGATGTGGAGGAGACATTCGCCGCTTCCCCCGACTAGGCTGGCAAGCAGTGCAATGAGAGCAATGAGGAGAGTGGCGTAGGAGCTGGTGTTGCGAGCAGTCAGGCTCCTGACCCAGAGACAGTTGAGGAGGACATCGGTGATGTGCAAACAGTACTTGATGATGATGATGTAGCTGATCGCACTTAGGAGCCGGGTGCCTGTGAGGCAGGGGCGGAACCAGCAAGTCGCTAGCATGGCCGGGAGTCAGCAGGATAGCAGCAGTGGGAGGTCGGGAGCCAAACATGCCCGGGGTAGACCACCCGTTTTGCAGGAGCCTACCTGCCCGGGAAGTAGGGGTGCACGGGTTCACGGGGGCAGCGGCGGTAGCAGTCAGTCAGCGCGTCTGTGGGCAGAAGGTAAAGCATGGCCAGGGTGCCAATGTTGGCACCACAGCCCTGCGTCAACATATGCAGCATCACCATAATGTGGCCTGGGAGAACCGTGGCTCCAATGTGGTGGTCCAGCCTGCCACAGCAACCGCTGCATTAACCAGTGGCACAAACCTGGTTTCAGGCAGTCAAGGCTCCATCACCTCACCTCAACTGCTGGTCTTGCTCATCAGTTATTCCGTTAGCAATCGATCACTGAAGCGATTGCCAAGAGACAACAGTATGCATGCACTCATCCAACGGCGCAGAAATTGAATGTGCTCCTGTCCAAGTTGCTGGTGCTGCAGTCCCTCCCTTTCTAAGTGGTGGACTCTGCACCTTTTAAAAAACTGATGGATTGTGCCGAGCCGAGGTGGAGAGTCCCAAGCCATCAATTTTTTTGCCAAAAAGGCAGTACCAGCCCTGCACATACATGTAGAACAGAAGTGGGGCCAGTCCTTAAGCCTGTCGGTGTCTGCCAAAGTGCACGGCAGCGCCGACGTGTGGAGCTGTAACTACGGTCAGGGACAATACATGTCCTTTACGGCCCACTGGGTGAATGTGGTTCCTGCACAGCAACACCAACAACTTGGCCAGGTGACGCCGCTTCCGCCTCAACGTTGTCACGCCGTTGGTCCTGTGACAATCTCTGCATCTGCTTCCTCATCCTCACTGTGTCCTCAGCCTCCACTGCAGGGACAATTCCCATTGCCCCTCCAGCATACCAGATGTGCAGGGCATGACGGTGTCACGCTGTTCTGCACCTTGTTTGCCTGTCACACAGGGGAAGAACTGCTTCGTGTCCTTCATCATCTCCTTTCCCATGTATATCCAACAATCTAAATCATCATATGCACTCAGCACCTTAGTATCTAAAAAGAATGTAATTTTGATTCAATTTTCTTTTATTTTTAAAAAGGTATAGACAGGGACCTCCCACCCTCATTAGAAGCACCTTAGTAGGATCACAAACCTCCCTTGCGATCCACCTCGGTGGAAGTCTGCGCTCCACCGAGCAGACCGGAAGTGTCCTCATCCGAACGCAGCGGAAGCGCATGTCCACGCCTTCGTTCCACTGCTGTCTGGACTGGAAGTACAGTCCGGTCCCGCTCAAACACCCTCTCCATCTTATTTATATTTTTTAACAAATCCTTATGGAGATTGTCGCCCGTACATCCTTATGTTACCCACCATCTTTCAGCCACACTAGCGTGTTAACCCTTGACCACTTGGGGACCGTACACATGCGTTCCATGCTGGAACGCATGTTGTCTACCCCTGATACAGGAAGTGACACTCTTCTCACCTCCATCTTTAACACATGGCCTTATAAGGTGAGGTATATAAGGCCCCTGGATAAGTTTCATTATTATAACTACATCTGCTGTTGTTTAACTTACCTGTACTGCTCCTGATGAAGGGAGTCATCTATCCCCTTAACCGCATTGAGCCCACCTGTGATTTTCAAAGAATAAAGAGGTTAAACACCAGAAGTACAGTACCAGTGTTTATTTCCCACCACCCTACAAACGATCCTGGCGGGGGAGGTTTGGCCTTTGAGCTTCTTGAGCTCTACATATATCATTGGCCTCCTCCTCAGTGAAGTACCATAAGTTGCATTTCTTACACTTTATCCAGATCGCTTTTGTCTGTTTTTATCTTTTCCTACCTATTTTTCTAGAAGACAGCTCTGTTTAATCCGGCCACTATATGGTCTTTTAACATTCTTGAGGCAAAACAGTCTTTTTATGTTCTTGAGGCACTATAGCCTATTTAATTCCTCCCTATGGGCCATTCCTAGGCTTTGGCGCCCTTGACCTCCTCCTCTTTTTATGATTGTTGCTGATTCCTATGCAGTATATTGTATCTACGCATTCAACCACCTTGGGCAGCCGACCTCGACCTTAATCCTAGAACTGAATTAATCAACATCCTATTGTTTTTATTGTTCTCCCTCTTGGCGCCCTGCATGTTGTTTAAAGACCCCTCCTTGGACACTTCCAAGAGGGCCATTTTGACCAACACAACAAAACACCAATTTTTTTCTATATTTGTGTCTTCAAACAGAGTCACAAAGGGGAGGAATTGCTCCATTTCGTTCATCGAGAAATCGAATTCTGTCTTTCTCCGCGACAACTGAAAATCGTAACCATGGTGACTGACAACGGGACGAACATGGTGCTGGCGCTGCATCAAGCATCAAGGACGGCTGAGCCATGCGCCCTGCATGGCACATGTGTTCAATCTGGTTGTCAAGCAGTTCCTGAAGTCTTCCACCCATCTGCAAGACATCCTAAAAATGGCCAGGAAACTTTGCATGCACTTCAGCCACTCGTACACTGCAAAGCATACCTGCAGCGGTAGAATGGCATCCCCCAGCATAGGCTGATATGCACCAGTTGGAATTCCACCCTCCATATGTTGGACCGACTATACGAACAGAGAAATGCCATAAATAATTTCTTGGTGATCCATGTGGACAGGAGTACTCCCCTGTGTAGCTTCGATGTCAGCCAGTGGCAGCTCATGCGTGACACCTTCCGTTTGCTCAGGCCCTTTGAGGAGGCCACGTTATTTGTCAGTTGCCAGGACTACGGGATGAATGATGTTATTCCACTGCTTCATGTTCTTGAACAGATGCTGGCAAATCTAGCTGGCCAGGGGACTGGAGACGTGGCGCCTACTTCTCACGGCCACATGAGCCCTGTGGGAGCAAAACTGGAGGAGGAGGAGGACATTAGAGCAAAAGCAATGTGTAGCGAAATGGGTGGTTTTTCTACACAGGTGACAGGAGAGGAGGAGCAACAGGAGCAGGACCAGCCAGAGGAGCTACAGGGCGATGAGGAAGATGAGGCAGAGGACCCAGATACACTGTGGCAGTCTGCAGTGGAGATGGAGGCAGGGAGTCCCTCCGAGCCACTTGCACAAATGGCCCGATGCATGCTCACTTGCTTGTGTAGTGACAGCCGAATTGTCACCATTCGGCAGAAGAATGACTTCTGGCTCTCCGCCTTGTTGGACCCTCATTACCGGTCCAAAATGGGGGCCTTTTTTTACACCCGCTGAGAGGGAGGACAAACTGAACTACTATAGAGACATCCTATGTAGTCAGTTGGCCGCTGCCTATGCGCCATCGTCCATCCTCTCGCAGGTCTGACCAGGGGTTGCCTCTGCGCTCACATTCCTCTTCCATGGCTGCTGTGGCAGGGTGGGGGGGTTGGAGCAGTTTCAGCTCCATCAGCAGCAAGTTGAGTCTACAATCGCTGATGAGCAGCTTTTTTCACCCGCCTAGTGAAGAAACTACTCACCAGCAGCAGCAGCATCTAGACCTGGAGCAGGACCTGCACCAGCAGGTGGTGGCATACTTGGACAGCACCCTGCCACCCCACATTGAATATCCGCTTGACTACTGGGCAGCCAAACTGGATTTGTGGCCACAACTGGCAGAGTTTGCCCTGGAAAAGCTGTCCTGCCCGTCCAGTAGTGTGGTATCAGAGCGGGTGTTTAGTGCGGCGGGGGCCAAGTGCTCCTTTTTACACCCACCATCTGTCACCTCTGTCAGCGTGTCACTCTGTGGTCTCCTGATGCTATCGTCACATCACCACTATGTCACCTTGCCACACTGTGGCCTCCTGATGCTGCTGCCACCTCCACACTACGTCACCTTGCCACTTTGTGGCCTCCTGATGCTGCTGTCACCTCCACACTGTAACAGCGGCTGCTCTACGCTGCTGTTCCCCCGCTTATCGCCACAGTGCTGGAGGCACATTCAGTGATGACTTGTGGCCGCTGCTTCCCATTTCACCGCTGTGGTCCTGGGCTCTGTTTCTGTAGGTGTTATTGCTTCTGAGAGTTCCGCTCCACAGCTTCCACTCAGCCCTGGACACAGCATGAGTTCGGCTGGTTTCATGTTACACTGCTCTAGGGGCGGAGCGCATCACTCCCAGGGCTGTGTGGGTTAGGTCAGATGACCTTACTTACCAACCCTCCTACATGTACTAAAGTGGCTCAGCCCCCTTCCCAGAGCCTCAGTGTCAAGGTCCTTGTATTTGCTGGTTCGTGATACTCACGTGTTCTCCTGATCTATGCTTTGTTCCTGGACTTGTTTTGACTCTCCTGTTGCGGACCTAGATTGCCTGACCTGTACCTGTGCTGCCTGCCCTGACCTATTGTCTGTCTGACCACGTCTCTGCCTCATCCTGCGGTCTTGCACCGTTGCTCCTGGCAACGTCTCTGCCCACTTGACTACGCTTGTACTTCAGATACCTACGCAGGTACCTCCTGGTCTGCCCAGACAAGCTGCCACTGACTCAGGGATTGCTCTGGAGTAGCCACTGGCAACTACCCTAACGGCTCAAGTCTATCCTTACCATCAGAGGCTCTAGTTAAAACCAGGTAGTTGCTTAGACATACCCCTCCAGAGTATAGCCAGTCAGTGGCACACACTATGTCACCTTGCCACTCTGTGGTCTCCTGATTCTGCTGCCACCTACACACTATATCACCTTGCCACTCTGTGGTGTCCTGATGCTACCACCACCCCCACACTGTCATTGTGCCACTCTGTAGCCTCCTCCTGATGCTGCTGCCATCTCCTCCACACTGTCACTGTGCCACTGTGTAGCCTCCTGATGCTGCTGCTGCCACCTCCACATTGCCATTGTGCTACTCTGTGGCCTCCTCATGCTGCTTCCACCTCACCACTTTGTCATAGGGCCACTCTGTGGACTTCTTATGCTGTTCCCATCCTCCCCACTTCATGACTGGGCCACTATTTTGCCTTTTGGCCTGGCTGACATGATCATTTCTTTGACCCTTCTTCTGATCTGTCAGAAGCAAGGAAACATTAGACGCACAACGGATTCTGTCTGTGTAGCAGCTGTAAGGCCTGTATGGTCCCATCAGGAGTGGGTACAAGACATAGAAGACATGCAAATATTCCATTCACGTGTCATCTCTGTTTTAGATCCATGCCTGTTTTTTTTTTTGGGCATTAGGAATACTGATGGATTACTGACCAAATGCTGACTGTTTTATCTTCATACTGTACACCTTCACACAGTGTGCAGTCTGACATTCAGCATAAACCATTCCTGTCTTCCAAATAAGAGGACTGTTTTCTGCAGTCTAACTTGTTTATTGGTCAACAGGATTGTAAATTGATATGTGATCAATTGATTGATTGGTAAAATAGATATGATTGCACAAAGATGGTGGAGATTTAGAAGACGATATACAGGAGACAGCTCTGCTGCTGTCCTGTAACATGGAGACTGGGCTTCTCCTTCCCGGAATGCTTTGCACTACCCACAATGCCTAGCAACTCCCACAAAGCAATAATCTTTATTACCAGATAAACAAGGCACAGACAAGGTGCAACACACTTTTAACACTGCTATATGGTGCTGTCACCTAACTAATCACTACAGAAATAAATCAGATATGATCTGAAATGACACTGAAATAAAACTCCCCCTGCTGGGACAGAACACTCTCTGTCTGGCGTCAACAGACGCCACCAGTGGGTCCTTCTCTCTTAGCAACCCACTTTTATCAATGGTGAGATCAAGCCTCCCCAAAGCATCATCCCTGGAGACCGCCCAGTCTACCCATGTTGCACAGTGTGAATGATTATACTCTCTGGCTTTTCCAGACTGGGAGCGGTAAAGGCGTGTCTGCATTGATGCCAAACCCCGCAGGGCTTCTGGCCCACAGGTGATGTCTGAGCTGCATGAACTAAACAGGGTACAGCACAAAAGAGCAACATCCAGGTGGAGAACGTGCCAAAACGACGGGACCCAAGCCGGTGGTTCGAAGTGACGGGGCACCGAACAGACACTTCAGATCGGATCCCCCCATTGGCACCCGGGTCCACCAACTCAAACGCGTCAGATTCAAGGCTGCAAGATGTTGAAAGGCACAGGAATGCAGAACCCGCAAACCATGTAGTGACCACAAGGTGGCCTGCTGTGACAGATCTAGTTGCGTGGTTTATGGTGGACAGAACTCCTCTGCGTGTGAAGGGTTTTTCTTCCTTGCTGATACTACTCATATCTGCCCTGGTTTTTTAGGATGATACACGCTGAATATGGGTAAGTACTAGTGATGAGCGAACAAGCCCGACCATCGCTATGCTCGGCACATGGCGGTACTTGGCCAAGTACCTCATGTGCTCGAGCAGAATGCTCGAGTCTTCGCCCTCATATTTCATGGGTTTTAGGCAGCCAATAAAGGTGCAGGTAAGCTGCTGGCATTACAGTGATTGGCTGGCCGGAACACGCCATCGGAGGTTATATAGCACTCGATGACACGTGCTCGGATCAGTCATAGTCAGGGAGAGCATCAGATAGGAAGAGAAAGACAGAGCAGGGAGCGAATTTCAGCGATTTTAGTTAGAGACAGCTTTTCAAGGGCCCAAAGTCCTTTTAAGGACTACTGTGTGTTTGTGTTTTAGATCAGCAATATATTTAACAGCAGTGTCAGGGACATCCGTGCTAAGGAAGGGACAGATAGTGCAGAGAGAGAAATTTGCTGTATTTAATACCAAAAGCTTTTCAAAGACCCCACAATGCCTTTTAATGACTATTGGGTGTGTTTCACAGCAGCAAGATATTTTTATTTTGTACCTATTAGTGTCTAATAGTGTCCATATTCTGTGGATTTATGTGACATACTGTCCGGCCTCTACAAACAGTTTCTGTATTTCAAATTACATTAATCTGGGCATAATATACTGTCCATATTCTGGGGGTTTATGTGACAAATAGTGTCCGGCATCCAAAAACAGATTCTGTATTTAAAATTACATTGATCTGGGCATAATATAGTGTCTATTCTGTGGGTTTATGTGACATATACCGTCGGGCATACGAAAAAAGTGTATTTCAAATTGCAACAATCTGGGTCTAATAGTGTGCATATTCTGTGGTTTTATGGGACATATACTGTCCATTATCCGAAAAGAGTGTCTAATGCGCAAATCGAAATAATCTGGGCCTAATCTAGTGTCCACAGTGTGTGTCTCTCTGTGTCAAATACTGTACCACAGGTGAAACCAGTGTATTTTGGGGAAATATACATTAATTTGTGGTCATGGCTACAAAGATACCGACCTGACCTGAAGAATGGATTAACCGGCTTACCTGATTGGCCAGAAACTACCTATTTAAATGGCTGGTGGTGTGCCCTTAGCCATGAGCGTGGGTAAAGGGGGCAAAAAAGCAAACCATAGGATTTTCTTTTTTATTATTTTGATATGTATGCTTCAAAATGCCAAATTACAGAAAGCATTGGAGATTTTGCGTGAGGGTTAGGGATGTAGCGAACAAAGCATGAGGAACGCCACCGACTAGAGGCTGAGGAAGCTGCTCCAATACGAAAAGAATGTCCCGAAATAACTCTAGGATCAAAACCTAGACCCAAAGCTAGAGTGCGGATATGTGAGATGAATTGAGACGAAGTAAGATAACTGTTCTTGAAAGGAAGCAATGGACTATCTAATGGAGCATCACCTAGAACTAGTAATAGCTTTTTTAACACCTGAACCGGGCACCAGTCGTTGGATGTCTGGTAGTATCTGACTGCTACCGGAGGCCCCGTTTGGGAAGTTTTGCTGGATGTCAGGGATAGAATAAAATGATCAACGTGCCACTCAAGTTGTCCCTTAGATAAACCTCTATTCTTAGGAGAGTTGCTTGTAAATTCTCCTGGCCTGAGAAAACTGTAAAAGCTTAGATACATAGCAGCTTTGATAATAGTGCTGACATAGGGCTCAAAAGGTTTCCCGTCTAAAGAGATGGATAGTTTCCTAAAAAAGGTCTCCTGAAACCGGCTGCCTGGTTATGGTAGACCCTCTACAACTTTTTTGAATGCCCCTAAAGGTTGCTTTGATAGCCTGGGATGCAAAAATTGATCTGCTATCTGGACGTTTTAGCATGAAAAAATGCTGGATCCCTGCTAAATACAACCTAATAGTGTTATAAGAAAGCCAGAGCTCTCTATGACAGTAGGCTAGGAAACCCATATTGTATGAAGTTTGGTCGGTGCCGTCCCTGGGATGCAAATGCAAAGATGTTCCAGACAGTTTTGTAGTTTCTGGCCGTGTTTGCAGATAACAACTTGCGAATGAGAGATTTGGCAGAGGCAACGTGCAATTTTAATCCATTGTCAGGGTGCGAAAGCCTGGTGGGGAAACTCCTATTAGATCCGCTTCTGGCATAACCTGAAAAAAGCAGGGAAATTAAAACGTGACAGGGCGTCAGTCACGAGATTCTTAGAGCCCTGAATGTGTCTGCATAAAAAATGAAAATTGAAGTGCATTGAGAGCCAAACCAACTTGCGAAGGAGAGACATGATTTGAGGGGATTTGGATCTGCCCTTCTTAAGTATCTCGACCACTGACTGATTGTCGGTGATAAAGGCCACTGGGGAGTTAACCCAGTGCCTACCCCAGACTTAGGCGGATGCCAGCATTGGATATATCTCTAACAGGAGATAAGATTTCAGAGCTTCTTCAGCTAAGGAGATTTCTGGTGGACAAGAGCCCGCAAACCAACGTTTTCTGAAAATCACCGCAAACCCAACTGAAGCGGCCACATCAGAAAAAAAACGTAGGTGATGCAGGGCTCCATTGAGGAAATACCATTCCACTCGGATAAGAACACATTCCACATCGCGAGGTCAGCAATGGCATGGGAATCCAAGTGGATGGGAGAATCCTGTTCGGGGGCCGCGGGAAGTAGCTGGAGCAATCTGGAAATGAAGGGTCGGCCCTGTGGCATGACCCTCATGGCAAAATTTAGCATTCCTAGTAGGGACTGTAAATCTACCTTGGTAATTATACTGGAGGTCGCCGACTGGAGGTCGCCGAATTTTTCTTCTGGAAGTCTAGCTTCCATTCTGACAGAATCTAATACTATGCCCAAAAAAGTGACGGCGGTTGAAGGCCCTTCTGTTTTTGAATTTGAGACTGAACGTTAAGTTCCACAAATGTTACAAGGAATGTTGCAAGCTTTTCGGGTTTACAACCTGGTTCATCTATTTTGAGGAAATCATCCAGGTAATGGATGACCATCAGGCAGTCACAATGGTTGACCAAGATGCAATGTAGTGCTTGTGCGAATTGATCAAACAGCCATGGACTGCTTTTGGATCCGAATGATAGTCTATTCGCGAAATAATATTTATCCCTCCATTTGATCCCATAAAATTTCCAAAGCTGTGCCTGAACCGGCAACAGCTTAAAGGCACCTGCAATGTCAGCTTTAGCCAACCATGCCCCTGTACCTGCCCGAAGGATGAGCTGAATAGCTTAATCTACAGAAGAATAGTGCATGGAAAACTCTTTGGAAGGAATCAAGGAGATTAAACTAGGTATGTGCTAACCATGAGGAGCTGAAAGCTCATAGATTAGATGTTTTTTTTGTTGAAAACTTTTTAGACACAACTCCAATGGGATTAACTCTCCAGAAATCAAAGGGAACTGTAACAAAAGGCCCAATTAAAAAACACTTATGAAGTTCGGACAAGATCAGAGCATCGACAGAATCAGGATCCCTGACAGCTGACAGGAGATTTCTGCCCTCCCAGGTGGACTGTGGAGGGCAACTAGACCTGTATGGAAACCCTCTGTAAACCCGTAAATCAGAAATTGAATGAACTAGGGTTGGTGATGATCTTGCAGGAGGGTAGCCAGTAGATCAACATTGACCCCGGCTAGTCAGGAGTGTTTTGACGATCTTTGAGGGCAGGTGGGCTGAGGGTGGGCTCTGAAGTATAACAAGCTAATGTAGAGAGCTCTGCACTTATTATAATTGCAATTATTGCAAACTTGGCTCTTACCCAAATGAACCTAACTAGTTTGTCTACCATCAGGATCTGTTTTTGTATGCCGGATAGACCAGGGAGATACCTGTCATGGGGAATGGGGGCTGAATTAGGGCGCCATTCGGATGAGTGAAGACTGGATTGGCAGGAAGCGCAAGTTGGAGCCTTAAGACCTTCAAAGTGACAACAAAAGAGCTCATGTCCAAAACAGCCCAATTTGTCAAATACTGTAACTGGGCCAGGGCAGCAGCTGCTTTCGCTGAGAAGGAACGATGATAATCGTTGAATGCGAAACCACCGTATTTGTGCCCCAGATCGGTAACCCTGTAGAGATATGTGTCTAATTCTTCGTGTTTCCCTGGCTGAGCAGAGCATATAATGTCCCTGATTAGGCTGAACGCCAGGACAAACTCTGGTATAGACAACTTCTTATTGAGCCGGGCATCTTTGGATTTTTAAATGATGGATACATCGCCGCAGGCGATTGTCTTATTTTGTGAGGAATCACGCGTGGTAATGAGGATGGAGGCCAAATTGACGTCCTTCGAAAAAATAAAGAAAAACGGTGGCTGTACCACCCAAGGGAGCTTGGCGTGTACACACCTCTCCCTAGAACTGCTCAGAGATAGAAAAAACAAAATGCAAAAAGGGCAGTAAAATGCTAAAACATAACTTTTAACAGTTATAGGTAAAATCTCATCAAAGATGAAGGCCCTTTACAACAAATAGTGACTGGGTGTGGAAATACAGGCGCACCTGAACAGTCAGGCTAACTGAGTATACACAAGGAGACCGTGTCCAAAAGTGTCCTGCCAGTCCCAGTTAGAAAAAAACAAAACAACACAAATCTAACACCATACCGGTTCAAGAACACACCCGTTCATGTAGTAGATGGAAAGTTCTTAACGGTTGTATGTAAACTCAACTCTATTCACCCGGCTACGGATGAGAGGCCCAGCTGTATTAACGGGGGAGGAGAGGATTACAGATCAGGTGCGGTGGGTATCAGAGCACATACCAGATGACAGGCTGTCCCTGTTCTGCCCTACTTGGCCTGTTTGACCCTCCACAGCCTACTAACACGGGGTCCTTGCCCCGCAAGGGGTGGCCCCGTCCGGAACCTCACCGTACACTCAAATCCCTACACAAAGTGTCAGTTGGGACTAGGGTGGGTGTTTGCTAGGGTGAGCTAAGGATAAAGGAAAAATAACCTCAGTATATTCACGTGTCCTTAGTATATTCACTCAAAATGTAGGTTGAGTAGCGAGAGCCACAGCTCAGTCTGGTCCCTTATACCCTGCCACAGCTCTGCGGCAGTGTGCTGTTTGCTACACTGCTTCCAGATACTGACTGAAGGTTGACTGCTGCTGAAAGATGAGAATTCAGAGCTTGACGTTTAGGCGGAGGTGGAGAAGGGGCGGGGGATTGCAGCAGACTCGCTACCGGCCTCCACAAGGTTAACCCAGTGTGCCGTCATGGAAATGTAGTGTCCCTGGCCAAAAGCACTTGTCCATGTGTCCGTAGTTAAGTGGACCTTCCCAATAACTGCATTGGTCAGGGCATGGGTGATGTTATGGGACACAATTGGCGTTGTAAAGCGGGGACGGCACACCGAGAAAAATAGTGGCGGCTGGGGACTGAGTAATAAAGGATGTCCACCGCCATGAGGCTGAGGAACGCCTCAGTGTCCACAGGCCTAAATGGCAACATTTCCATGGCCATAAATTTTGAAAGGTGCGCATTAAGTGCTAAAGCCTGTGGGTGGCTGGCTGGCTATTTGCGCTTACGATCAAAGGCCTGGGGTAAGGACATCTGTACGCTGTGCTTGGGCACAGAAGTGCGTGTGCTAGCTGATGATGCTTGCGAAGGCCCCGCTGCAGGGCGGGAGTCATCCAGGCCTGTGTCTAGGACAGAGGATTGGCCAGCACGTAACACAGGGGAGGAAGAGGAGGCAGTGGTGTGACCGACAGACACTGATTGTGGACCCATGGGTTTGGAACACCTATTAGGGTGCTTGGATGACATGTGGCGGATCATGCTGGTGGTGGTGAGGTTGCTAGTGTTCACAACCCCTACTCATTTTGCCTCCAGTGTACAGTCTTCCCCCATTATGTTCCCGGGTTTGAGTTTTTATTGCTATTATGGTTTGAGTTAGAGTTAATGAATAGGATGTAAGATATGTTATGGTTATTTGTTTATTTATGAGTTCTTATTTTGGTATAGCACAGCTACAGTTAGCAAATTACAATTCTTTTATCGTCCCCACTTTCCTTAAAAAAAGCGCCAGACTGCGCCAGACCTATTCCCTTGGCAAGAGAGATTTCCCCAAGGGGGAACAGTTGCAGGCCTATTTGTTGTGGCCCGCCTTCTCCCTTTTGCCACCCCACAGCCTCTTCCACCCTGTTGCGGTGCTGTGGGTCTCTCCCCCATCTGTCCTGCTGTCCTCGCTTGGCTTGGCACCTTTCCAGGTTGGGTCAGTGATGTCATCATCCATCTCCTCTTCCACATCCTCACTCTGGTCATCCTCCTGACTTGTGTTGCCCTAACAAGACCCTCGCTCATTGACAACTGTGTATCATCCGCATCATCCAGCAAGTGAAACACTAATTGCCATTTCCCCCGTCAGATTCTTCTGATTGTGGATGCTGAAGAGTTTGGGGATCAGCTTTTATAAAATCTATTGTATTCCTTTTTTTTCATGGTATGTGCCACTTTCCCTAAGTCTTTCTTTGGGGTAGACAATAAAATGTCAAGATAGTCAGATAGCAGCTTGTAATTCTGGTATAGTTCCAGTAATGAGTTTCTATCATGTAAAGAGGCAACAAATGTTGACCGCCATTCCCTGCGCTTACTCTGCAGTGTAACATTACTGCACAAATTTTTTTTTTTTAATTCTATAAAATTGTATTGTACCTGTTGCTGACCACCATTCCCTGTGCTAACTCTGGTATGTGACGTTATCTGGAACCAAAACGAAAATTTTGATTAGAAATTGGTCTTTGTTTTTTCGTAGCCGGTGCTGACCCTCATTCCCTTCGCTAACTCTGCTATATGACGTTATCTCGAACCAAAAAAAAATTAAAATTAGATTTGTTTTGTTTTCCTTGCCTGTGCTGACCGCCATTTCCCGGCGCTAAGTCTGCTATGTGACGTTATCTATAACCCCCAAAAAAATTATTTATTTGAAATTGGTCATTCTTTCTTGGTAGCGTGTGCTGACCAGGTCACTTAACTTCTTAGGTGGTCAGATCAGCAGGCGCTTGCTCCTAATGTTTTATAGGGTCAACAGCAGGCCATCAATCATAATTTTTCAAGGATGTGTATGATGCCCTCCTCACTTAGTGCATAGGCTTTATGAGTGTAGGAGACCCACTATCTGAACAATTGTACCACAATGTGAATGAGGCCCTCCTTTATGTGATATACAGGCTGTATCTGAGTGCTTCTTCCTTGTAATATTTGGCAGCACTTGCACTGTATGTACAATTGAATATACAGGAAATAATGTTTTCTAACGATTTTTCCTAAAAAAAAAATATTTTTTTTGATGGGGCTGCGCTTTGGTTCAACGTGGTTCCCAGCAGCGACTTTGGAGTCCAAGATGCATCCAGACATGGTCCCCATGCTGTTCCCGATCCATTTCGGTGGTGTTTCTGTCACTTTCTGACCTTTCCCGATGAACCAGGCACCCTCCCCTCATCCGAGCAGGGGGTGCCTGGTTGTCTCCAATTCACTTCCATTATACTCGGGTGCTCGGCCGAGCGTACGAATATCGGACCGAACATCTGAACACTTTGGTGCTCGCTCATCACTAGTCATCAATCTTTTCTGGATCAGGCACTGTAGTAGTGATGTGAGTAGTTGTGCCAGAAATGTGTCAAGGAAGTTGTTTTCAATAAGTTGGACAAAACAGTATAGTGTACCTTGTCTCTACTTATATCACCAACCTCCAGCACTCTAGCTGCTGTGAAACTATAATTCCCAGCATACACACCAACTCTGCTGTTTTCTTAACTCCTATAGGAGTTAATAGAGAATTTTGGGAGTTGTAGTTTCAGCTGGAGAACCAGAGGTTTCTGATCCCTGACATATATCAATTAGGCTGCTTTGACACAGTGTTTGAAGAGTGATTTTCATCAATAATTGTGACCCAAAATCAGCAGTGGAAGCTACACAGAGATAAGGTATAATGTAAATTTGTATTATTAGCTTAAAAAAACACTTGGATCAAACATGGACCCTTCACGGACATCTTCACACAGTTGAAACACTGAACACCATGTCACGTATGTCATCCCAGCAACCAAAATGTTAACGAGGCCTTAAAGTTTTCCTGTCTTCACTCATACACATCACTGCCTTAATGATACCCCCTAACAGAATATTCTGTCCTGTGTCTCACAGCACCTTACCCTCCAGCTATTAATGATAGATTAATGTTTAAACCAGAAGCTTGTCAACTTCTACTGCTAAAGTTTTACATGAGACACTGAGACCTGGCAGCAAAAAGTCTGAGTCACAATCAGGTCCTCCTGTACTATGCGGAGGCTCTCCCACACCTTGTGATGTCTGATGGTTCTGGTGCCATCTTACCTTGTGATGTTCTGTTTTCTCTTTGAGGTGATGGATTACTGTCCACAGGCATCCTATTTTGGCACAGGAAGGTCTCCAAATGTTGAGAAGTTCCTTGTAAATCAAGACTAGGGTTTTTAAGAAGTTTCAGCAACTATTGTGAGACTTACTTCATCTCGCCTCTATCACGTGTCGATTCGTTTATTCACATAAATTACTGTATCAAAATACTAAGCTGAACTCAGCTTTTTGCCTCATTAACGAAGCCGAGTTCAGCGTCGTATATTGATACAGTAATTTATGAGAATAGCCTAAGTGACACGTGTTGGAGGTGAGACGAAGTAAGTCTCGTGATATTTCCTGAAACTTCGGAAAGACCTCCGTGAAGGAAATACATTTTACAGTAGGACATACCAAATATTCTTAACGTAGTTTTTAAAAGAATTGGGTTCCGATACAACACTCCGAACACGATTCACTCAACCCTAGTGACCATACACAACAAAAAATGGAGACTTATCTGTGGACGCACTGACATGATTATGAGAAAATTCTGCATAAGGTAACAGTTCAACCCAGTCATCTCGATGTTCAATTGTGAAATTGCATAGGAAGTTGTTAAGAAGGTGGCAACTTTGGAGTGGTGAGTGGGCTTATGCTTTTTGATCAAAACATATACTAATACATCATCAGGGGGTTGTATACTATTACGCTGAGAAGCAATGTTAATTGTGCTGAGAAACAGTTATAGATCAATGTGTAGCATGTGAATGTGGGATCCATGTTTTTTCTCTTTTTTTGGATATTCCATTAGTGTCTTTCTTTCTCCCATGGTATCAGCATTCCTCCCATTTGTCCCAGGTGATTTTAATTAGCAGGATTTTGCGTAAGGGTTAATAAATTCCTACCAGTTTTCAGTTGGAGTTCCTGAGAGCATATGAAAAGGTGAGCTTTGACATCTGTTGACATGGTGTGGTATTGCGTGGTTGCCATTGTTGCTGTGGTGCTGTGCTGGTGGGGCCCAGTGCCTGCATGGCATTGTCAAGCAGCAGGGGTGTTGTTTGGCTGCTGGGTCCCACCACCTGCTTGTGCAGTGCTGCAGCTTCGGTGGTCGCCACGTGGTACTGCGCCAAATTAGAATAGGTTCCCACTCATGGAGGCAACCTATGCATGGCTTATGCTTTTTGATCAAAACGTATACAATGTGTCACAGTGTGTTTCCACTGTGACACGGATTGCCTTGTTGCTCTTGTTTGTGCTCTGGCGTACTGGCTACGGTGGATTCCTTGTATGCTGGTTGCCAGGGATGACGTGTAGTAATGGCAGCCTGAGTGTTTACTGTCTCTTCTTTGCCTTCCCCTCCCTGTCTCCTGGTTCATGTGGGGTTAAAGTTTTGGTCTTGGTGTGGTCATTAGGTGCTTATATTCCTGTTTTCTGTGGGATGGGGGGTTAGTCTGTCTCCAGCTTGGCTTGTTGCAGGAGCTATGCATCTGCCCTGGGGTTATTCAATTCTGCCCACTTAGTAAGACATCTAGGTCACTTTGGTTCCGTGTTTGGTCTGTGACTGCTATGTGTCATTTTGCATGGAGTCTTGACATCTGCTTGTGTGTGGAGCTCTACCTTTGACAGCCATGTGTTATTCAGCATGGGGACCAGGCATCAACCTGTCTGTTCCGTGTCTTGTCTGTGACCGCCATGTATCATCTCGCATGGGGTCCAGACTTCTGCCTGTCTTGTGCCTTGTGTGCAGCTCTTTCTGTTCACTCATGGACTAACACCGCATGGGGAACAGGCATCTGCTAGTCTGTGTCTACGCCTTCTGTGAGAGGGCTCCTGGGTTCCCCAGAATGAGGACATCTCTGTCTTATCTGTATTTGTTCAGTATCCAGGTCTATGTTAGCCTGGCAGTGCTTAACTGCTTCTTATAATATCTTACATATGTTCGGCCTTCAGTGAGAGGGTTCCTGGGTTCTCCGTCGGCAGGACATCTAGTCTGTGTGCAGCTCTGGCTGTGACTGCCATGTGTCGTTCTGCATAGGGTCCAGGCATCTGCCTCTTTGGGCAGCTCTGCCTGAGACCGCCATGCATCCGTTCCACATGGGGTCCAGGCATCTGCTTGGGTGGTAGTTCCCGTTTGTCTTGTCTGTACTGTGTCCTGTGCAGTTATTTCGATTTGTACGTGTGCCTGGGTTCCAGTCCTTGTTTGTGTGGACTGCTGGTGCTTGCAGCCAAGTAGCCAAGTGCACCAGGACCATTCTGGAGGTGCGACCAGTGAGCCCTTGGCTAAGTTCATCCCCATCATCCTGGGCTCTGAGTCTCTGCCCTCTGGGTTTGGGCCAGGTAAACCATTGCACTTGGTCCAGTGGTATTACCTGCCACTATACCTGTCACAGACGTTCCCGCGACAGGTGGCAGAAGATCGGTGAGACTGGCAACACGTGGTTCGATCTGACAGGTTTCCTTGTTTCTGGTAATGGCCACACCCCTTGCCTCAGGTGTTGCTTATGTGGTCATTTAACCTTCCTTATTTATAATTGCTGCTCCCACTATACTGTGTGGTTTATAGCTTTAGTTTCAGTTGTGGCTTGCTGTTGTGTGGATCTTGGCAGAGTTTCTGGTGCTTCCATTGCTCCTTTAAAGTTAAGTTAAAGTTTCCTTTCCCTCTTTGTATTGTGTTTGAGTTCTGTGTGTTGCATTTCCCTGTCATTTGTATTAAGGCCTAAGGGAGACTCCTGTTGGCCCTTCCTTTTGGAGGAACAGGTTGTCTCAGTCCTGATATTAGTACCAGGGTCCTATAGGGTGAATTAGGACATTAGATATTCCTGTGTATGAACTCGCCTACCTCTGGGGTCTGTTCATACTGGTAGTTAGTCAGGACTTAGATTAGGGTTTTACTATGAGGTGTACATCTCCTTTCCCTAGTTTCCAAGCCTTTCCCTCATATTTTCGGTGTGGTGTTTCCCTCCCACACCCAAACATGACATTATAAACCGCGAAAAACTTCATTTTGTGCTTGTTTCAGTACAGCCATGGATCCTATTACTGCACTGGCTGGACAGCTGCAGGGGCTGTTTTTAGAGGTAGCTGACCTCTGCACGACAGTCTCACAGATTCAGAGACTGCAGGCTGCTGGTCCTAGTGGTGGTTACCAGGCTTGTCTCAAGCCTAAAGTTGCCCTCCCGGACAGATTCTCTGGGGGAAGTGATAATTTCATTTTGTTTAGGGAGGCATGCAAATTGTATTTTAGGCTACGTCCACACTCATCTGGGGATGAGATTCAGAGAGTTGGTGTGGTTATTTTGTTGCTTAAAGGGGACGCTCAGTAATGGGCTTTTTCTCTGCTGACCGGATCGCATTCTCGCCAGTCGGTGGATGAATTTTTCAGAGCTCTGGGTCTCCTCTATGATGACCCAGATCGGACCTCCCTGGTCGAGACCAAGCTACGGGGCCTATGTCAGGGAGAACGTTCTGCTGAGATCTATTGCTCTGAGTTTAGGAGGTGGGCAACGGATACTGAGTGGAATGATCCATCTCTCCGTAGACAGATTTGTCAGGGATTATCAGAGAGACTGAAGGACGCTTTGGCCTTTCATGAGAATCCTGAGTCTCTGAAAGCCGCTATGTCTCTTGCTGCACGCATTGATAGACGCCTGAGAGAGAGATCCAGAGCCCCCCACTCTCAGGATGTACTATCACATAACGCATCGTCTTCCTCTGACACTTTGGGTGAAGATACTCCTGGGTTTATGTCTGGGGACAAACCCATGCAATAAGGGGAAGCTACTCCTGGATACGCTTTTAAGCATACTGGTAATAGGAAGGGAGTGGGTTTTTCTGTGGACAAAAGGGACATTTTATCAGAGTATGTCCAGGCATTCAACAGTAAAAAGAAGAAACAAAAAGGGACATTTAATTCCCATCGGACTCTTGGAGGGGTGAGAGGAGAGTCAGAAAATGTGGATTTGTCTTTTACTGGTAGTACTCAATTTGGCTGGTTAGGTGGCATTAGAGTAAAAAACTGTGGGGATTGAGGTGTTTATCGACAGCGGGGCCGGGGTGAACCTGATTGATGCTCGGTTCGTCCTTATGCAGAGGTTGTCACAGAGTGCATTAGAAAACAATAATTGCTTTCTGGTAATTGTTTTTCTTGATACCCAGGACAGCACCCATGCGAGTAGGACCTCCCATCCGGGACAGGAAACCTGATGAGATAAAAAGTTTCACACCCCCACCTAGGGTGGATTTGATTTAAAACAAACTGATTTAAATCACGATTTAAATCACGATTTAAATCATGACTTAAATCACTAGTCAGTAAGGCTTGATTTAAATCATAGTTTTCTACATAAAGCTACTTTCACAGTTGTATTTGGGGATCCGCTTGTGAGATCTGTTTGAAGGTCTCACAAGAGGCCCCAAACTGATCCGTTCAGCCCAAATGCATTCCGAATGGATGCGGATCCGTTCAGAATGCACTGGTTTGGCTCCATACCGCCTCCTTTCCGTTTTGGAGGTGGACACCAAAACGCTGCTTGCAGAGTTTTGGTGTCCGCCTAGCGATGCTGAGCCAAACGGATCCGTCCTGACTTACGATGTAAGTCACTGGGGACGGATCTGTTTGCATTGACTTTCAATGGGGGTCAGAATGTATCCGTTTGGGACTTAGCATTTTTTTCCACATATAATACAAACTGATCCATTCTGAACGGATGCATTGGTTTGGTTTTTCAGTGCGGATCCGTCTGTACAAGTACTGGACGGACCCGCAAATGTGAAAGTAGCCCTAAGACTAATTCTTGCTGGTATAACTTATAATATGCAAGTAGATGAAGATTTGCTGTGAAGAAGAGGCATATGATCTCTGCTGAGTCAAATTCAGTTTTGAGAACTGCAAAAGTAAACCAAGCATCTGTGATAATATCTTGTAGGCAGAGAAACTGCCCAATAATCTAAGAAAAACCTCTGGAAGAGCATGACATTGTGAATGGATTAATGGAATTTATTTACAAAAAAAAAATTAAACATATACAGCCTATTCTACATAATTAAAAAAACTAATTTATTTCATGATGATATAACCTTTAGATGGTATTATATTTTCCTCAAAAAGCATTTTATATAAAAAAATCCAATTTAAATAAAAAAAATCCATTATAAATCCGATTTAAATAATAAAAAATACGATTTAAATGAAATAAATCCGATTTTTTTTTAAAAATCATAGATTTTTATCCACCCAGCCCCCACCACACCTCAGTGATTGTAATAACCGGACTCCGGAGGTGTGCCAACACCAAAAAGAAGAGAGTAACAAAGGAAAGGCAACTCACCAGGAAGGGGAAGGATTTATTTATTTTTTGGGAGGGAAAATTTTGGGGGTGCCGTCATGGGTAACAATTAAAACAATTACCGTTAAGCAATTATTGTTTTCCCCTCACCCATGACGGCACCCATGCGAGAATAAAATATAAATAAAAAAATTACGGAGGGACAACGGCCTGAAGATCTTTCCTCCCGAAGGCCGCGTCCTCATTAAGATGTAGTCTATAATGCTTGAAGAAAGTGTGTGGAGAACTCCACGTAGAAGCTCTACAAATCTGGCTTAAAGAAGCATCAGCGCTTTCTGCCCAGGAAGTGGCTACTGCCCTGGTGGAATGCGCTCCGAAACCCGAAGGGGGAGGGAGCTGACGGGAAGAATATGACAAGGAAATAGCCTTCTTAACCCATCTAGCCAAGACACTGCAGGATACTTTATGGCCCCTTTGCTTCCCCTGGAATTGGATAAACAAGTTTTCATCAGTCCTCCAAGATGAAGTAGAATCTAGATAAAACATCAAACATCTTCTCACGTCCAAACAATGAAACTTCTCCTCTAACAAATTGGAGGGATTGGGGCAAAAGGAGGGGAAGGATGACATCCTGATTAATATGAAAATCGGATACTCCTCAGGAACCTCCTATCCGGAGGACAGGAAACCTGAACTGAGGTGTGGTGGGGGTGTGAACCTTTTTATCTCATCAGGTTTCCTGTCCCGGATGGGAGGTCCTACTCGCATGGGTGCAGTCTTGGGTGAGGAGAAAAAAAACTGTTCCGTTTTTGTTATTGATTCTCTACCTCTACCTCAGAAGTGTTTATCTCAAGCAGTGCATGATATCAGATTAAGGGTGGGTGACTTTCATCAAGAATTTATCTCGAGTTTTGTATTGGAGGGTCTCCCTGCACCGGTGGTTCTGGGTTTACCGTGGTTAAGCAAGCACAATCCCACCATCGGTTGGCAAGCTAGACAGATTCTGGAGTGGGGTGATTATTGCATTGACAATTGTCTGAATACATCTTTTTTCTTTTTTAACTACTATGACATTACCCTCTTTTATATCTGACTAGCAGAAGGACCCGGCTTCACAGGGGTAAATTTAATCTACTTCACTTAATGTTTGTGTGTGTCGTTAAAAGATATCGACAGTATCCCGCATAACAGTGAACTCCACAGCCCCCCCCCCACCCCTTAACACTGTGCAGCCCTCTTAAAATGGGACCTCCACAGCAGCCCATCCCCTTAACTTTGACCTTCACAGCAGCCCGCCCTATAACAGTGAGTCTCACAGCACCCCGATCCCTTGACAGTGACCTCCTCAGGGGCCCACCCCTTAACAGTGACCTCTACAGCACCCCGCCCCTTAACACTGAACTCCATAGGGGACCGTCCCCTTATCTGTGTCCTTCACTGTTCCCTGACCCTTTAACAGTGATCTCCAAAGTGCCCGCCCCTTTAACAGTGAACTCCACAGTGCCCGCCCCTTTAACAGTGACCCCCACAGCGGCCTGCCCCTTTAATTGTGGCCTCTGTCCCCTTAACAGTGACCTCTACAGCACCCTGCCCCTTTAAGGCTAGGGCTACATGACATCATGAGTCGCGCGACATTTTGTCGTACTAATGTCGTGCAACAATTTTTATAATGATAGGCTATGGTGTCGCACTGCAACATGCTGTGACAGCGACATGACAGTCGCAAAAAATATGGATGCATGTTGCAATGTAGTTGTGCCCTATGTGTCGTGCAGTCCTAGCCTAAAGCTGACCTACAGCAGTGAAGAAAAATGGCTGGTTTGTTATGGAAACCTGGAGTAAAACTGTGCGTGTGTGGAGACTAAGGGCCTGCGAGCTTTTATTGGCTGATAAAGGACATGTGACCGTGTGTATGGCAGTTGGGATATGAAAAGAAAGATTTGCATGCTTGTATTAGCTAATGCAGGTCATGTTTTGGAAATATCTCAGGAACGGTACGTCCTAGAGAGCTGTGACCCCCACAAGATTTTTTTCCAGGTAGCAAGGGATTTAATTGAAATCGATGGTTGCGTTTTTGAGTGATCACGGAACATACACACACACTTATATACGTCCTTCTTTATATTTATAGATTTTGCCAAAGTGTTTTCTGACAGTGGATGCCAGGATTTACCTCTGCATTGGGAATATAATTGTGGTATCAATCTTATTTCCAGAGCTAAGTTACCAAAATCTAGGTTGTATAACCTTTCTAAACCTGAAAGACTGGCCATGAGAGAGTATATTACCGAGAGTTTGGCTAAAGGACACATAAGACCTTCCAAGTCTCCAGTGTCAGAAGGGTTTATTTTTGTTAAAATAAAGGACGGAGGTCTTAGGCCATGTCTGGATTTCCGTGAACTCAGTCAGATTACTGTCCGTGAGCCTTACCTTCTTCCTTTGGTTCCCGATTTGTCTAACCAGATTGTTGGTGCCAAGGTGTTCTCCAAGTTGGACTTAAGGAGGGGCATATATTATGGTTAGGATTAAGGAAGAGGATGAATGGAAGACGGCTTTTAATACTCCTGAGAGGCACTTTGAGAACCCGGTCAGGCCTTTCGGGTTGACCAATGCTCCGGCGGTTTTCCAACATTTTGTGAATGACATTTTTCATCACCTTGTGGGGAGGTTTGCAGTCGTGTATTTGGATGACATTCTAATTTATTCTCCAGACGTGGAGCCACATCAGGATCACGTTAGACAGGTGTTATAGATCCTAAAGGACAATAAATTGTACGCACAATTGGAGAAGTGTGTTTTTGCTGTACACGAGGTGCAGTTTTTGGGCTACCTGCTGTCATATTCAGGTTTTCGAATGGATCCAGAGAAAGTCCGAGCTGTATTGGACTGGGATCGACCCAAAAATCTGAAGGCTCTTATGCGGTTTTTGAGGTTCACGAACCATTACCAAAAATGTATTCAGAATTATTCGACAAAAGTGAAACCTTTGACAGACATGACTAAGAAAGGGACAGATGTCTCAGTGTGGTCTGATTTGGCATTGCGGGTCTTTTCTGCGATTAAGGAATGCTTCTCTTCTGCCCTTATTTTGGTGCAGCGGGATGTATCACAACCTTTTATTGTGGAAGTGGATGTAGGAGAAGTTTTATCGCAGGGACTGTCACCTGGGAAATGGGGTCCATGTGCCTTTTTCTTTAAAAATCCCTCCTCCGCAGAGAGAAATTGTGATGTGGGTTAGGCTACTTTCACACTGGCGTTTTGGATTCCGTTTGTGGGATCCGTTTCAGGGATCTCACAAACGGTCCAAAACGGATCAGTTCAGCCCCAATGCATTCTGAATGGATAAGGATCTGTTCAGAGTGCATCAGTTCGGCTCCGTTCAGTCTCCATTCCGTTCTGGAGGCGGACACCAAAATGCAGCTTGCAGCGTTTTGGTGTCCGTCTGACGATGCGGAGCCGAACGGATCCGTTTTGACTTACAATGTAAGTCAATGGGGACGGATCCGTTTTCAATTACACAATATGGTGCGTTTGAAAACAGATCCGTTCCCCATTGACTTTCAATGTAATTCAAAACGGAACTGTTTTGACTTTGACAATTTTTTTTAAAGCTAATGCAAACGGATCCGTTCTGAACGGATACAAACGTTTGCATTATAGGTGCGGATCCGTCTGTGCAAATACCAGAAGGATCCGCACCAAACACGAGTGTGAAAGTAGCCTAACAGAGAGTTACTGACCATTAAGTTGGCTTTTGAGAAATGGTGTCATTGGAGGAAAGAAACGATTTATGCAATCCCGGTGTTCAAAGATCACAAAAACCTGGCTTACCTGGAGTCGGCTAAACGACTGAACCCGAGACAAGCCAAATGGTCTTTATTTTTCACCAGATTCAATTTCATTGTCACCTATCATCCTGGGGTTTAGAACGTCAAGGCAGATGCCTTGTCACATAGTTTTCCTGGAGGTAAGGATTTTGAAAATCCAAGTCCTATACTGTCGGGAGGGGTGGTGATATCCGCTCTTTACCCTGACCTAGAGGTGAAGGAGTTGGAGGCCCAGGGAGATGCCCCGGATTCTTGTCCCTCTGGTAAACTGGTTTGTGCCATCGTGATTGCATCACTGTACGGTTCTTACGGGACACCCTGTGAGTACCTCCACTGCCGACTTCTTCTCTCGTAGATTCTGGTGGCCGGGGTTGCATAAGTGTGTTGAGGACTATGTGTCAGCCTGTAGTACCTGTGCTCGTGCTAAAGTATCAGATACGGTACTCGGCCTTCCGGATCTCTACTTCCGTTGCCCATCCCGTCCAGACCATGGACACACTTATCCATAGATTTTAGAACTGATCCACCTAATTCTTCAGGAAAGACAGTTATTCTGGTGGTAGTTGATCCCTTTAGTAAAATGGTGCACTTTACAGCGTTGCCTGGCCTACCTAACACTAAAACACTTGCACAAGTGTTTGTTGATAACATTGGGGAACCACATGGTATTACCTCTGGCGTGGTCTCGGATCGTGGGACTCAGTTTGTTTTCAGATTCTGGAAGGTGTTGTGTACTCGACTGGGGGGGCAACTGTCCTTTTCTCCGGCTTTTCATCCTCAGTCGAGCGGACAGATCGAATGCACTAATCTAAGTCTGGAGACTTACTTGAGATGTTTTGTCTTTGAGAACCAGGAGGAGTAGTTTTCATTTTTGTCTTTGGCAGAGTTTGCCATAAACAATCGTAGACAGGAGTCCACTGGTAAGTCACCGTTTTTTGGGTTTCACTGCAGTTTGGCACATTTTCTGGTTCTGATACTTCTGGTATCCCTGAGGAGGAACGTTTTTCGTCATCATTGTCATCTATATGGTGGAAAATTCAAAATAACTTGATGAATAAGTACAACAAGTATAAACGTGTGGCTGACAGAAAACCTATGAATGGTCCGGACCTAAGAGTGGGTGTGGCTGTCCACAAGAAACATTAAGTTGAAGGTACCTTTTTGAAAGTTGGGTCCAAGGTTTATTGGTCCATATAAGATCACTGCCATTATTAATCCTGTAGCTTTTCATCTTGAACTTCCTCAGGCCCTGAAAATTCATAATGTGTTTCATAAATCTTTGTTTATGGTGTACGGTAGTTTGGAATTTCAGATCACCAAGATAATTGACTCTCGTTCTCTGTAGATCTCTTCAGTATCTTGTTCACTGGAAGGGTTACGGATCAGAGGAGAGGATGTGGGTACCAGCATCTGACGTAAATGCCTGTCGCTTGGTGAAAGCTTTTCACAGGTCTCACCCAGATAAGGTCGATCCCGGGTGCCCGGGGGTCACCCGTAGAAGGGGGGTACTGTCACAGACAGGTGGCAGGAGATCAGTGAGACTGGCAACATGTGGTTTGATCTGACAGATTTCCTCGTGGATCAATAGGCGTCTGTGTTGTTTCTGGTAATGGTAACACCCCTTGCCTCAGGTGTTGCTTATGTGGTCATTTAACCTTTCTTATTTATAGTTGCTTCTCCCACTAAGCTGTTCGGTTTATAGCTCCTTTGAAGTTGTCTTTCCTTTCCCTCTTCTTATTTTGTTTGAATTCTGTGTGTTGCATTTCCCTGTCATTTGTATTAAGGCCTGAGGGAGACTCCTGTTTTCCTTCCTTTTGGAGGAACAGGTTGGCTCAGTCCTGACATTAGTACCAGAGTGCTATATGGTAAATTAGGACATTAGGTATTAATGTGTATGAACTCGCCTACCTTTGGAGTCTGTTCATACTGGTAGTTAGTCAGGGACCAGGTTTTACTAGGAGGTGTCCATCTCCTTTCCCTAGTTTCCAGGCCTTATTCCCTCACCCCTTTCCCTCCTATGTTCAGTGTGGTGTTTCCCTACCATACCCAAATGTGAAAATACCGTTACCTGCTGTCCAGTTACTGTCATGCCCTGCTTCTCTGTTAATGAAGTATTTGGTTTTGGTCTTACCTTGTCTGTTTGGTTGCCTTGTGTTTCTTTCCTTGAGATGTTCTAGCGGTAAGTAGGACCTTCACTAGAATATGACACCATGCCTCATGTACAGCATGTATATCAGGGGTCTGTATACTATTTTTTTTTTTTAGAAGCTATGTTAATTGTGCTAAGAAGCAGTTATAGATCATTGATAGCATGTGGATGTGCGATCCATGTTTTTCTCTTTTTTTTTTAAGACTCTAATCAACATGTTCAATGTGCCTATTAGATTGTGGATAATCAAAATATCTGGCAGCACTGTATGTATCGGTTATAGGAGAGATGCTTTAAAAACTCAAAATCTAAATCAATATAATACACAATTAGAAATACTATGATTTAAAAGTTCAAGTTCACACCCAAACGGCAGTGGGGGCATGAACTGCATGGCCTCTACACAGCTTTATAGCACAGTAGGCATTTGAGATGTAGTACTGATAGTATATGGAAGCCCATAGTAAATTGAAACATACAATGCCAGTACATATGTAAAACCCAGAGAAGCTGCAGGCAGAGCCTGACATTGTCTAGGTGTTGTATGTCAGCAAGACGGAGTTAGAACCAAAGTTCAGGAGACAGTTGGGGAAGATTGAGGAGTGTGCACCAGAGTTCCTGGGCTGAAGCATGCAGAGAGAGAGGATATAGTGTGGACTGAGAAATGGCAGAAAGAGGTGTGTAACAGACTACAAGACAAGAATGTAAAAATAAAAGGAGCAGTGTAACTTAAACACAAGCACTGGACTGAGTGAGTCTATGTCGTCAAGTATAAAGGGCACCTGGTATAGGAACTGTTCAACAGTATCCTAAAGAGAATATTCGCTGATTTGCATGGCTGTGGTTGAACCCGACAATGGAATAGTGTTTCTAGAGAATGTTAACAATCAAAAGTTTAAAATATATTCAAGTTATTGGCTGGTTGCATCTTTCAAGTTATTTGTTGAATGATATTGTCTGACGTCGGGGAGCAAGGAGGAGATTCGGAGGATGTGGGCGGTGCTGGGCTCCTTCACAGTGGGCGTGGCTGCACTCCGAGAGTCAGAGAACACTGGGCTCATCTCTAAAGCATGGAGGAGACAGGACTCATCTAAGGTTCATTTACATACATGGCGGGGACATTTATTTTAGTTTTTTCTCTGAACTGATACTTCGTTCAGAATTGATTTTAATATCATAATTACTGTATTAAGAAGTATTTTTTTAGAAAAGTGAGTGGATAAATAGGCCTAGAAAGTGATGACAGGTTTCCCTTAACTGTACTATGTGTACTTATTCACATGTGGGAAAAATTTCTCCTATGCGCATTGTAAATTCACAAGTTGTGTTACCAAAAAAAGGCCACAGGGGGGCAATATTTCCCCTAAAATATCAAGATGAAAGTAAGATGAAATTGCTACAGTGAAGACAGATACAATGAACCATATAGGGAAAAAAATAAAAAATATTAACAATTAACCCCTTCCTAACATGGTGATTTTCCGGTTTTGTTTTTTAACTCGCTGCTAGAGATCAACGAAGTTATCAAAACTTTTATTCTGCTACTTTGCCGAAGTTCACTAAGAAATTTGATTCATTATTAATTACTTGGGCTACTTTCACATTGGCGTTTTTGATTTCCATTTGTGAGATCCATTCAGGGCCTGTGGCAGGGCTCCATAGAAAAAGTAAAATCCTCATTGACTCCAATGCTAATGCATTGGAGTCTATGAGAAAAGCACTCCCCATGGGAACTATAAAAATAATTGTAAAAATTAAAAAAATATGTTTTATAAATTAAGAAAATATAAAAATTCTAATCACAGCAAACCCCCTCCCCTTCTTCCTCAAAGTGAAAAAACAACATTTGTGCTTCTTTATTACATTAGATTGGGGCTGATATGCAGATGAAAAATCCAAAAATACATTAAGGAGCTTGCAGGCAGTCTTCCAGAATTTCAAAGTAAATTTAACATCTCTGTCAGACATATTATGCTGTGGGAAGCCATGGAAACAGCAGATATGAACTATGGACAACTTAGATGTAGAGGGAAGGCCAGACACTGGTAAAAAGTGTGCCATTTTGGAAAAACTATTAACCACTACCCATATAACTGTGCAACTAGAAGAAGATGGCAAGTCCCCATAGCAGTGTGTTGGCAGGGAGCCTAGGAAACTGGAAAGGGGAGAAGACCAGTGAGTTTTGGTCTTGGATTTTGTTTTGGGCACAAACATACTCTTGTACATCCGTGAACATGGTTGGCCACCAAAAATACTGACAAATCAGTTAAAAGTTTTATGCTGTCTAGGATATCCGGCTATTTTTGAATGATGTCCTCATGCCAAGACCTGTTTTCCCTGTTTTCTGGCATGTAAGTTTTGCTGGGAGGAATACCTCTCACATTGATTGGATCCACGGTTACAAATCTTGCTGAGTCTATGATAATGCTGCAGTTTTTCTTCTTTGTCAGAAGGGTCAAATGAAATTGAAAGAGCGTCAACATTAATATATTTGTCTGCAACATTAAAATGAGGGAGAAACTGAAATTGCGCAAAGAACAAGGAGCATCTGGCTCGACGGAGTTTAAACCTATGTGCAGACTGGGGATATTTTATGGTCGGTGTAAATTACCATTGGGTGAGTTTTATCCTCAAGAAGATACTGTCATTTTTCCAGAGCCATCTTGATGGCCATTAGTTCTCTATTGTCAATGGAATAATTGCACAGTAAAGGCATTGGATAAAAAACACGTTAACATTTCGCTATAGGATGGCTTTCGGGTTAAGACCACTCAGTCTCCTGTAGGAGAAATGACAACCTCCGTGAAAAATTGCTTACTAGGATCCAGACTACTGTATGTAAAGCTAGTGCTGAAGAAAAGGCTTTTTTTAAAGTCACAAAAGCTGTTTCAGCCTCAGGAGTCCAGTTTTTAGCATCTGTTCTTTTGCAGGTCAAAGCTAAGATGAAAGCTTTTAGAGAAGAAAAATTTGGGATAAATTGTCTATAATAATTTGCAGAGGTATTGCCCAAGGGAAAAGAACCATCTCACTAGCACCAGCTTGTACAAGTGGCTCCCTATGAGTCAAAATCATACTTTTTAACAGGTCCTAGGACATAATATGGGAAAATACCCAAGCTAAATATCCATCCATAGTTTCAGGGTGCATACTCCTCATCAGCAGGGAGTGGGATGCTTGCTAAGTGTGATGCCTTGGATGCAGCGTGGGTAGGGTACTGGCTCTCTATAAAAAGACCAGCCCTGTATGGAGAATTACTGGAAGTGCTCTATGGTATAGAAACTTATTGGCAATAATCAATGGAAAAAGAATATGCAAAGAGGAATTAGAAGGTTCTCTTTCTTTGGGAGATACCTCATTGCATATTGTTTTCCCATGGAACACTTCCAGTAAGCCTACATACAGGTCTGGTCTTTAACCATTTCAGGACTGGGCCATTTTTCAACTTTCTGCCCAGGCCATTTTTAGCAAATCTGACGTGTCACTTTATGTGGTAATAAATTTAAAACGCTTTTACTTTTCCAAGCCATTCTGAGAATGTTTTCTCGTCACATAGTGTATTTCATAACAGTAGTAAAATTGAGTCAAACAGATTTCATTTTTATTTATAAAAAAATACCAAATTTACCAAAAAAATTGGAAAAATTAGCAAATTTCAATTTCTCTACTTTTATAATAGATAGTAATATCTCCAAAAATAGTTATTACTTTACATTCCCCATATGTCTACTTCATGTTTGGCAAAGGTAAATAGTTGGGGCAGCACTACCTTCACAGTAGTCTTGTCTTGCTCTGTAGTGGCGGTGCCCACGATGTCGGGTCCTGGTCAGACCCCCGTAAGCATATCCAAAATGAAGAGAAAAACCGTGGCACTCACGTAGTTGAATTCTTCTTTATTTCCCAAGATGCGACGTTTCGACTTAATACAAATCTTTTTCAAGCATACATTACACACTGACATGGTGCACTTAAATAATGGTGATATCTCCACCCTTGGGTGTAACCTTGGGCGGGCTCACCCACTCTCATAATTGACAAGCAACATACAACATTCCAATTTATCATTATAACAGATAACAAATATCTTACTGGAGGCTGGGAACTGGTTAACAATAAACCGGAGTGGAGTTCATCATGGTGCGTGTGTCCTTAGATGCCGCCTGTATTCTGTGTACTTGCGGCTCTGTTATGACGTCATTTCCGGTTGACGGGACTTGGCGTCCCCTGAATACATTGAGTTTTCAACTGGCCAGGCAATATATCAACATTTGCAATATGGACATAGGCTTCTGCCTAGGACAAACCCTATTTGCTTCTATTTACAATTTATCTGGCGCTACCTCCCCACTTCCGGTCACATGATGCTGGTGGAGTCACCTGATCTCCTTGTATATGATTACTAGGCAACCGCCTGTCACATGATTCCCCTATGTATATCATTGCCACACAATGAGAATCATGTGGTAAATTAGTCACTCTTCTCACAGTCGACCCGGGGAGATCCCAAAGTTAGTTGGCGCATAAGCAGGAACAAAAGTCTTTTAGGGAAGGGACGTGGCAGCAACTAGCAGCGCCGATAGCTTTATAGTTCATAACCATTATTCATCATTGTATAGCTACAAGGTTATAACGGTGATAAGTGAGATCCACTGGCATTTATAAACTCATTCAGGGGACCATACTCTTACATGGGTATACATCTGTTTCCACAGTGTGTCCCATGTCTGCTGATCCCTCCCATTCATTCTAGAGTTGGTGATTATAGGGGTCCGCCTTCCCAAGTAGTTATCCTTGGGGGCGGGATCCCCCACCCTCCTTATATAGCATTCATACTCGTGGACCACTAATTTGTCACCGTACCGTAAGAAATTTTGTTCCTGCATATGCGCCAACTAACTTTGGGATCTCCCCGGGTCGACTGTGAGAAGAGTGACTAATTTACCGCATGATTCTCGTTGTGTGGCAATGATATACATAAGGGGATCATGTGACAGGCGGTTGCCTAGTAATGATATACAAGGAGATCAGGTGACTCCACCAGCATCATGTGACCGGAGGTGGGGAGGTAGCGCCAGATATGCCGCACTGAAGGCATTGTAAATAGAAGCAAATAGGGTTTGTCCTAGGCAGAAGCTTATATCCATATTGCAAATGTTGATATGTTACCTGGCCAGTTGAAAACTCAATGTATTCAGGGGACGCCAAGTCCCGTCAACTGGAAATGACGTCATAACAGAGCCGCGAGTACACAGAATACAGGCGGCATCTAAGGACACGCGCACCATGATGAACTCCACTCCGGTTTATTGTTAACCAGTCCCCAGCCTCCAGTAAGATATTTGTTATCTGTTATAATGATAAATTGGAATGTTGTATGTTGCTTGTCAATTATGAGAGTGGGTGAGCCCGCCCAAGGTTACAACCAAGGGTGGAGATATTACCATTATTTAAGTGCACCATGTCGGTGTGTAATGTATGCTTGAAAAAGACTTGTATTAAGTCGAAACGTCGCATCTTGGTAAATAAAGAAGAATTCAACTACGTGAGTGCCGCGGTTTTTCTCTTCATTTTGGATATACTTCATGTTTGGATCATTTTGAAAATTTTATTTTTTTGGACATTAGAAGGCTTAGAAGATTAGAAGCAAATCTTAAAATATTTAAGAACATTTCCAAACCCCAATTTTTTCAGGACCAGTTCAGTTATGAAGTCACTTTCTGGGGCTTACATATTAGAAACCACCCATAAATAACGCCATTTTAGAAACTACATCCCTCAAGTTATTCAAAACTGATTTTACAAACTTTGTTGACCCTTTAGGTGCCTCACGAGAAATAAATGAATATGGGAATGAAATATCAAAATTTCACTTTTTTTTAGCGATTTCAAATTTTAATCTATTTTTTCTGCAACACAACAAGGGTTAACAGCCAAACATAACTTAAAATCTATTACCCTGAATCTGGAGTTTACAGAAACACCCCATGTCCGCTAAAAAACTGATGTATGGGCGCACAGCATGCTTTAGAGTGGAAGGAGCACCATATGGCTTTTGGAGAGCAGATTTAGCTGGAATGGTAATTGGGAGCTATGTCGCATATGAAGACACCCTAAGGTGGCCCTACAGTGGAAACCCCCAAAAAGTGACTAAATTCCGGAAACTGCACCCCTCAAGGAATATTTCAAAATGTGTAGTGAGCACTTTGACTTATCAGGTGTTTCACAGAATTAGGAAACTATTGGCTGTGAAAATGAAAAATTAAATTTTTTTCCAGAAAAAGCTGCTTTACATCCACATTTTTAACTTTCACAAGGGGAAACAGGATAAAATGCACCCCACATTTTGTTCCCCATTTGCCCCCGAATAAACCAACACCGCATATGTGCTCAAAAAATGATGTATGGATGCATGGCGGGGTTCAAAAGGGAAGCAGCGCCATAGGACTTTTGGAGGACAGATTTTGCAGGATTGGCTTTTGGGAGCTATATCGCATACAAAGACACCCTAAGGTACCCCTAGAGTGGAAACCCCCAAAAAGTGAACCCATTCTGGAAAACACACCCCTCAAGGAATATTTCAAGATGTGTAGTGAGAACTTTGTCCTCAAAAGTGATTCATGGAATTGGCTGTGAAAATGCAAAATTACAAATTTTTTTCCAGAAAAATTGATTTTAGGCCCAGATTTTTTACTTTCATAAGGAGGAACTGTGAAAAATGCATGCCCTACTTTATTGCCCATTTTCTTCTGATTACAGCATCACCCCATATGTGCTTTTATACTGCTATATGGGTGTACCAAGGGGGTCAGAAGAAAAGGAGCACCAAATGGCTTCTGGAAGGCAGATTTTACCAGAATAATTGACAGGCGCCATCTTGCAATTGAACACAACCTGAGGTACCCCTAGAGTGGAAACCCCCAAAAAGTGACACAATTCTGGAAACTACACCCCTCAAGAAATATTGCAAGGTGTGTAGTGACCCATCGGGCATTTCACAGAATTAGGAAACGCTTGGCTGTGAAAATGAAAATTACAATTTTTCCAGAAAAAGTTGCTTTACACCCATATTTTTCACTTTCACAAGGGGTAACAGGACAAAATGCACCCCACATTTTGTACCCCATTTCCCCCCGAATATGCGAACACCCCATGTGTGCTCAAAAAATTATGTATGGGGATCATGGTAGGGCTCTAGAGTCAAACAGCTAAATATGGATTTTGCTGACCTGAATTGGCAGACATGTATTTAAGGTGCCATGTCGCATTAAATAAATTCCTAAAGGTCCCCAGAAATAAAAAGCCCCAACAAGGGACCCCAATTCGGAAAGAGAACCCCTGCATGGACATTTTAAGTGGTAGAAAGCGTACTTTTCAGCAAACAGGTGTCTCACAGAAGACAGAAATCCTGTTGAAAGAATTTCAAAGCAATCATTTGTAAAAATGAAAAATTACTAGCAGACCCCAATTTTTCACTTTCACAAGGGGTTAAAGGAGAAATTTCACCCCAGTATATGTTCCCCATTTTCTCCCCTTTTTGCAAACACCCCATATGTGCTTGTAGCCTGCTGTATGGGTGCACAGCAGGGCTCTAGAGGCAAACTGCAAAATATGGTTTTTGTAGGCCTGAATAAACAGACATTTAGCTGCCATGTCGCATTAAATAAATTCCTGACGTCCCCAGAAATGATCCCAAGAAGTGACACCATTTCGGAAAGAGCACTCCCGTACGAACATTTTAAGGGGTGGAAAGGGCACTTTTTACCTAATAGGTGTTTCACAGAAATGAATATGTAGTATTTGATGAAAAGTCGATCTATAAGATATGCGGACTAAATCAGATATAAGGAGGTAAAACTACAGGGTACATCAGGGATGAAATTAAATTAATACCCCATGGATGTGTAGTAGATTCTGAAACAATCCTGCATGCACAGGCCAGGTTTTTCAGGGCAGGTTTCACAGTGGTAAATGGTGTCTTTACTTATCCACGTTTGGAACACACCCTGCATCTTTTTTGGGTCGTTCCCTTCCTTGCTGTCTGAGGGACTTGACCTGGAAAATGTTGCCCTGGTACAACACGGGCACTGTAACTTCCTGAAGTACTGGGACCCTCCCCGACCTGGGTTTGAAAAATTAGGGCCTTGATTACCACCTCTTGAAACTGAAGGAAAGTTCCTCTGTGGCCTGAAGAATGAAATAGCACGTACGCATTGCACCTGGCCATCTGTACAATGTGTACGGCCAGCTTTTTGTACCACAGTTTAGTTTTTCTGTGGCACTGTAGGGCTTCATAAGTTGATCTGCAAGATATACCCCTCCCATGTGCCTCTACAGGGGCAGAGGAGCTGGCATTAGTGTGAATGTTGGCCAGTACATGGACGTCCCTCTTGTCCTTGTACTTAATCACCAGCATGTTATCATGGAGGAGAGCCCTACTTTCACCCATTCTCAGTGGTTGCCCTACCAGGGATCTAGGGCGGCCTCTGTGGTTTTTGCGCATGTGTCGCGAGCCACAGTACCTCTGGCAGTTAGGGACCTGAATAGGGGTATGCTGGTATAATAGTTATCAACATAGAGGTGGTAACTCTTATCCCTTAGTAATTCCCATACAATCTCTGGGGATTCTATCCGGGAATCTAGCCCTTCATAAACACGGAACTTGTGGGTGTACCATGAGCTACTCTCACAAAGTTTGTATATTTTTATGCCATACCTTGCATGGTTCGCCATCCCGATAGGATGTCTGAGCAGTCCACTCCTATCAAGTTCCACTTATATGCCTGCCATCTGCTAGTGTAATTAAACTATATTCCCTACTTGGATTATCTCTACAGCAAGTAGTTGAGGAGCCAATCCGGAAGGAGGCCATTTTAAATATAGTATTCACAAATGGCAATTTGGTATCTGATATTACTGTAGGGGAAAGCTTAGAATCTAGTGATGACCAGTCAGTGTGGTTTACTATAAGTACAGTGACTGAGTCACTCCACACAAAAACAAAAGTTTTAGATTTTCGAAAAACAGACTTTTCTAAAATTAGATCAGTAGTATACGAGTCCCTATCAGATTGGAACAATTTCAATGGAGTCCAAGAGAAATGGGACTACTTAAAAGTGGCACTATTGAAGACAACAGAAAAGTGCATTAGGCTTGTCAGTAAAAGCAAAAAAAGGAAGAGACCAATGTGGTACTCAGCAGAAGTGGCCAAAATCATTAAAAACAAAAAGATAGCATGTAGTAAGTATAAAAACACCCAAAACGAGGATGACAGGGAAATCTATAAGATTAGGCAGAGAGAGGCCAAGCAAGTTATAAGAGCTTCTAAAGCTCAGGCAGAAGAGAAATTAGCTCAGTCAGTGAAAAAAGGTGATAAGACATTCTTCAGATACATAAATGAAAAAAGGAAATTAAAACAAGGAATTACCAAATTAAAAACAAAAGGAAGGTATATGGAAGAGGATAAAGAACTATCTGACTGCCTCAATGAATACTTTTGTTCAGTTTTTACAAAGGAAAATGAAGGAGAAGGACCTCAGTTAGGGAGGAAGACTAATGAATCCTTTGATGCATGTCTTTACAGAGGAAGAGGTTCTAAGTCAGCTGTCTACAATTAATACAAATAAATCACAGGGGCCTGATAGGATACACCCAAAGCTATTAAAAGAGATTAGAGGTGTACTAGCAAAACCATTAACAGATTTATTTAACCAATCACTGGTAACAGGAGTCGTCCCAGAAGCTTGGAAATTAGCAAACGTTGTGCCAATTCACAAGAAAGGTAGTAGAGAGGAATCAGGCAACTATAGGCCAGTAAGCCTGACATCAATAGTGGGGAAATTAATGGAAACCTTACTCAAGGAGAGGATTGTGGAACCCATGGGTTGATTGATAAAAAACAGCATGGGTTTACTTCAGGGAGATCATGTCAAACTAATCTTATTGACTTTTTTGATTGGGTGATTAAAATAATAGATGGCGGAGATGCAGTAGACATCGCTTATCTGGACTTTAGTAAGGCCTTTGATACTGTCCCACATAGAAGGCTTATCAATAAACTGCAGTCTTTCAGCTTGGGCTCACATATTGTTGAATGGATTAGGCAGTGGCTGAAGGACAGAAAACAGAGGGTTGTAGTCAATGCAGTATATTCAGACCATGGTATTGTTACCAGTGGGGTACCTCAGGGATCTGTTCTGGGACCTATATTGTTTAATATCTTTATCAGCGAAATTAAAGAAGGCCTTAATGGTAAGGTGTGTCTTTTTGCTGATGACACAAAGATTTGTAACAGGGTTGATGTTCCTAGAGGGATACACCAAATGGAAAAGGATTTAGGAAAACTAGAGGAATGGTCAAAAATCTGGCAACTAAAATTTAATGTCGATAAGTGCAAGATAATGCACCTGGGGTGTAAAAACCCAAGAGCAGAATATAAAATCAGTGATACAGTACTAACCTCAGTATCTGAGGAATTAGGGGTCACTATATCAGACGACCTAAAGGTGGGCAGACAATGTCATAGAGCAGCAGGTAATGCTTGGGTGTATGGGGAAAGGCATTAACAGTAGAAAGAGGGAGGTGCTCATGCCGCTCTACAGAGCACTAGTGAGACCTAATTTGGAGTATTGTGTGCAGTACTGGAGACCATATCTGGAGAAGGATATTGAAACTTTGGAGAGAGTTCAGAGAAGAGATACTAAACTAGTACATGGATTGCAGGACAAAACTTACCAGGAAAGGTTAAAGGACCTTAACATGTATAGCTTGGAAGTAAGAAGAGACAGAGGGGATATGATAGAAACTTTTAAATACATAAAGGGAATCAACACGGTAAAAGAGGAGAGAATATTTAAAAGAAGAAAAACTGCTACAAGAGGACATAGTTCTAAATTAGAGGGGCAAAGGTTTAAAAGTAATATCAGGAAGTATTACTTTACTGAGAGAGTAGTGGAGTAGTGGACGCATGGAATAGCCTTCCTGCAGAAGTGGTAACTACAAATACAGTGAAGGAGTTTAAGCATGCATGGGATAGGAGCTGAAGTAAAGGAGCTCATTAGGAGACATGAAGTACAGGGAGGATGGACAGGACAGACTGTGGTAATGTGGGGCGGTGGTAATGGAGACTGCATACAAATGCTGCTGCTCATTACTCACATCTCCACCATCCTCTCTGTACTTCATATCTCCACATGAACTCCATTCCTACAGAGATTCAGCTGAAGCTCATATTAAACTGTATTCAGGATCCCTGACAAATAGAGCAGAGAGGAGGATGAGGCAGCTCTTTAGCTCGGAGTTGTGAAGTAACTTGTCTTAGGACAGGTTTTTGGTGTACTAATAGGACAGCGGCCATTTTGTTTTACCTAATGATTGCTTCCTAGACAAAACGAGCCATTATAACTAATGAAAGATATTTGGGAATATATTTATAATAAAGTATTATTTAAGTATTTTCATTTTCTTAATTCCTGGAGAACCCCTTTAACAATGGCCTAGCCTGCACTAGGCAAAGAAAACAATCCTAGAGCAGTGTTCCCTCTAAGCCTTTGCAGTTGCAGAGCAGAGCAGATAGGTATCTGGGTTATACATTGTGAAAGGTGGGCATTCTGTGCCACTTTTTGGAGCAATTTAAACCCAAATCTAGGTGCCCTCACATTAGCAAATGTGGCCCAGTGATTCTTAGTGACAATTTAGTCTGGTATATGGAAACCAGTGAAGCACGGTGCACTTTTTTTTTTTGCAAGTTTACCTTGAGGGAAAAAAGCCATTTACCATGAATAATGTGACTATAAGGTATACGTTGATATTGATGTCAAACCGTGCAAGAAATAAAGGTGTGAACATCATATGGTATATACAAAACATATTTTCATGAGGTATTACAAGGTACATACCAATGTTGCTAAACCTTGCACACATCAGTAACTCTGCCATATAGTTCTTCGCCCATACACTATGCACAAAAACAATCCGGATTATACAATATACACAGATAAAGCCACTATATCCTGTACATACACTGTACACAGTGGGACAGGGCAGCCATTAGCATTTTTTTGTCCCATTAGAGCCACAGAGTCTGTGCCACTAGGCACTGTTAGAGGAATCATTTGTCGGAGACACTGTAGTGGGTGGGAGATTAGAAGATGCTAGAGGCTCTATGAAGGGAGTGAAAATAAAAGACAAAAGGTGATTACAGCTTACTGTGGTTACAGCTATACTGTGGGGAGAGTAGTGGAGGGACATAGAAGAGAGATGCTGTGGGGTCCATGAGAGAGACAATAAGTAACAACAGCAGGATTGAGGGAGATGGTTGGCAGCTAGTTTCTTATCTGAGATACTTTACTGCTGCAGTATGTCCTCAGCTCTATGCTATGCCTGAATGACGTCAGCATACTTCAAACCACTGCAGTACACTGCAAGAAAATTTCCACCTCATCACACAGATGCTCCTAGTATCACTGTGAGGAGGAGAGAATGGAAGGGGGCAGAAGGAGCCAGGAGGTAATGAGGATGGCTAATGAGGATGGATCCATTTGCTCTCATTCTAGTTTCAGCTGTGGGAGGCAGGAATGGGTGGTGGCAGACAATGGGCCCCTGTAAAACTTTTGGTAGTGGCAGGGTTCATATTTACAGTAGCGAGAGCCTGCACAACAGCCTGGAGTTTCAAAAGAGCAAGCTGGCTGATTTGTAATTAAACAGCCAACCAAACAGAGGGACCGTTCATGTGGGGAGTGCTCCCTCCTGCATTAATGCTGATTCTAGAGAAATAGGTGTAGTGTAAACAGGATAAGCATTGCTCAATTGGCTGGCCAACACTATAAAAGGCTGTGGAGCAAAGGGAGGGATTGAAAATTACTGTGCTGCATTTGCCGAAGCTCAAAAAGAAATGCTCACAGGTGAGCCACCAAGCACCTGTACAGCTTAAATGATTTTTTAATTGGTTAAAAATGCTGAGCCGTTCTGTCACAAAGGGGATCATAAACCCTTATTTAAGCAACATTCTTATCAGTAAGATAAGGATTGAGCTTGGTGACTGTTTATAAGTAGAGATGAGCGAACACCTGGATGTTCGGGTTCGAGAAGTTCGGCCGAACTTCCCGAAAATGTTCGGGTTCGGGATCCGAACTCGACCCGAACTTTATCCCGAACCCCATTGAAGTCAATGAGGACCCGAACTTTTGGGCACTAAAAAGGCTGTAAAATAGTCCAGACCCCAGCACCCAGACAGAGGAGAGAGGTCCCACAGCAAGGAATCATGCGTCATATCACCCACCACTGGAGAAGGCCACTCAGTTATTTCGGCCCCAGCACCCAGACAGAGGAGAGAGGTCCCACAGCAAGGAATCATGCGTCATATCATCCACCACTGGAGAAGGCCACTTTCAGTTATTTCGGCCCAGCACCCAGACAGAGGAGAGGTTCATTCAACTTTGGGTTGCACCACAAGATCATGGTAAAGTTAAAAAAATGAGGATTCAATAAAGAAGTGCCCGGAGTACAAGAATACATGGTTGAGTGGGATGCAGTTATAAATGTCTATTCTGCACAAGGGAGGCACAGGTCCTGTGGGATCCATGCCTGGTTCATTTTTATGAACGTCAGCTTGTCCACGTTGGCTGTGGACAGGCGGCTGCGTTTGTCAGTAATGGCGCCCCTGCCGTGCTGAATACACGTTCAGACAAAACGCTGGCCGCCGGGCAGGCCAGCACCTCCAAAGCATAAAATGCTAACTCTGGCCACGTGGACAATTTGGAGACCCAGAAGTTGAATGGGGCCGAACCATCAGTCAGTACGTGGAGGGGTGTGCAGGCGTACTGTTCAACCATGTTAGTGAAATGCTGCCTCCTGCTAACACGTTCCGTATCAGGTGGTGGTGCAGTTAGCTGTGGCGTGGAGACAAAACTTTTCCACATTTCTGCCATGCTAACCCTGCCCTCAGAGGAGCTGGCCGTGACACTGCTGCGTTGGCGACCTCTTGCTCCTCCTCTGCCTTCGGCTTGGGCTTCCACCTGTTCACCTGTGACATTTGGGAATGCTCTCAGGAGCGCGTCTACCAGCGTGCGCTTGTACTCGTGCATCTTCCTATCACGCTCCAGTGCAGGAAGTAAGGTAGGCACATTGTCTTTGTATCGGGGATCCAGCAGGGTGGCAACCCAGTAGTCCGCACACATTAAAATGTGGGCAACTCTGCTGTCGTTGCGCAGGCACTGCAGAATGTAGTCGCTCATGTGTGCCAGGCTCCCCAGAGGTAAGAAAAAGCCGTCATCGTCCTCCGTAAACCCCCAGCCACGCATCAGTGA
This sequence comes from Bufotes viridis, assembly GCA_033119425.1. Lineage (NCBI taxonomy): Eukaryota > Metazoa > Chordata > Amphibia > Anura > Bufonidae > Bufotes > Bufotes viridis. The sequence goes on along the minus strand of CM065592.1, from coordinate 287,069,714 downwards.
TGGGCCTGAGCTGTGTCAGGTGCCACCCCGCTGTGAACCTGCTTCATCCTCATCCTCCTCCTCCTCCACCTCCTCCTCATCCTCCTCGTCCACCAGTAGTGGGCCCTGGCTGGCCACATTTGTACTTGGCCTCTGCTGTTGCAAAAAACCTCCCTCTGAGCCACTACTAACAGACTGGCCTGAAAGTGGTAAAAATGACCCCTCATCCTCCTCCTCCTGGGCCACCTCCTCTTCCATCATCGCCCTAAGCGTTTTCTCAAGGAGACATAGAAGTGGTATTGTAACGCTGATAACAGTGTCATCGCCACTGGCCATGTTGGTGGAGTACTCGAAACAGCGCAACAGGGCACACAGGTCTCGCATGTAGGCCCAATCATTGGTGGTGAAGTGGTGCTGTTCCGCAGTGCGACTGACGCGTGCGTGCTGCAGCTGAAACTCCACTATGGCCTGCTGCTGCTCGCACAGTCTCTCCAGCATGTGCAAGTTGGAGTTCCACCTGGTGGGCACGTTGCATATGAGGAGGTGAGCGGGAAGGCCGAAGTTCCGCTGTAGTGCAGACAGGCGAGCAGAGGCAGGATGTGAACGCTGGAAGCGCGCACAGACGGCCCGCACTTTATGCAGCAGCTCTGACATGTCGTAGTTGTGAATGGACTTCTGCACCACCAAATTCAGCACATGCGCCAGGCAAGGGACGTGCGTCAAACCGGCTAGTCCCAGAGCTGCGACGAGATTTCGCCCATTATTGCACACCACCAGGCCGGGCTTGAGGCCCACCGGCAGAAACCACTCGTCGGTCTGTTGTTCAATACCCCGCCACAACTCCTGCGCGGTGTGGGGCCTGTCCCCCAAACATATGAGTTTCAGAATGGCCTGCTGACGTTTACCCCGAGCTGTGCTGAAGTTGGTGGTGAAGGTGACTGGATGAGCTGGTGGAAGCCGAGGAGGAGGAAGCCGAGTAGGAGGAGGAGGCTACAGGAGGCAAAGAATGATGCCCTGCGTTCCTTGGCGGCGGAAGGACGTGCACCAAGGAACTCTCCGCCTGGGACCCAGCCGCCACTACCTTTACCCAGTGTGCAGTTAGGGAGATATAGCGTCCCTGGCCGTGCTTACTGGTCCACGTATCTGTGGTTAGGTGGACCTTGCCACAGATGGCGTTGCGCAGTGCACACTTGATTTTATCAGATACTTGGTTGTGCAGGGAAGGCACGGCTGTCTTCGAGAAGTAGTGGCAGATGGGAACAACATACTGTGGGACAGCCATGGACATCAGCTGTTTGTGTCCACCAGCCTGAATGACAGCATTTCAAAGGCCAGTAGTTTAGAAATGCTGGCATTCAGGCCCAGGGCTCGAGGGTGGCTAGGTGGGAATTTACTCTTTCTCTCCAAGGTTTATGAGATGGAGAGCTGAACGCTGCCGTGTGACATGGTGGAGATGCTTGGTGACGCAGGTGGTGTTGTCGGTGGCACATCCTCTGTTTGGTGGGCGGCAGGTGCCAACATTCCTCCCGAGGCGGAGGAAGAGGCCGAGGCAGCAGCAGAAGAGGGAGCAGGGGGAGCCAGAGTGAGTTCCTTGCTTTTAAGGTGTTTACTTCACTGCAGTTCATGCTTTGCAAGTAGATGCCTGGTCATGCAGGTTGTGCTAAAGTTCAGAACGTTAATGCCTCGCTTCAGGCTCTGATGGCACAGCGTGCAAACCACTCGGGTCTTGTCGTCAGCACATTGTTTAAAGAAGTGCCATGCCAGGGAACTCCTTGAAGCTGCCTTTGGGGTGCTCGGTCCCTGGTGGCGGTGGCCAGTAGCAGGCGAACTCTCTTGGAGGCGGCTGTTCTGCTTTTGCCCCCTGCTCTCTCTTTTGCTACGCTGTTGGCTCGGTCTCACCACTGCCTCTTCCTCTGAACTATGAAAGTCAGTGGCACGACCTTCATTCCATGTGGGGTCTAGGACCTCATCGTCCCCTGCATCGTCTTCCACACAGTCTTCCTCCCTGACTTCCTGTTCTGTCTGCACACTGCAGAAAGACGCAGCAGTTGGCACTTGTGTTTCGTCATCATCAGAGACGTGCGCACTGCGATGAGATGGTATACCCATGTCCTTATTATCAGGAAACATCAGTGGTTGAGCATCAGTGCATTCTATGTCTTCCACCACTGGGGAAGGGCTAGGTGGATTCCCTTGGGAAACACTGCCAGCAGAGTCTTCAAACAGCATAAGAGACTGCTGCATAACTTGAGGCTCAGACAGTTTCCCTGATATGCATGGGGGTGATGTGACAGACTGATGGGCTTGGTTTTCAGGCGCCACCTGTGCGCTTTCTGCAGAAGACTGGGTGGGAGATAATGTTGTGAACGTGCTGGATCCACTGTCGGCCACCCAATTGACTAGCGACTGTACCTGCTCAGGCCTTACCATCCTTAGAACGGCATTGGGCCCCACCAAATATCGCTGTAAATTCTGGCGGGTACTGGAACCTGAGGTAGTTGGTTCACTAGGACGTGTGGCTGTGGCAGAATGGCCACATCCTCTCCCAGCACCAGAGGGTACACTAACACCACCATGACCGCGTCCCTTACTAGATGTTTTCCTCATTGTTACCGTTCACCAAGCACCACAATAAGAAAAAAAATATTTGGTCCAATGTATTGATTTCAAATTCAGGCCTTTTTTTACAGGCACCTAACACTATCTGCCTATTTATTTATGTAGCGTATTACACTAATCCAGGCACAGCAGTAACCACTGATTTAGGGGAATATCTCTTTTAGGGCTAGTATTTAGGCCCTGGATGAAAGGTATCCTTTTATGGACAGATTTAAACTAGGCCTGCAACAGCTGAAACCACTTATTTATGGTATTGCTATTTTGGCAATTGAATTTCACCCCAGAACAAAATATATCCTTTGCAGGACACTATGAAACTTGGCCAGCCTGAGCTGAAACCACTTATTTATGGTATTGCTATTTTGGCAATTGAATTTCACCCCAGAACAAAATATATCCTTTGCAGGACACTATGAAACTTGGCCAGCCACAGCTGAAACCACTTATTTATGGTATTGCTATTTTGGCAATTGAATTTCACCCCAGAACAAAATATATGTTTTTGCGGACACTATTATAGTTTGCCAGCCACAGCTGAAACCACTGATTTATGGTATTGCTATTTTGGCAATTGAATTTCACCCCAGAACAAAATATATGTTTTTGCGGACACTATTATAGTTTGCCAGCCACAGCTGAAACCACTGATTTATGGTATTGCTATTTTGGCAATTGAATTTCACCCCAGAACAAAATATACCCTGTTACGGACAGATTTAAACTAGGCCTAGAACAGCAAGGAACACCAGAAAAGGGTGACGCTATTTTGGCAATTGAATTTCACCGCAGAACAAAATATATCCTTTGCAGGACACTATGAAACTTGGCCAGCCACAGCTGAAACCACTGATTTATGGTATTGCTATTTTGTGTCAGATCCCTGTCTGCACAGCTCAGCACCATGGATTCCAGGGCTGGCTTACCTTATAAGAGACGCAGGCGTCCTCCAGCATATCGCCACATCCATCCTCACTACCAGGTAACATAGTAACATAGTATATAAGACCGAAAAAAGACATTTGTCCATCCAGTTCGGACTGTTTCCTACAAGTTGATCCAGAGGAAGGCAAAAAACCCCTGTGAGGCAGAAGCCAATTTTCCTCACTTAAGGGGAAAAAAAATTCCTTCCCGACTCCAATCAGGCAATCAGAATAACTCCCTGGATCAACGACCCCTCTCTAGTAGCTATAGCCTGTAATATTATTACACTCCAGAAATAAATCCAGTCCCCTCTTGAATTCCTTTATTGTACTCACCATCACCACCTCCTCAGGCAGAGAGTTCCATAGTCTCACTGCTCTTACAGTGAAGAATCCTTTTCTATGTTTGTGTACAAACCTTCTTTCCTCCAGACGCAGAGGATGTCCCCTTGTCACAGTCACAGTCCTGGGGATAAATAGATGATGGGACAGATCTCTGTACTGACCCCTGATATATTTATACATAGTTATTAGATCTCCCCTCAGTCGTCTTTTTTTCTAAAGTGAATAACCCTAATTTTGATAACCTTTCAGGGTACTGTAGATCCCTCATTCCAGTTATTACTTTAGTTGCCCTCCTCTGAACCCTCTCCAGCTCTGCTATGTCTGTCTTGTTCACAGGAGCCCAGAACTGTACACAGTACTCCATGTGTGGTCTGACTAGTGATTTGTAAAGTGGTAGGACTATGTTCTCATCACGGGCATCTATGCCCCTTTTGATGCAACCCATTATCTTATTGGCCTTGGCAGTAGCTGCCTGACACTGGTTTTTGCAGCTTAATTTGCTGTTTATTAAAATTCCTAGATCCTTTTCCATGTCAGTGTTACCGAGTGTTACCGAGGTGTCATCTGAGGCGCTATAGAGCATGCGCATGCACCTCTCCCTGTCTTATAGGGGATAAGCAGCTGGTCCTGATTATCCTCCCCATAGGTGGGGCTTTGAGTATTTAGGGCAGCTTCACTCTGGAGGAGGTGCCCAAGCGTGGTTGTTGTACCTCTTGACTCCTGCTGAAGCGTCCCTCCGTGTCTGTTTGTTGGATTTTCTGGATTCTGACCCCTGCTTTGCTGGACCCTGACTCTGCCTACTGTCTACTTGCTGGATTGCCTGGACTATGGACCCCTGCTCGGTTTGACTACGTATCTGCCTGCCATCTGTTTGTTGAATCACCTGGATTATCGAACACTGCATCTTCTGTCTACGCTTCTGTCCATCGTCTCCTGTAAGTCTGCCTGGATTCCTGACCCTGCACTGCCTGACAACGAGACAGCTTTAATCTGCACACTGCTTTACTCTGAACTTTGTTTTGCCTTTATCTCAAGTGACTTTTGTATAACCGTCTGCCAGTAAAGACCTTCTGTTCCTTTATTCCGCATTTGTTGGACTCTGTTCACATTGCTGCAGTTAGCTGCATTCTGGGTGACTGGTGCAAACACCAGTGTCCTGACTCTGTGAGTCAGCAGTCAGCAATATTGGGCAAATTCCTAGTCCTCTATCAGCTGACACAGAGGATCCACTTCCTCTGGTCGTAACATTTTGGCAATTGAATTTCACCCCAGAACAAAATATATGTTTTGGCGGACACTATTATAGTTTGCCAGCCAGTGCTGGGACACCAGATTTAGGGGATTGCTATTTTGGCAGTTGAATTTCACCCCAGAACAAAATATATGTTTTGGCGGACACTATTATAGTTTGCCAGCCAGAGCTAAAACCACTGATTTATGGTATTGCTATTTTGGCAGATGAATTTCACCCCAGAACAAAATATATCCTTTGCAGGACACTATGAAACTTGGCCAGCCACAGCTGAAACCACTGATTTATGGTATTGCTATTTTGGCAATTGAATTTCACCCCAGAACAAAATATATGTTTTGGTGGACACTATTATAGTTTGCCAGCCACAGCTGTGACACCAGATTTATGGTATTGCTATTCTGGCAATTAAATTTCACCCCAGAACAAAATACATGTTTTGGCGGACACTATTATAGTTTGCTAGCCTGTGCTGGGACACCAGATTTAGGGGATTGCTATTTTGACAATTGAATTTCACCACAGAAAATAATCTATCCTTTGCCAAACAGCAGACAGTATTATACTTGGCTAGCCAAAGCTGGAACACCAGATTTAGGGGATTGGTATTTTGGCAATTGTATTTAACCCCTTAATAAAATATAGAAATTGCTATCCTGAGTTTCTAGGGGTGACAATTAGCACAGCCAAGCCGCTGATGTAGGATATAGCAAAAAAAAAAAAGTATTGATGGATTGATGGACTTGGTGGCAGCTTGTTTTGGTGCACCACAAGTCACAAAATGGCCGCCGATCACCCCAGAAAATAAGTGACAGAAAAACGCTCTGTGCAGCCTAAAAACCAGTGAGCAAGTAACTAGCAGAAGTTCAATCATTCACAGCTGTAGATCGATCACTTCATTAGGTGCTTTTGCAGACTTTTCCCTGCCTAATCTCGCCCTCACAACAGCTGCGTCCTCTCCCTACACTAATCAGAGCAGTGTGACGTGCGGCGCTACGTGACTCCAGATTAAATAGAGGCTGGGTCACATGCTGCACTTGGCCAATCACAGCCATGCCATTAGTAGGCATGGCTGTGATGGGCTCTTAGGGCAAGAAGTAAAACAATAGCTGATTGGCTGCTGTGCAGCCCTTCAGAAAGCGGGAAGAAATTGCCAAACAACGAACCCGAACCCGAACTTTTTTGAAAATGTGGGTCCCGAACACGCCAAAATTCGGTACGAACCCGAACTATTCTCGAACTGTTCGCTCAACACTATTTATAAGGTCGGAGAGCAGAGATAAGGAGCCTGTCAGCTCCCTGTCTGATGGAGCAGAGTGAAAATTCAGATCTTGCTAGTAGAGTATCTCAGCTCTGTACACAGAAAAGGACTCCATATTTTTTTTTTATAAAGACCATTTGAAAAAATCTATGTTTAGCTTATAATGAATACAATGTACAAATAAAAAAATTGCCCCCAAAGGTATACAAGTTTTTTAAGAAAACACATGTGTACAGGTCTTGCATTTATTATTGTTTCATGGAAAAATATCAGTCTCTGACAAAAGTAGGACACCAGGAGGGTGCCATTAGTGATCACATATAGCCCCTAAGTGAATATCCTATGACTGCGAACTTTGAACTCTGCCCAAAAACTTGAAGGATGATATTTTTATCTAGATGCCATGATATGTTCAGATTGGGCCAAACGGAGATATATGTATACATAATCCACTACCTTTGGAGTGCCGTCTGAATTCCTAAAAATATGTATATGTACCCTGAAGTGGAGCGGGATACAGCCCTCTGACGTGCACCCTCCAGCCTAAAAGTGACGGAAGTGCCGTGGCTATAAAGCTCAGATATTGGAAACTCTCCACTTGAGCCGTTCGAGCACCTGTCCTGGCATTTATCTCTTTACCCACAAATGTCCTTTCTGCAATCAAGCACACAACGGGACACCACCGGTGTCTTCTCATTTTCCGACGAAGATGCTAGGAGAATTACCGCAACAGTTACAGCCTCTAATGAGTTCCTCTCTGACACCAGCCAGAGAGTATCTATAAGCACACTAGAAAAGGCTCATAAGAAAGCCATATCACTGGAACTACATATGGTCACCCTAGCGGAATATTATAAGAGGAAGATAATCCCAAGGGGCCTGAGAGCCAATTTACGACCTACGTTATTTTCAGAGGATCCTGACTTCCGCCACCAATTTGAGAGAATACTCAACAAAGCTTCATTTGATATTATCTTGCTTACCCTGGATAGGGCAAACATTGAAATAGGAAAAACTAAAGAGGAAATTGACTCCTTGGAACAAAACCTACTCCGCAGCCTATCTACAGAAGAAGCAACGTCCATCAAGGCTAGTATCTCACAAAGAGACAACCTCTTCAGAAGAAACTTGGAGGACCGCAAACGATCCAAATTTCAGCGCGATATTCAGGACTACGCAACCAATCAAGTATATCGCACGGTCACTCAAAATTACCAAACAGCTAGTGTACCGACGACCCAGACATCAGGATCATCCAGCATCAGCGGTGAAGCTGATTTTTTAGAAAGAGGTTTCTCCAGAGCCAGAAGAGGAAACCGCCTAGGCGGGCGGGCAAGAAACATAAGAGGAAGAGGATACCCCTCTTACCCGCAGGCACGGGACCCGATCCAAACCAGATCAACGTACCGGGATTAGATTCCCGTAGCCACATCAATGACTTGATAATCAACTTATCCGATAAATCCCTAACAACTGCCGAATCCACAACTCTCAACTTAGGACTAGGCTTCGCACCAACCCACTTTACAGATCCCTATCAACTCGACAAGGAAATGTCAAAATTCTTCAGGGCTATTCGCCTTAGGGCGTATATCGAGCTCGAACAACCGCCTTGGATCAAGACAGCGGACCCAGCTTCCACACCATCTCACTTCCAGGACCGCACCAAGACCTGTAAACCCCCAAGTACGTTCATGCCACCAAAGAAATATGAAGCAGTAGAGGATTACATTAGACATGTCCAGGAGGACCTCAAGAAATTGGAAAACAGAACCTTTAAGATTAAGGTAAGACGTAATTTATCTAAGGAACAATCTTTTGCCTTAAAAGACCTATCTAGCTATAAAGATATAATTATTAAACCAGCCGATAAAGGCTCTGGTATAGTGATCATGAATAAACATGACTATAGGGACGAGATCCTGCGACAATTATCTGATCACAATATTTACCATCTTATTGATGGTGACCCCACAATGAAACTCACTAAGAAACTCTCTGCTCTAGTAATGACAGCCTTGGACACAGGCCTAATTACCAAAAAAATAGCCGACTACTTGGTGCCAGAGTATCCACGTATTCCCGTGATATACATACTACCAAAGGTCCATAAAAATAGAGAACATCCCCCTGGGAGACCTATCGTCTCTGGATGCGACTCGGTATTTCAACCGGCCGCAATACTGTTGGATAATCTACTAAGACCCTACTCTCAAAAAGGGAAATCATATATACAGGATACCACAGATTTCCTGAACATTATTCGCAACATACCACGTTTTGAAAATGACTGTATTCTCGTTACCATGGATGTTGCGAGTTTATACACAAACATCCCCACCCAAGAGGGGATTGATTGTGTGAGGGATGTCATACGTCAGGAAGCCGAATTCAACATGGCGGAGCAGGAATTTATTACGTCATTATTATCATTTGTTCTGGAAAATAACTATTTTCTATTTGAGGACCAGTTCTATCAGCAGATATCTGGTACAGCCATGGGCTGTAATGTGGCACCGACTTTTGCAATACTATTCATGAATGCCTTTGAAGAAAAATTTGTATATTCTCAACCATTATTTTCTGACCATGTTAAATGTTGGGTTAGATATATAGACGACATTTTCTGTATCTGGCAAGGTAACAGTGATGATCTTATCTCTTTCCATCAGATCATCACGTCCAGCTCCAGTTCCATTTCCTTGGAGTACAGCAGTACAGAGATCTCCTTCCTGGACGTCCTCATAAAGGTAAAAAATAACAAACTCGTGACCGACATATACAAAAAACCAACAGACAAAAATAGTCTTCTGCATTTCAACAGTTTCCACCCCCCGGGCCTCATCCGATCCTTGCCCCGCTCCCAATTATTGAGGGTAAAACGGATTGTTTCTAATGATCTGGACACTGAATCCAGACTGATCGAAATGGCTCATAAATTCCTCAATAGAGGTTTTCCCGAAGACATTATCAATTCACATATGACGAAGACTCAAAACCTGTCCCGAACGGAACTACTCATACCTAAATCCCACTTACGTAAGACCAATAAATCTACACGTATCCCGTGTGTTGCGACATACTCTCACTTGAGCAGACACATCAAGAAGATCATATATAAACACTGGGGCACTTTGACAAACAACTTCCCCAAGATATTTCCAGAAACATCATTGATGTCGTACAAAAGAGCACCACCTATCCGTGACCGTTTGGTCAAATCAGACATTGGCACGTCTACCATCCGAACGGTCCAGTCCACTGTTTTAGGTACTACCGTTAAAGGTACATACCCATGTCTCTCATGTGCTCACTGTGGCAATGTCACGAGGGGTCCTACATTCACACACCCAACCACGGGTAGAAAGTTTCAGATCAAGGGTCATTTTTCATGCCTAACTAATTATGCCATCTACCTCATTAAATGCCCCTGTGGCTTAGGCTATGTGGGAGAAACTACGCAGAAAATAAAAGATCGAATCTCCCAACACAAATCAAACATCCGAACGTCCAAAACAGAAGCCCCTTTGGTAGAGCATTTCATAACACACAAACACGGCATCAGTTGGTTACGGTTACAGGTAATCGACTGGATCCCACCACCCCGATGGGGAGGTAAACGGGAATCAATACTCCAGGAGAGAGAAATGGAATGGATCCGTCGCTTGAACACCCTGGAACCAAACGGACTCAACAAAGATTATAGTTTCATTTGAGTATAATTTATTTGAATACAGTATGACGTTTTAACACTAATGTTCTCTTTTGTATTCGCAGGGCCTGAGTGTCCTGTCCACGGTTGGTGACTCCCGTGACGCACGCCCCATGGTCCTGGCATAAGGTCCACCTCTGTTACCTATTGAAGCATATTCAACAATATAATGGTCAACCCTTGATCTGTTCTACTGTAACGTACAGTGCAATGTATACTGGAATTATATTGCAATCTATATCGCATATCGGGATTATAATTATTGCTTAATTGCATGTTGGGATTCATATCTTGAAGGCATTCTATACTGTACCTAATGTCCCAGCCACATTTTGGTGCTTTTTATGCCCACATTTACCTATATTCTACACAGGTCCGAGTTTATAACTTATACATAAAGTCAGAGTTCCCCCTTAAACCATACAATATGGTGCAGGTCGGCGAACGCCACCTATACTGATTTCGTGGTCCTCCCCAATATGGCTCTCGCCCCAAATCTAATATAACTCTATTTCTTACAAGACAGAGCAACACAGGTGTCTTAACATCCACAAATTAGCGCATGCAATAGCCTTATAGCACGCACAATTAATTTTCCCTTTACCTTCTTATTATGGCATCGATAACATTAGGTCTTCCCCAAAATGGCGCCCTCCTAGGACTCTGTTAAAATGGCGCCCGCAATCCCTTATTACACCTAGTATGAGGTCCTTTCTAAGATGGTGCCCTCCTAGGACTTCACCAAAATGGCAGCCGCGTCAATCCACAACTTATTTCTGCCCCTATAACACCAGATCTCTCCCAAGATGGCGCCCCCCTAGGACTTCACCAAAATGGCGCCCGCATTAATTTACATTGTACACAGCGCATGCGCACTCAGGGGTACATAGACAAACCTTCCCCTATTATTCCGCTCTCCCAGTGCTCTGGGAGCCGGAAGTACCGCCCACAGACGCCTTATATAGCACACAGGATCATGCACTAATGGCGCCGGTGGTCAGACACATTCTACCACTACTGTGGGTAAGTCAGCTTTCTATACCACATTGTCTCAAATATGCTTCCTGCCTTGTCTTGTTTTCTTCTCTCTCCAACCTTGGAACCTTCTGCTAGCAACTCTTGGCTAACAGCTCTGTCTTCCCCTTCCCCTTCACTTTCCTCCACCCCCCTTCCCAATGTTTTGGAGGTGCCTTCATACTTATTAATTGCATTAAATGATAGAAATAGTTTGCTCCGTATTCATAGTAATGATTCAATAAGGACAAGGCATAACATATTAACTGCTTAATAATGACGGTTTGATTAATTAATCATGTCTCTGTCAACCATGCACTAAGGTTTATAATCATGTAAAGTTTTTATAATCATGTCATGCAACCATTATTGTAATTCTCATGTTCCCGTTTCTTTCTTTCTTTATTGCCAGCCTGATGAAGGGCGGTCCATAAAACGCCCGAAACGTTGTATTGTACCTGTATTGTACCTATCACTAAGTCCGGCAATAAAACACAAAATTGCATTTGAAAATACCTTTGGAGTGCCGTCTGAATTCCTAAAAATATGTATATGTACCCTGAAGTGGAGCGGGATACAGCCCTCTGACGTGCACCCTCCAGCCTAAAAGTGACGGAAGTGCCGTGGCTATAAAGCTCAGATATACATAATCCATGAAACATTTAATGTCTTACCACGGATGCCCATAGAAGACTCAGACTGAACGGATAGCATGCCAGCTTCCAACATGATGCATCTCGCCCTTTTTATCTGTACATTATTTACCTTATCAATATCAGTCTTAATTGAACCCACAAACCATAAACATTGTTTATTGCAAAACAAAGACATTTACAATAATTGTTTTTAACCAACAGATTTTTTGTATGAAATACCTTTGGGGCCATGCAAACAAAAATTTGATTGCCATGCTATAGATATGCACATCCTGGTGCCTTTATATACAATGGTAATGTGTGGTTATATACTGTAGGGATGCCCACTGAGAGACCCTGGCATCTCCTCCTGCCTGTATCGATGTTAGAAATTTACATATGAGGTGCCAAAAAAATAGCGGGGGGCACAGAGACGCCACGGAGCGGCATTTGAGCCTATTTCCTTTTTCTCCCTGTTGCCCTGCCTTGTTCCTGAATTAGGTGGGCTGAATTACGGCGGCAGCGAGACAATGTACTGTATTTTAATAATAAACTATATTTATTACAACAATAACAAGTCTGATAGTCAATTATTTCTGCTATATCTATATATATTTATATCAATGGTTATATAAATATTGTGAGAAGGGCATGGTTTGTGAGAACAGATATCTGCCTTTGAAATGGTTAAACTGTGTGTAGTAAGCTTTGGGTGTGTCTCTGGGAACTGAGGGGTTAACCCAGACACAGGATAAGCAGGGTTGATAGCCTGTTTTGTCTATGTTAGCCAGAGGCCGACTGCTTCGGCCTCTGGCTTCGGGGGCCCTATAACTGATCTGCCCTCATGGCTCCAGGGGCCCCATGACAGTTTTTCATGTTTTGTTTGTTAGGGGTACGACATGGTTGTAGGCTGGTTAGTGTCCCAGGTTTGCTGTTGGAGGAGGTCATGGTTATGCGAGTTGCCAAGGCATTCTGGCGCTGCATAAGTAGTTTATTTTAAAAAAAAAAGTCATAAGAGGCTCGCACGAGTGGCTCTTCGCTTATAGGACCTCACGATTGGCACCGACACTTGTAGTTCGCACGGCCATCTGATACTTTTTCTGCCATAAGAGACTCGCACGCATGGCTCCTGCCATAAGAGACTAGCACGCATGGCTCCTGCCATAAGAGACTTGCACGCATGGCTCCTGCCATAAGGGACTCGCATGCATGGCTCCTGCCATAAGGGACTCACACGCATGGCTCCTGCCATAAGAGACTCGCACGCATGGCTCCTGCCATAAGAGACTCGCACGCATGGCTCCTGCCATAAGAGGCTCGCACGAGTGGCTGTTCGCTTATAGGACCTCACGACTGGCATCGTCATTCGTAGTTTGCACGGTCATCTGATACTTATTCCGCCATAAGAGACTTGCATGCATGGCTCCTGCCATAAGAGACTCGCACGCATGGCTCCTGCCATAAGAGACTCGCATGCATGGCTCCTGCCATAAGGGACTCGCATGCATGGCTCCTGCCATAAGGGACTCACACGCATGGCTCCTGCCATAAGAGACTTCGCACGCATGGCTCCTGCCATAAGAGACTTCGCACGCATGGCTCCTGCCATAAGAGGCTCGCACGAGTGGCTGTTCGCTTATAGGACCTCACGACTGGCATCGTCATTCGTAGTTTGCACGGTCATCTGATACTTATTCCGCCATAAGAGACTTGCATGCATGGCTCCTGCCATAAGAGACTCGCACGCATGGCTCCTGCCATAAGAGACTCGCATGCATGGCTCCTGCCATAAGGGACTCGCATGCATGGCTCCTGCCATAAGGGACTCACACGCATGGCTCCTGCCATAAGAGACTCGCACGCATGGCTCCTGCCATAAGAGACTCGCACGCATGGCTCCTGCCATAAGAGGCTCGCACGAGTGGCTGTTCGCTTATAGGACCTCACGACTGGCATCGTCATTCGTAGTTTGCACGGTCATCTGATACTTATTCCGCCATAAGAGACTTGCATGCATGGCTCCTGCCATAAGAGACTCGCACGCATGGCTCCTTCCATAAGGGACCCGCACGCATGGCTCCTTCCATAAGGGACCCGCACGCATGGCTCCTTCCATAAGGGACCCGCACGCATGGCTCCTGCCATAAGGGACCCGCACGCATGCCTCCTGCCATAAGGGACCCGCACGCATGCCTCCTGCCATAAGGGACCCGCACGCATGGCTCCTGCCATAAGGGACCTGCACGCATGGCTCCTGCCATAAGGGACCCGCACGCATGGCTCCTGCCATAAGGGACCCGCACACATGGCTCCTGCCATAAGGGACCCGCACACATGGGTCCTGCCATAAGGGATTTGCACGAGTGGCTCTTGGCTTAGAGGATTTCACAATTGACATCGACATTGGTAGTTCATACGGCCATCTGATACTATTTTCCATGGCACACCTTTCAGAAGTTTTCTTTTGTTCATTTCTATTTTACAGATTAGTATTTGTGGTTCATTTCAGCCTCATTTCATTAAAAAGCTTTACCCCATGTCTTTGTCTTTTTAGGTTATCGAGTCCCGGTTTATTACTAAATCCGTTGGGTTAAGAACCAATCTTTTCCACAGCTGTCCTTAATTCTTAAGGTTCGCATCCCGGCGGTTGCCCGGCCCCATGTGCCCCTGGCAGTTGCTTCGGCCCTATGGCTTCAGGGGTCTGACCAATGGTTGTCAGTCCACCTGTGCAGCTATGCTTTTGGTTTTGAATGACTCACATCTTTACCTGCTTGCCAGCTTATGTTATTTAGGTTTTATTTTAGTTAATGTCCGTTATTATCTCCATTTTCTGTCACGTTTCCCTTCGTCTTTTCAGGTCACGCAGTTGAACTCATGTTGGGGGTCACCTTCCACATCGGTCAGGTCTCGTTCCAGGCATGTTATTCAGGCCACGTAGTTTATCATAGGTATCGCCTGCCACATCGGTCTGGCTCATGGTTTAATTTCACCTGCACCTTATTCAGGTCACTTATTATAGATATAATTTCTTGATTAAAAAAAAAAACTCGGCCCCATGGCTTCAGGGGCCCGATGACAGCTTCGGCCCTATGGCTTCGGGGGCCCGATGACAGCTTTGGCCCCATGGCTTCGGGGGTCCGATGACAGCTTCGGCTCCATGGCTTCTGGGGCCCGATGACAGTTTTCAGTCTGGTTGGTTGTCTGGTTGGTTGTCCATCTGTTCATCTAGGATAATTTGGCCCGTATGTATCACATACATACCTGCTTCCCTAATCTCCTAATAGTCCATGTTCATTGCTCACTTTGTTTTTGTCCGCAAACTGGTCCGGTTCGCCCTACAGCATCATTGTCATGTCTTACGCAGATATTCCGTCTTGCTTTAATTGTTCATGCTTTCGTTCAGGTCCTGCCAGAGGAGGAACATGTAGGGTAATTCCATCTAGCATTTCAGTCTCTGATCATAGTCGATCATATCTTCTCAACCAGGTCCCCGCGCAAAGTCTTTGCCTTTTTACTACGACCAGGAATTCATTTTCGCCGGTAGCTTCATTGCAATTGCATTCCCTCACTCATGGGAGGGCATAAACAGAATCTTGTATATTATGGCTTCGTAGCTTCTTGCCGCACTAACCTCAGACTCCCTACAACCACGTTGAATCGGGTTTTGGACAAGGTCCAGCATTTCTTCACAGTAGAAGATTCAGATAGTAGGTCGGTCTTCATGTCTCGGGCGTTAAAACAGTTCTCAGGGGTACACAGAAGAACAACGCGCAGACCACGGCTAGCAGATAGTTGTTGTCTGGAGAACTTTTCAAGGATTCTCTTCCAATCTACATGGTTCTTTTTGGCCCTCATTCCTGCATAGTCTAGGCAGTCAGTTTTCAGTTCCACGATCTCCTGAGGCTAGGGCATTGCCAGTACTCAGACTAGAACCAAAACTTTACAAGGTTCAGTTGGTTTTCATGATCCATTTCAAAACGTATTCCCGGTCCTCCATTCCGCTTTGGGGCAGTAGCCGCAATATTGAGCATCATGTCTCCGGCCTTGTCATCCACAAGAAGGGTTGTAGGTCTCCTTCTGGTCTTGCCTCATACAACCCGAATTTTCGCTCAAGACCCCTGACGCTTTGCAGTTGGCTTGGGGATTAGTTTGCACATGCCATTCGAGTTCCTTTTCTACCCTACTTGGCTTGGTTTTTGCCCACTTATGGGCCTACCCACGATCATGGCTTAGGGCACACAACAAGCCATTTAGTCAGGTTAGCGAAGACACGCCTAGTTGTTCCCGTTATTTCTCTCCCTAGGGTTCTTTGGATATCTCTTGGCCGTAGCCATGACCACAAATACGACTTACTAGCGACATTTTTGTACAGTGTGTGTGTGTATATATATATATATATATATATATATACACACACACACACACACAAATCTGCCACTTCCCTCTACAATTTGGTTCCAAGGTTTGAATCTGACGTTTTTTGTTTGTTTGTTTGTTTTTGGTTAAGTATTTTTATTTTAAGGAAAGTGGGGTGATTTGAACTCATGAACTATTGCGGACAAAAATAGGACATGTTCTATTTTTTACGGGAGCCGTAGACCGGAAATGCGGATGCGGACAGCACAATGTGTGCTGTCCACATCTTTTCCGTCCCTATTGAGAATGAATGGGTTCGCACCTGTTCCACAGAATTGCGGAATGGATGTGGACCCATTCTACGGACATGTGAATGGACCCTAACTGATGGAAATAACAGGCCACGTTCACACTTAAGTTATATGGTCAAATAAGTCTTTTTTCCCATTGAGAGATAGCCTCTTCAAATGGAATATTTAAGGTCTGGAGGTGGCTATAGAACTCGAATAAGAGGTGTCTCGGGTGATTAGCTTGAGAGGAAAGCTTTTCAAACATAACAAGTTCTCTCCTATTAATTATTGATGACTTATAAATAGTGTTGAGCGAACAGTTCGAGCATAGTTCGGGTTCGTACAGAATTTTGGGGTGTCCGGGACACGGACCCGAACCCAAACTTTTTCAAAAAAGTTCGGGTTCGTTGTTCGGCGATTACTTCCCGCTTTCTGAAGGGCTGCACAGCAGCCAATCAGCTAGCGTTTTACTTCTTGCCCTAAGAGCCCATCACAGCCATGCCTACTAATGGCATGGCTGTGATTGGCCAAGTGCAGCATGTGACCCAGCCTCTATTTAAGCTGGAGTCACGTAGCGCCGCACGTCACACTGCTCTGATTAGTGTAGAGAGAGGACGCAGCTTCTGTGAGGGCGAGATTAGGCAGGGAAAAGTCAGCAACAGCACCTAATGAAGTGATCGATCTACAGCTGTGAATGATTGAACTTCTGCTAGTTACTTGCTCACTGGTTTTTAGGCTGCACAGAGCGTTTTTCTGTCACTTATTTTCTGGGGTGATTGGCGGCCATTTTGTGACTTGTGGTGCACCAGAACAAGCTGCCACCAAGTCCATCAATACTAGTTTTTTTTTTTGCTATATCCTACATCAGGGGCTTGGCTGTGCTAATTGTCACCCCTAGAAACTCAGGATAGCAATTTCTATATTTTATTAAGGGGTTAAATACAATTGCCCAAATACCAATCCCCTAAATCTGGTGTTCCAGCTTTGGCTAGCCAAGTATAATACGGTCTGCTGTCTGGCAAAGGATAGATTATTTTCTGTGGTGAAATTCAATTGCCAAAATAGCAATACCATAAATCAGTGGTTTCAGCTGTGGCTGGCAAAGTATAATAGTGTCCGCCAAAACATATATTTTGTTCTGGGGTGAAATTCAATTGCCAAAATAGCAATACCATAAATCAATGGTTTCAGCTGTGGCTGGCCAAGTTTTATAGTGTCCACAAAAACATATATTTTGTTGTGGGGTGAAATTCAATTGCCAAAATAGCAATACCCTGAATCTGGTGTCCCAGCTGTTGCAGGCCAAGTGTTAATCTGTCCGCAAAAGGGTATATTTTGTTCTGCGGTGAAATTCAATTGCCAAAATAGCAATACCATAAATCAGTGGTTTCAGCTGTGGCTGGCCAAGTTTCAAAGTGTCCGCAAAAACATATATTTTGTTGTGGGGTGAAATTCAATTGCCAAAATAGCAATACCCTTAATCTGGTATCCCAGCTCTTGCAGGCCAAGTGATAATCTGTCCGTAAAAGGGTATATTTTGTTCTGGGGTGAAATTCAATTGCCAAAATAGCAATACCCTGAATCTGGTGTTCGAGCTGTTGCAGGCCAAGTGTAAATCTGTCCATAAAAGGATGCCTTTCATCCAGGGCCTAAATACTAGCCCTAATAGAGATATTCCTCTAAATCAGTGGTTACTGCTGTGCCTTAATTTGTGTAATATGCTACATAAATAAATAGGCAGATAGTGTTAGGTGCCTGTAAAAAAAAAAGGCCTGAATTTGAAATCAATACATTGGGCCAAATATTTTTTTTCTTATTGTGGTGCTTGGTGAACGGTAACAATGAGGAAAACATCTAGTAGCGGACGCGGTCGTGGTGGTGTTAGTGTACCCTCTTGTGCTGGGAGAGGACGTGGCCATTCTGCCACAGCCACACGTCCTAGTGAACCAACTACCTCAGGTTCCAGTACCCGCCAGAATTTACAGCGATATTTGGTGGGGCCCAATGCCGTTTTAAGGATGGTAAGGCCTGAGCAGGTACAGGCGCTAGTCAATTGGGTGTCCGACAGTGGATCCAGCACGTTCACAACATTATCTCCCACCCAGTCTTCTGCAGAAAGCGCGCACAGGTGGCGCCTGAAAACCAAGCCCATCAGTCTATCACATCACCCCCATGCATATCAGGGAAACTGTCTGAGCCTCAAGTTATGCAGCAGTCTCTTATGCTGTTTGAAGACTCTGCTGGCAGGGTTTCCCAAGGGAATCCACCTAGCCCTTCACCAGTGGTGGAAGATATAGAATGCACTGATGTTTCCTGATGATGAGGACATGAGAATACCACCTCATCGGAGTCCGCACGTCTCTGATGATGACGAAACACAGGTGCCAACTGCTGCGTCTTTCTGCACAGACCGAACAGGAGGTCAGGGAGGAAGACTGTGTGGAAGACGATGCAGGGGACGATGAGGTCCTAGACCCCACGTTGAATGAAGGTCGTGCCACTGACTTTCATAGTTCAGAGGAAGAGGCAGTGGTGAGACCGAGCCAACAGCGTAGCAAAAGAGAGAGCAGGGGGCAAAAGCAGAACAGCCGCCTCCAAGAGAGTTCGCCTGCTACTGGCCACCGCCACCAGGGACCGAGCACCCCAAAGGCAGCTTCAAGGAGTTCCCTGGCATGGCACTTCTTTAAACAATGTGCTGACGACAAGACCCGAGTGGTTTGAACGCTGTGCCATCAGAGCCTAAAGCGAGGCATTAATGTTCTGAACCTTAGCACAACCTGCATGACCAGGCATCTACATGCAAAGCATGAACTGCAGTGGAGTAAACACCTTAAAAGCAAGGAACTCACTCTGGCTCCCCCTGCTCCCTCTTCTGCTGCTGCCTCGGCCTCTTCCTCCCCCTCGGGAGGAATGTTGGCACCTGCCGACCACCAAACAGAGGATGTGCCACCGACAACACCACCTGCGTCACCAAGCATCTCCACCATGTCACACGGCAGCGTTCAGCTCTCCATCTCACAAACCTTGGAGAGAAAGCGTAAATTCCCACCTAGCCACCCTCGAGCCCTGGGCCTGAATGCCAGCATTTCTAAACTACTGGCCTTTGAAATGCTGTCATTCAGGCTGGTGGACACTAGACAGCTTCAAACAGCTGATGTCCATGGCTGTCCCACAGTATGTTGTTCCCAGCCGCCACTACTTCTCCAAGACAGCCGTGCACTTCCCTGCACAACCAAGTATCCGATAAAATCAAGTGTGCACTGCGCAACGCCATCTGTGGCAAGGTCCACCTAACCACAGATACGTGGACCAGTAAGCACGGCCAGGGACGCTATATCTCCCTAACTGTACACTGGGTAAATGTAGTGGCGGCTGGGCCCCAGGTGGAGAGTTCCTTGGCGCACGTCCTTCCGCCGCCAAGGATCGCAGGGCATCATTCTTTGCCTCCTGTAGCCTCCTCCTCCTACTCGGCTTCCTCCTCCTCTGCTTCCACCAGCTCATCCAGTCAGCCACACACCTTCACCACCAACTTCAGCACAGCCTGAGGTAAACGTCAGCAGGCCATTCTGAAACTCATATGTTTGGGGGACAGGCCCCACACCGCGCAGGAGTTGTGGCGGGGTATTGAACAACAGACCGACGAGTGGTTTCTGCCGGTGGGCCTCAAGCCCGGCCTGGTGGTGTGCGATAATGGGCGAAATCTTGTCGCAGCTCTGGGACTAGCCGGTTTGACGCACATCCCTTGCCTGACGCATGTGCTGAATTTGGTGGTGCAGAAGTTCATTCACAACTACCCCGACATGTCAGAGCTGCTGCATAAAGTGCGGGCCGTCTGTACGCGCTTCCGGCGTTCACATCCTGCTGCTGCTCACCTGTCTGCGCTACAGCGGAACTTCGGCCTTCCCGCTCACCGCCTCATATGCGACGTGCCCACCAGGTGGAACTCCACCTTGCACATGCTGGAGAGACTGTGCGAGCAGCAGCAGGCCATAGTGGAGTATGCAGCACACACGCATCAGTCGCACTGCGGAACAGCACCACTTCACCACCAATGATTGGGCCTCCGTGCGAGACCTGTGTGCCCTGTTGCGCTGTTTCGAGTACTCCATCAACATGGCCAGTGGCGATGACACCGTTATCAGCGTTACAATACCACTTCTATGTCTCCTTGAGAAAACGCTTAGGGCGATGATGGAAGAGGAGGTGGCCCAGGAGGATGAGAAGGATAAGGGGTCATTTTTAGCACTTTCAGGCCAGTCTGTTAGTGGCTCAGAGGAAGGTTTTTTGCAACAGCAGAGGCCAGGTACAAATGTGGCTAGCCAGGACCCACTACTGGACGACGAGGAGGAGGAGGTGGAGGAGGATGAGGATGAAGCAGGTTCACAGCGGGGTGGCACCCGACACAGCTCAGGCCCATCACTGGTGCGTGGCTGGGGGGATATGGAGGATGATGACGATACGCCTCCCACAGAGGACAGCTTGTCCTTACATCTGGGGAGCCTGGCACACATGAGCGACTACATGCTGCAGTGCCTGCGCAATGACAGCAGAGTTGCCCACATTTTAACGTGTGCGGACTACTGGGTTGCCACCCTGCTGGATCACCAGTACAAAGACAATGTGCCCACCTTACTTCCTGCACTGGAGCGTGATAGGAAGATGCGCGAGTACAAGCACACGCTGGTAGACGCGCTTCTGAGAGCATTCCCAAATGTCACAGGGGAATAGGTGGAAGCCCAAGGCGAAGGCAGAGGAGGAGCAAGAGGTCGCCAACGCAGCTGTGTCATGGCCAGCTCCTCTGAGGGCAGGGTTAGCATGGCAGAAATGTGGAAAAGTTTTCTCTCCACGCCACAGCTAACTGCACCACCACCTGATACTGAACGTGTTAGCAGGAGGCAGCATTTCACTAACATGGTTGAACAGTACATCTGCACACCCCTCCACATACTGACTGATGGTTCGGCCCCATTCAACTTCTGGGTCTCCAAATTGTCCACGTGGCCAGAGTTAGCATTTTATGCTTTGGCGGTGCTGGCCTGCCCGGCGGCCAGCGTTTTGTCTGAACGTGTATTCAGCACGGCAGGTGGCGTCATTACTGACATACGCAGCCGCCTGTCCACAGCCAACGTGGACAAGCTGACGTTCATGAAAATGAACCAGGCATGGATCCCACAGGACCTGTGCCTCCCTTGTGCAGAATAGACATTTATAACGGCCTCCCCCTCAACCATGTATTCTTGTCCTCCGGGGCACTTCTTTATTGAATTCTCATTTTTTTAACTTTACCATGATCTTACGGTGCAACCCAAAGTTGAATGAACCTCTCCTCTGTCTGGGTGCTGGGGCCGAAATAACTGAAAGTGGCCTTCTCCAGTGGTGGGTGATATGACGCATGATTCCTTGCTGTGGGACCTCTCTCCTCTGTCTGGGTGCTTGGCCGAAATAACTGAAAGTGGCCTTCTCCAGTGGTGGATGACATGACGCATGATTCCTTGCAGTGAGACCTGTATCCTCGGTCTTGGTGCTGGGCCGAAATAACTGAAAGTGGCCTTCTCCAGTGGTGGGTGATATGACGCATGATTCCTTGTAGTGGGACCTGTATCCTCGGTCTGGGTGCTGGGCCGAAATAACTGAAAGTGGCCTTCTCCAGTGGTGGGTGATATGACGCATGATTCCTTGTTGTTGGACCTCTCTCCAATTGATATTGGTTAATTTTTATTTATTTTATTTTATTTTAATTCATTTCCCTATCCACATTTGTTTGCAGGGGATTTACCTACATTTTGCTGCCTTTTGCAGCCCTCTAGCCCTTTCCTGGACTATTTTACAGCCTTTTTAGTGCCTAAAAGTTCGGGTCCCCATTGACTTCAATGGGGTTCAGGTTCGGGATAAAGTTCGGGTCGAATCCCGAACCCGAACATTTTTGGGAAGTTCGGCCGAACTTCCCGAACCTGAACTTCCAGGTGTTCGCTCATCTCTACTTATAAAGAGATGCCAGAGCCTTCAGTTACATGGAGTGTAGGGAGTTTGGAGTAGAGCCGGATGTGTCCTGAGGTGTACCATAGTAGAAATCTGAGAGAGAGGAAGATCTATGTTATATTGATTAGTGAGGCAGTCTATGAATTGCCTAATTTGAAGGAGGATCTCAAGGAATTCCATATGTTGTGTGGTCATAGTGATATCGTTGGTGGCACAAGGTGGTTGTTCTACAGTGGAGGGCAGGAAGAGAAATTGATGAGAGGTCCTCTTTTACCTATCTCCAGAGTTTTTTTTTTGTCTAATCCAGTCTATGGTTTGTGAAATGTGAACAGATTTGAAGTACAGTCTCCAGTCAGGCATGCTCATGTGCCTAAGGATTTAGGTAGGGGGAGAATTGAATTATTAATTTTTTCGTTCCCAATAAATTAGTAAATGTAAGTTTTCATAAAGAGTCAAACAATAGACCCACATCACTTCTGAGTGTTGATGTAAAAATATACGCAAACCTTCTATCTCAAAGACTGATAACGCCTACTCTAATCAAACCAGAACAAGTGGGATTTGTGGCCAAAAGAGAAGGGAAAGACAACACCCTAGCTGTTACACCTTATACAAATAGCAAACATAAGAAACTTCCCTTGGTCTTATTAGTAACAGATGCAGAGAAAGCCTTTGATAGGGTGGACTGGACCTACATGAGAATTGTACTGGAAGCTTACCAAATCTGTCCTTTTATAGATGCTATTTTACTCTATACACACATGCCTCTGCTACATTATGTCTAAACAACTCCCTCACTCCTCCTCTTGGTATTTTAAATGGTACTAAAGAGGGCTCTGCTCTCTCCCCAACTCTTTTTGTTCTACTACAATAAATATTATGAATATCCCCACAGATTAAAGGCATATCCATACAAGGCTTTCACTATCTTATAGCAGCATAAGCAGATGATATTTTATTAATACTTTCAGAAGTATTCATAAAAAAGGATCAAAAAGGCGCATGCGATCCAAAATAGTACCAATCTAACTGTCATCTAATCCCGCAAAAAAATGAGCCCCTACCTTGGACAATCGCCCAAAAAAAAAAAAAAAAACTATGGCTCTCAGACTATGGAGACACTAAAACATGATTTTTTTTTTTTTAAATGCTGTTATTGGGTAAAACTTAAATAAAAAAAGTATACATATTATGTATCGCTGCATCTGTAAGAAACTGCTGTATAAAAATATCACATGAACTAACTAATAAAATAAAAACTGTGTGGAAAAAAAGCCATTTTTTTGTTGCCTTACATCACAAAAAGTGTAATACCAAGTGATCAAAAAGTCATATGCACCCTAAAATAGTACCAGTCAAACCGTCATCTCATACCGAAAAAAATGTGCCCCTACATAAGACAGTCACCTAAAAAATTTTTCAAAAATGCTTTATTATGTAAAACTGTCATATTTGGTATTGTCCCGTCTGTAACAACCTGCTCTATAAAAATGGTGCCAAAACAGCTGTTTTTTGTTACCTTGCCTCACAAAAGGTGTAATATAGAGCAACCAAATATCATATGTACCCTAAAATAGTACCAACAAAACTGCCACCTTATCCCGTAATTTCCAAAATGGGTTCTTTTTTTGGATTTTCTACTCTAGGGGTGCATCAGGGGGGCTTCAAATGTGACATGGCAAATTAAAATTATCCCAGTGAAATCTGCCTTTCAAAAACCATATGGTGTTCCTTTCCATTCTTTATTCTGGCATTTGGCAAAAATGAATAATTATGGTAATCCTAATTGACGAAAAACACGTAAGATTTATTCTGATTTCATGTCAGATATTGAGAAAAACATGCATGTGTCTTTTTATATAGTGCATGTAAACTTCTGGTTTTATCTATATATATATATATAAATATTTTACTTCAAAACATTTTATCTTCCGAGTGAGAGTTAGGCCTCTTTGACGCCCGTATAAGATGCGGGTGCGTTGCGGGAAAATGTGCGATTTTTCCGCGCGAGTGCAAACTGTTTTAATGCGTTTTGTACGCGCATGAGAAAAATCGGCATGTTTGGTACCCAGACCTGAACCCGGACTTCATCACTGAAGTTCGGGTTTGGGTTAGGTGTTATGTCGATTTTATTATTTTCCCTTATAACATGGTTATAAGGGAAAATAATAGCATTCTTTAATACAGAATACTTAGCAAAAGGACAATTGAGGGTTAAAAAATTAAAAAAAATTAACTCGCGTAGGTGCCGGTCTCCTGTTCTCTCTTCAGCTGTGAGTAAAGGACCTGGGTTGATGTCACTGAGCTCATCACATGGTCCATCACCATTTTCCTGCAGCCCCATTCACTTCTATGGGGCCTGTGTTGTGTGAAAAACACAAAATATAGAGCATGCTGCGATTTTCATGCAAC
Source organism: Bufotes viridis (assembly GCA_033119425.1). Classification (NCBI taxonomy): domain Eukaryota; kingdom Metazoa; phylum Chordata; class Amphibia; order Anura; family Bufonidae; genus Bufotes; species Bufotes viridis. Next base: position 287,044,940 of record CM065592.1, on the reverse strand, counting down.
GCAAAAGTGATGCGGGAAAATCACCGCTCATCTGCACAGCCCCATTGAAATGAATGGGTCAGGATTCAGTGCGGGTGCAATGCGTCCACCTCACGCATTGCACCCGCATGGAAAACTCGCCCGTGTGAAAGGGGCCTTAGAATGTCTATTCATGAATAATCCACACCAGACATTTCTATTCGGGAACGAGCCATTCCATTTAAGTGAATGGGACGGTTTCTTGTAGTTACAGCTGCGCACCACTGTGGTTGCGATGGTAAGCAGGTAAACAATGAAGAGAAGGCAGCACTGACACAGAATGCATCTTCTCTTCAACCCTTCCCTTCATACAGCTACCCAGCAGGTGTGGCGGTTGTCGGACCCCCACTGATCTGATCTTATATGATGATCTGATATTGATGACCTATCCTGAGGATAGGTCATCAATAAAAATAAGTTGTACAACCCCTCTAGCCAGTCTGACTGCACATTTTTATGTGGAGATTTTGGCTCTTATCATATATGTATGGCCAACATATTTGTATATTATTGTTTATTCCGTATACAGCACAATGCTGTCTATCCATCAAACTCTAAACGGATGCTCCAGTTTAGTCCCAGACTGGATGTCAAGGTCTACTCTGCAGTGCTCAATGTGTGAGGGTCATTTGTTGGGACTTTCACTGGAATTCAGTGGTGTAAAGCTCAATAAGGAACATAAAAAAAATAATTGAAGTTGCTGAACATCTTTCGTAAAGGTGAATTTACCAGCATTAAAAATCATGTGTCATTACAATTCCATAGAGAAATATTCTCTGGTGTCAGATGTAGGCGGTATTGCTTAAAAGCCAACCCTGGGGATCTGAGCTACTGTAGAACAGACAACTTATTATTATGTAGTACAAAGTTTCTTTGCTTGTAGCATTATTTGTTGACTTAAGACAAAAAAAGGTAAATGTAGGTTTTTAAATGTTTTTGTCTGAACCTACTGGACCAAACTTACATCACTGCAGAAAGCATTTTTTTTTTTTGTTACATTGTGAGGATCTAAACTGCACAACTGATGCAGAGAGATGAATTTAATAAGCTTTCAATCATTAAGTTAATATATATGCATAAAGGTGTGAGAGGAGGTTTTCCAAGACTTAAAGGGGTTGTCTCACTTTAGCAAAAAGCATTTATTATGTAGAGAAAGTTAATACAAGGCACTTACTAATGTATTGTGATTGTTTATATTGCCTCCTTTGCTGGCTGGATGACATTATACACTGCTCGTTTCCATGGTTAAGACCACCCTGCAATCCAGCAGCTATGGTTGTACTTGCACACTAAAGAAAAAAGTGCCGGCCTACCTGGTGGCCAGGACTGTGTCACCGCACATAGGCTAGTGCTTTTTCCTATAGTGTGCAAACACGACCAGCACTGATGGATTGCAGGGTGGTCATAACTATTGATGAGCGAATCAACTTCGGATGAAACCTCGGAAGTCGATTTGCATAAAACTCCGTTAGAATACTGTATGGAGCAAGCGAATGTATTGGCTCCTGTGAGCCGAAGTTATTACTTCGCGAAGTCTCGCAGGACTTCAGGTAATAACTTCTGCTACTACTGTGAAAAACTTGGGTTTAGTTCCAAGGTACCACTCATAAGAGCCAATACATTCTAATACTGTCCCTCTCTAGCCTCCTAGGACTCCGAATTTTTAGCAAAACTTATCTCTTTTTGTTTATTTTTTATGAATTTGTATCCCTCCTCCCTCCCGATGCTCTTGAATGCAATGACATGTTACGGGGGGATCTGTGACGGACACTGTTATGGGGGATCTGTGGATAGCACTGTTATGGGGGGGGGGATCTGTGAAGGACACTGTTACAGGGGGGATCTGTGACTGACACTGTTATGGGGGATCTGTGACTGACACTGTTGGATGGCAATGTTATGGGGGATCTGTGGATGGCACTGTTATGGGGGATCTGTGGATGGCACTGTTATATATGTGTCATCCACAGACCCCCCCACCCCATAACAGTGCCATCCACAGATCCCCCATTCAATAACAGTTCCATCCACAGACCCCCCACCCCATAACAGTGCCATCCACAGATGTCCCCCATAAAACTGTCATCCACAGATCCCCCCCACTGCTCCAGTGCTGCAGTATACAAATATAAATTGTCTCATTCAATTAAAATTGATCAAACATGCCCCCTCACAATATTACCGTACACCCTAACAGCTTCTGTAAAATGCCGGCAGGCAGGCCGGGCGGGCGGCAGCGTAACTCCCTGACGTCACGTGCCTGCGCCACCTGCTTCATTCATAAAGTAGGCGGCGCAGGCACGTGACATCAGGGAGTTGCGCTGCCGTCCGCCCGTCCTGCCTGCCTTCTACAGAAGCTGTTAGGGTGTACGGTAATATTAGAAGTGAGGGGGCATGTTTAATCACTTTTAATTGAATGAGACATTTTATATTTGTATAGTGCAGCATTGGAGCGGTGGGGCCGGAGTACAGTGACTGCACCAGCCCCGCCGCAATTGCCGGCCCCCAGCTCCTCCTCCCAGTCCCTCCCTGCTCATACATCGCAGCCTGCAATGTAAAAATGTCAGCATTCGCCCCATAAGACACAGGGGAAATACGGTACATAGCTTTGGGTAAATGCACATTTCACGACCCTAACATACAGCGCATTTAACCACCTCCCGACCGCCTAACGCAGGGATGCGTCCTGCGGGCGGCCGGGATGTTCCTCCTAGACGCATCGGCGCATCATCTCACGAGGAACGAGGTTTCAGGATCGCAACGGCAGGCTGTAGATGTTAAAAAAAAAAATGGCATCTGAATCGCATATCAGACGCTGATTTGTAAACTGCGTCTAATATGCCTGCTGCCTGCTCCTCTGGTGGTCCCTTTTGCTTGGGACAACCAGAGGACACTGTAAGTGCACCAATCACCACACACCAACACCCCCCCCCCTCACTGATTAACCCCTGATCACCCCCTGTCACACCCCCCGTCACTAATCACCCCCCTGTAAGGCTTATTCTGACGTCTGTATGTGTTTTGCGGATCCACAAAACACGGACACCGGCAATGTGCTTTCCGCATTTTGCGGATCCGCACATTGCCAGAACTATATAGAAAATGCCTTTTCTTGTCCACAATTGCAGACAAGAATAGGACATGTTCTATATTTTTGCGGAACGGAAGTTCGGACCTGGAAGTGCGGACCCGGAAGTGCGGATCCGCAATTCCGGATCCAAGCGGTACAAAGTCTGTCCCCATATAAATGAATGGGTCCGCAATTCTGTTCCGCAAAATGCGGAACAGAATTGCGGACGTGTAAATGGGGCCTAAGGGTCCCTTATCACCGCCAGTTAGTTAGCTACTTGTTAGGTAGTTAGCGCCCACCGCACCGCAGTCACTAATTAGACGCTGATTAGCGTCATCGCTGTCGCTAATCAGCACTAGTACTATATAGTATCTGTAAGTGATCAAGACTGATCCCAATCAGATCTATATCAGTACATTATGTTCACCTTAGGCTCTACAAAAAACGCAGTGTTCGCCCGATCAGGCCTGATCTTGTACGCACACTTGAGTTCAGTCTGCCCCACCGCAGTGACAGCATTTTTTTTTTCTGATCACTGCAAAAACACTGTAAAATCGCTGTAAAGATCACTTTTGAGCTTTTTGGATCTTTATTAGTGATCGCAGCTTTAGGGTCCATTCACACGTCCGTGGTGTGCTGTGGACTGCAAATTGCGGATCCGCAGCACACCATGCCGGCACTCTCCATAGAGATTCCTATTCTTGTCCGCAGGCAAGAATAGGACATGCTCTATCTTTTGCGGAGCTGAAGTTCGCAGCCGCAGCTCCGCAAATGCTGATGCGGAGAGCACATAGTGTGCTCTCCGCATCACCACTGGCCCCATTCACACTGAATTGGTCCGCATCTATTCCGCTGAAATGCGGACATTTTTGCGGACGTGTGAATGGGGCCTTATTTCGCAAGCACTCCTATGTCTTTTCCCCTATTTTTTTGGCAGAGATTTTTTTTGGGGGTATTTATACTATCCTGGCATTCTAGCACCTGAAGAAACATGACAGGTGCTCAGAAAGTGAGCGCTGCTTCAAAATGCCGAAATTCACTTTTGCACCATAGTTTGTAAACGCTATAACTTTTACCCAAACCAATAAATATAAACTTATTGAATTTTTTTTATCAAAGACATGTAGAACAATAAATTTAGAGAAAAATTTATATATAAATGTTTATTTTTTAAAACATTTTGCAACAGAAAGCGAAAAATGTCATTTTTTTTTTTGCAAAAATGTTGGTCATTTTTTATTAATATCAAAAAAGTAAAACTATCAGCAAGAATGAAATACCACCAAATGAAAGCTCTATGACCCTGGGTTCACACCTGAGAGTTTCTGAGACGCGCGTTGTACGCGCGTTTTTTTTGCACGTATTACAGCGCGTTTTTGCAAATAGGAAACGCGCGTCATACGCGCTGTAAAACGCTCAGGTGAGAACCATGCCCATAGGGAAACATGAGTTTTCTCCTGTTGAGCGTTTTGCAGCGCGTTCGAACGCGCTGTAAAACGCGCAAGTGTGAACTGAGGGTTAGTGAGAAGAAAAGGAGGTAAAATTCATTTGGGTGGTAAGTTGCATGACGGAGCAATAAACGGTGAAAGTAGCGTAGTGCAGAATTGTAAAAAGTTGTCTGGTCATTAAGGGTGTTTAAGCTAGGGGGGCTGAGGTGGTTAAAAACACACAGCACCATCATATGTACTCTTTTTCATATTAAAAAGCTTCCAAAAATTGTTCCTTATCAGAGGCAGGTGTTTGAACACACGGTGTTATGGGATAAAAAATAAAAATGTGGCTTGGGGAAACAAGTGTTTATTGTCAGAAGAAAAAGTGGCTGGTTGCGAATTAAAAAAATTCTGGTTGCGAATGTGGAAAGGGTATAGTACAGATTTAGTGGCATGCGGCTGCTATAGTAGCAACAGCAGGAGCAATATAGCATGGAACATACAAGACTGTTTATGGGTAGCCTTACGGAAGATGATGGTGGCATGATGGGGGCTGCCCCAACAGCCGTACAGAAAGTGATGGTAAGCAGGTCGCATTAGTGACATGATGGAGGCGGCAGCAGCAGCCATACAGAACGTGATGGTATGCAGACAGACGGCATTGGCATGATGGAGGTGGTAGCAGTAGCTGTACAGAACGCGATGGTAGGTAGGTCGCATTAGTGGCATGATGGAAACAGCAGCCGTACAGGAAATGATGGAACAGCATTGGCATAATGCAGGCGTCAGCAGCTGCCGTGCAGAACATGATAATAGACAGACAGTATTGGCATGATAGAGGCAGTAGCAGCAGCCGTACAGAACGCGATGGTAGGCGGACAGACAGCAACAGTGGTAACATGGGGCACCACCAGCAAGGCTAGACCTATTCATTGGAATCAGCCTGATTAGTGTGTAAAGCCTCCTAAATCCAAGCTTGGTTCATTTTGACAAAAGTGATGTTTTGGACACAGATGGAGGACAACTTGGTCCGTTTGGGTGTCACTATGCCCCCAGGCGCTGAAAACCCCTTTCTGAGATAACACTGGACGCTGTGCCAGTTTAGGCCACTGTTCCTGAAATCCATGAGGTCAGTGAACAGGGTATGCGACAGAGACTGGCCATAATTTGGGTAGGCCTGAACCTGGGCGTTTAGGCGGGACCTGTCGTTTTGCTGACTTGCTTTTGCCGGGCACGACACGTGGAAAAACTGGAACTGTGTTGAAGAGACTGGAATGGCTGCTGATTCTTGCCGTGGGAGGGGTGTGAATTTTTTGGGGGTGAATAGAGGCCTCTCTTTCGGATATGCTGGTGGCAGGCATCTGCTTGCCATAAGCTGCGTCAAGCTGTGTACACAGTGTTTCCTGGTAATAACGTAATTTGTCCTCCCCTTCTTTGAGAGGAAAACATTCCCCCGTGTTGCCTTGGTAGCGAGCGTCTAAAAGCATGGCTAACCAGTAATCATCAGACACCTTGATATCAACGATGCGCCTTTCAGTGAGTAAGCAAGCAAGCATACAGGTTGGCATTCTGGTCAGCGTGCCTGATTCGCCAGTTCTTTCCAGCTTCGCCCCCACTGAGACGATTGGGTGTCTTGGCCGGTGCCATCCTCATCATCATGCTCTTGCACCACCTCCGACTCCTCCCTCTCCTCTTGCAGTGGCGGCTCCTCATCCTCCCCCTTGACAGTTTCCTTTTGTGTGTGTCCAACAGCTATAGGGCGGACAGAAAGATGTTCCAGCTGCTCTTCTTGTACTGTGGTCCCCTGCTGCATAAGCGTCAGTGTCTGTTCTAAGATAAATATGAACGAGATGAAGTTGTTCATGCCGCAGTTGTCCCTGCTGACAAACTTTGTGGTTTCATCAGTACCCAAAAGGAGTCTTGGATAAGCTCCACTACCTGACCTCAAAGTAACACATGCTCCGTGCTGCTAAGGTTGGCTGGTACGTGACAAAAACGTTCACGGCTTTCTGCTGCTCGTACAGACGCTCGAGCATGTGCAATACCAAATTCCAGCGAGTTCGCACGTAGCGGATTAAGCGTTGTTCTGTCGCTGCAGGTCTAGGAGAGTGTTCCTTTCCACATAAGAGTGGCTGAAGTGATTGGACAGTCTTCTGGACTTTGCCAACACCTTGCGCAAGCCAGTGTACTTATTCAGAAAGTGCTGCACTAGGCTGATGTGTGCCATGCAGGGAGTATGTTTAATTTCACCCAGGTTTAGGGAAGCCACGATGTTGTGCCTATTGTCGCTGACCACATTGCCCAGATGGAGTCAGCGGGGCAACAGCCAGTGAGATGTTTGCCGCTTGATGTACTTGAGCAACTGCTCGCCGGTGTGGCTACTGTTTCCCATGCCGATCAGCTTCAACATAGTGTGGCAACGGTTGACCTGGCAAATATGATGGGAAGGAGAGGTAGTGTAAGCGACCCTGTGCCCTACTGCTATTGGGGATGGGAATATGTTCATGGAGGAGGCGGATAAGTCCCCGATGTGGGAGGCAGGCTGACACAATGGTAAGGGGGGTCAAAAGGACCTGGCCTTGTTGCCTGGGTGCTGCCTTGCTACTGTCGGAAAAAATATTGACCCAGTGGGCCATGAAAGACATGTATGTGTTGTCCCTACCATGGCGTATGCCTTGCCGCACAGGGAGCGGCCAACATTGGCTGCCAGGTGAGAGTACAAGGCAGGGATGGCTTTTGGGGAGAAATTATGCTGGCTAGAAATCATCCAGCAAGGCTGAGTGCACGCCATTCGCTCCCTAAAAACGGCTGATTTGCCTAAATGGTATGGCATCAACTGCACGGCCAGCAACTTGGCCAGATGGGAATTAAGCTTGCGCACCATCGGATTACTAAGTGCCTAGAGTTGTTTCCTGGCCACGCATTCTGCTATCAATGGCTGACGATGGAGCAGAGGAGGAGTCTCAGCGGGAGAAGCAGAAAGAGATGATGACGATGTGAAAGACACCGTATTGCTCATGGATGCAGCCTGGCTGCCGCAAGGGGGACCTGGAGGAGAAGGAAACTTCTGCTGCGGTTGCTGGCCGCCACCTCTGTTTGCCCCTGGGATGGGATGATGCTGCTTCATGTGGTTCAGTAGAGCTGTGGTGCCTGCATTTGTGTTTTCCTGCCCACATTTTATTATCCTCTTGCACAGCTTGTACAAGGCAATGCTTTTGTCTTCGGGCAATGTGAAGAAAAAAATGCCAGACGAGAGATACTCATGCAGCAGAGGTAGAGGCAGCCAAGCTCAGCTTAGCTCTGGCATGTTTTTGGCTTAACCCATCCACAGCGTCAATGGCATCACCAGATCCTGAAGCAGACGTGGCCCTAGCTGTTTTTTGGGAGGTATGTGGCCTCTGCTCTTTATTGCTGCCGCCATTGTCCTCGTCCACTGATCTTGCATCCTCCTCAACACCCCGTTCCGACTCCCAGGTCCTCTCCAGCACACAATCGTCATAGGAGTCCTTACCCTCCCTTTCGCTTCTATCAGAATGTGGGATATCATGGTGGGTTCTTTGGTCCCCCTTTCCCTGACTGCCACTATTGCTGCCCCTAACTCCAATAGCGTTTCTATGGGGACCACTACTACCACCACCAACATGGCTATGACCAATTTCACATTAACACTCACAAATAGATTGCTGCCATACCATATGTTTTGCTGCAGTAATCAGCAGTTGCAGTTCTGCTAGGGGGCACATCAACCACAGCTCCTTACTCCTTCCTTCCTGGATGTCAGCTCCCCTGCCTCCCTATTCTACACACACAATTCTTCTGCTTTTCTCTTTAATCCTAGCCTTTCCCTTCACTCTCCCTGGTAGTATGATACAAGCTTGTTTGACTATCCATGACTTCCTAAGATCCTTTTTCTAGCAAACACTGTATGACCCAGCCACCCTAATTTACAGCCCAGCACAGAATGTTGTACTACTTGGGTACCTCCCTGCCTGCTGCAGTATTGATTGGCTCCCAGGTTGACAGACAGCCTGGATGAGCCAATCAGGACAAGCCTCCCCCCCCCCCCCCATTTCCTCTCAGGGTCATATGAGACCCCTTCTTCCTCCCTAGTGCTTTTTTTTCTTGATGTCATGTGCACTAAAATGACGCTACGTGCTGTTTTAGTGAATTTGTCTGAAACAAACCATAAAAAAGACTCAGATTCGTCTGCCGTCTGAAAAATCACAAAGTTTAGTCCAAACTGGTTCGCTCATCCTTATACAAACTGTAACCAAAAAGTTTAGAACAACTTCCAAAGGTCATGGTAAATCAGTGTCAGATCGAACTATCCGTCACTGTGTTAGCCAAAGTGGACATAATGGAAGACGATCAGGAAGGAAAACACTGTTGAAAGCGAATCATTAAAAAAGTTAGGAATTTGTCCAAATGCATATTAATGAGCCACAAAACTTCTGGGAGAATGTCCTTTGGACAGATGAGAGAAAACTGGAGCTTTTTGGCAAGTCATATCAGCTTTATGTTCAAAAATGAAGCATGCAAAGAAAAGAACATTGTATCTACTGTGAAATATGGGGGAGGCTTGGTTATGTTTTGGGGCTGCTTTACTGCATCTGGCACAGGGTGTCTTGAATCTATACAGGGTACAATGAAATCCCAAAACTATCAAGGCATTCTGGAGCGAAATGTGCTGCCCAGTGTCAGAAAGCTTTGTCTCAGTCACAAGTCCAACAGGATAATGACCCAAAACACACAGCTAAAAACATCCAAGAATGGCTAAGAGCAAAGCACTGGACTATTCTGAAGTGGCCTTCTATGAGCCCTGATGTAAATCCTATTAAACATCTCTGGAAGGAGCTGAAATATGCAGTCTGGAGAAGGAACTTTAAACCTGATACAGATGGCGCAGTTTGCTCACAAGGAGTGTGCCAAAATACCTGTGGACAGGTGCAGACATCTCATTAAGAGTTACAGAAATCACTTGATTGCAGTAATTGCCCATGTACGGCGCTGGAGCCATGGGCAAACATGGTGCCCACTCGCACACGCAGTGGGCGTTATGGCCGGCGGGCCTCCACTGTTTCAAACAGCCGCGACCCACAGCTAATTACTTTGACCGGCAATAATGCCGATAGTGGTAATTAAAGCCTTTAAATGACGTGATCAGATCAAGTGAGATCACTGCAACTACAGGGTGAAAAACCTGGACTTCTTACTGGCATCCTCTGCGGCCAATGAGGATGCCAGTAATTGTTTTAAATATGTTAGGTCTCGCTGAAGAGACCCAGGGGATTTAAGCTGCAATCTTATTTTGGCCAGCAGGTGACAGGCCAACATAAGAAGTGAGAAAGTCGTTAATTTCTAACGATAATTTGTTTTCCCTTAGTCCTAACAGCAGCACAGATGGGGTTAACCACCCCCCGTGGACTGGCAGGACTGGCGGAATGTTTAATGAGCCCAAGACTAATAACTCAATTTAACAATTAAGTATCTCCTTAAAAGGAGGAAGTCAACCCCCAGCCCACTGTGTTTATAGCAAGAAAAAACTAGACTTACTAGGGTGGGAATTTAGGTGCTGCTGTTAGGACTAAGGGAAAACAAATTATCGTTAGAAATTAACGATTCCCTTACGTCCTACCAGCAGCACAGATTGGGAGATAGCAAGAAGAAACCCCTAGGGAGGGCCTTCCTGCCTGGCAGAACTAAGAAAAGTCTGCCCAAAGGCCGAAACTCAGCTAGACTGGCATCTAGTCTATAATGGGAGATGAATGTCGATTCAGAGCTCCAGGAGGCAGCTTTGCAAATCATGTTGAGAGGCAGAAGACTCCTCTCGGCAAAAGAAGTAGCCACAACTCTAGTAGAGTGGGCCTTCACGAATCCCGGAGGGTCCAGATTGTGGAAACAAAGGATTCCTTAATAGCCTCCTCAATCCACCGACTGATGGAAGGTTTGGATGCCTTATAGCCTTTAAACTTACCGGCAACAGGATTAGCAGATTCTCATTTTTCCTGAACTCCTTGATCTATCCACATAGATCCGGAGACATCTCGACGTCCAGAGGATGTCTAGCAGGTTCCTAGGAGGAGGTGGTAGATGTCGACAGAACCGGGAGGAATATCACCTGGTTGATGTTCTGGAAGGAAGGAGGTCATGTAAGAATAGGGCTCATGTGCTGAGAGAGCTTGAAGCTCAGAGACCCTCTTGGCCAAAGTCACTGCAAGGAGAAACACAAACTTCCAAGTGACTAACTTGATGTCCACCTCCTCTAACTGTTCAAAGGGGGGAGATGCTAACCCCCTGAGAACTACTGAAAAACCCATTGAAAAAAAGGGGTCTCAGTACTGTAGGCTTTTATCTTTCAGCTCCTTTAAGGAACCGTTTGATCAGCGGGTCCTGAGAAAAAAAGCCTATTAAGGCAAGCTGAGATGGCTGAAACTTGAACCTTCAGAGTAGAAGGGCAAGGCCTCTATCAAGGTAGTCTTGCAGGAACTGAAGGATAGCGGAGAGGGGCGGATCTGCAGACGCCACCTCAGTTGAGGTACAACAGGATGAGAATATCCTCATAATACAAGAGTAGGCTCTCTTGGTAGAGTCCGCTCTAGAATGAGACAGCGTTCTCAGGACCGACTCTGAAAGCCCTTCTATTCTGGGAAGGGACTGATCAACCTCCAGGCTGTCAGGTTGAATCTGTGCAGATCTGAGCAGAGGTGAGTGTCCCACGACACCAGGGTCTGCTGTGGGGAGCCTCCAATATTGTCCTCGACTCAACTGGGTGAGCTAGGTAAACCAGGATCTCTTCGGCCAAAACAGTATGATGGCTATCACCGAGGCCTGATCCTGACGGATTTTCATCAATACCCTCGGTATCATGGAAAAGGGAGGGAAGATGTAAGCCAGCCTGAACCTCCAGGATATTGACAGAGCGTCTAACGCCAGGGGGTTGTCCTCCCTGTAGAGGAGCAGAACCTCTCCACCTTGGCATTGAACCTTGTTGCCATGAGATCCACCTCTGGCATACCCACTTGAGGACTATCTGCTTGATTCTCCGGATGTAAAGACCACTCCACCGACGGAAGACCGCGGCTCAGCCGCTATCATATTGAGGGAGCCTTGGATGTGGATCGCAGATAAGTGGGAAGGTACAACTCTGCCTAATCCAGAATCACCCCGATCTCTGACAAGAGGGGAAGTGATCTCGTGCCTCCCTGCTGGTTGATGTAAAGTACCGCAGTCACATTGTCTGACTGGACTTTCACCGCTTTGCCCCGGATCTGAGGGGCTAAGTGAAGGAGGGCTAGCCGGATAGCTTGAATCTCGCGGAGATTGGATGAAAGAAGCCACTCCTGAGGAAACCAGGTCCCGTGAACTGGAGAGTCGTCTAGGTGAGCGTCCCAGCCTACTTAGGACGCATCCGTAGTCAATATGACCCAGACTGGCTGGGTCATAGACTTCCTGTCTAAAAGATGGCACCACCATCTGAGGGAATACCGAGTTTGCCAAGTCAGGGAGCACAGGGAGTTTAGCCCAGCAGGGCTGCCATTCCATTAGGAGAGGACCTCCGACTGTAGAGGGCGGAGGTGCCATAGAGCCCAAGGGACTGCTTCCGCAGACGCTGACATGAGCCCCAACATCTTCATGAGAGTCCGGATTGGAACTCGCCGGGAAAGGAACTTGCCGTGTTCTGAACCCGGAATCTTCTTTCTGGAGTCAACTGGAGCGACATCCCAGTGGAGTCGATTATGAAGCCTAGATATCTTACTGAAGTCGACGGGCTCACGTTCGACTTCTACCAGCTGATGATCCAACCTAGGTGGAACAGAAAGGAGATTGTTACCTGAAGAAGTTGGGTTAGGACCGCTAGAGCAGAGGCTTTCAAAGCCAGTCGTCCAGATAAGGAATGATGGTCAGTCCTTGAAGCCTCAAAGCCGCCACCACAGAACCACCACCTTGGTAAAAATGTGAGGGGCAGAAGAAAAGCCAAAGGGAAGGGCAACAAACAGAAGATGCCTGACGACACCGGACACCTGGACCGTGATCCTGATATACTTCCTGGAACCAGGATGGATCGGGATGTGCAGATATGCATTCTTGAGGTCCAGGGTTGCCATCACGTCTCCAGGATTGATGACGTGAACTACTGACCTGATGGTTTCTACACGAAACTTCACCTTCCTTATAAATCGATTGAAATATCTCAGATCAATAATCATCCGGAGATCTCCTGAAGCCTTGGGAACCAGAAAAACTGGTGAATAGATCCCTAGGCCCCGTTCTCCTGCCGGAACCTCCTCCAGAGCCCCTTTGCAAATGTAGTCCTGAATGTAGGCCTCTAGGATCGCCTCCTTGGCAGCTTGTAGAAGGTTGATCTTGACAAACCTGTCCAGAGGAATAGAGGTGTTGTTGACTAAATAACCGTTGAAAATGATATTCAGGACCCCGGGATCCGAGATCTCTTGGATCCATTCTTCTCAGAAGTGGGAGAGACGACTCCGACGGGTACATGAAGCTTAGGAATGGGGAAGCTTATTGGCAGGACGGCAGGAGTAACGGGAATTAACCAAGAGCCTCGAAGAGGCCCGTAGTCAGGAGGTGGATTTTCCATCTTTGGCTCCTCCACGAGAGCACCTCAAGCCCTTTCGCTGTGCTCTCCAGTCACTCTGTATTTTGAGGAATTGTCAGGGACCCAAGGCTTAAGCCAAAATGGAATATGGGCCGCTGATCCCAGGGCCATGCTATATATAGGCCCCTGATGTTATTTGATAGTATTGTTACAGGGTGCCAAAGGCACACTTGGTCTCCCATGAGCCACAGACCTGCTGCTTAGCTTCAATAGCAAGGATCTGTGTTTGGCCTTGTTCCCAGGACTTGCTTTGCTAGCGGGGAAGCTCCCTCGCTAGCTTCAACTGGAGCTGTGCGGTATCGCACAAGAAGTCCGTAGCCAGGTTGATGGTCTTGAAAGCAGCCAGTATGTCGTCCTGGAAAAACCTCTGGTTCACATCAACTTGAATTTGATCCAGGCGAGATCGGAGGAACGTAGAGACTTCAAAAGCCGCTATGGCTGTGGAAGCGGAAGCCGCAGCTGCCGTAACACCCCGTCTTAGTGTGCACTCTGCAAGGGGGTCCTGCAGCTAGACCCATCGTCTGCAGGAACCAGAGTGCGCTTGGACAACTTGGCAATAGCCATGTCCACCTTGGGAATGGATCCCCACGAATCCACCAAGGGTTAAGCCATCGGGAACATGGATTTAAACTTCTTTGTTAAAACCGACCTTTTCCAGGTTTTTTCCACTCTATATCATGATAGAGAGGAGGGTCTCATCCGCTCTAAAGACACGATGTGCCCGAGTAGCGGGAACGGGAGGCTCCCCACAGTCAACATCATGGTCCCCGACCTGATGGACTTGAGCAACTTCTGTGTCTTTCCAGGGAGAAAACACAAAGTCAGCTCCTCCTCATCCGAGGAGAGAAGAAACTAAGGAGACCAAGGTCTCTACCGGGACAGAGGTCTCCATAGGGGCCTGGGCACGAATAGGAAGCCTTTCCATCCAGCAGGCCTATGACTCCTTTAATAGAGCCATTGATACATATCCTGCAACGTAGGTTCACTAGAGGTCAGAAACCTCTAACGGCAGCTGTAACACCTGGTGTAGGTTAAGTCAACAGACCCAGGGATTCCCAACCGGTCTCCCAAGCTGGTCTTAGCCCAGCCTTAAGCTGTTTAGCTTCTGCGATCTCACGAGTGCAGGTATGATCAGCTTACAATAACCGTTGACTGCTGCAATGGTAGCAGGATAGATGCTTCCTCTTGGAATCCACTTTCCTGCCTTCCGAATCCCGCGGAGAAGACATCACTGCGGGAAAAAAGGGACAAATAAAACATTTGTAAACCACCTATCTACGCAGGAAAGGTAGAAAACAGACCGGAGGCAGCTGAGGAAAAAACACCACAAGTGGAACAACACCAATTTTAGGACTCTGGGATCTAGCTGAAAAAGCATATGTAGCCAGAGACTGAACTGGAGCACACAGCCTCCCAAAATAAGGGAAGGGGAGGGATAGCCAATCCACCCTTCCCCAGTAAATCCTCCACAGGAAGATGCATAAAAAAAAATCGCATCTATGAAAAAATCGTGCCCGTGAAAAAATCACGGCCGGATTACCCGGAGGTGATGCAAAAGGAGAGTCCCCGCGTCACCTCCGGAAGATGGCAGCGCACAGGGACCGGGAATCCTGGACCAAGGACGCCGCCAAAATACCCCAGCCAGGCGCAACTGCGCGGGGCCGGCAGAAAATAAGCTGCCGGCCAAACTGACAAGGTACCTAGGAAAAAAGGGCAACGCCGTTAACCAAACGAAAAGAAGGCTCCCCGCACTTTCCATAAGAAAGGGGGGAACAAACCGCCTAGTCCACCTGTCCAGGAGGACAGAAAAAAACACAGTGGGCTGGGGGTTGACTTCCTCCTTTTAAGGAGATACTTAATTGTTAAATTGAGTTATTAGTCTTGGGCTCATTAAACATTCCGCCGGTCCTGCCAGTCCAAGGGGGGTGGTTAACCCCATCTGTGCTGCTGGTAGGACGTAAGGGAATCTGAATTAATAAAATGGATGTAAAAAATCCATGAATGTTCATAATTAAAAAACAAAAATTTGATTTTGTAGGTTCAAATAAAAGCTTCAAAATCATAACAAAAAAGTAAAAAAAAAAGTTTTTTTAAATATACAAAAAATTAAAAAATATAAAAGTTTAAATCACCCCCCTTTTCGTAGAATAAAAAAATAATACATAACTAACTAAAAATATAAACATCATGAGTATCACCGTGACCGAAAACGCCCATACTATTAAAATATGAAAATAAATTTCCAATACGACGAATGGCGTAATGGAAAAAAGTGTCAAAATGGCCAATTTGCAATTTTTTCATCTCTTAACCCCAAAAAATGTAATAAAATGTGATTTGGAATTTTATTCCCGCTTCCCACTACATTGTATGCCATATTAAATGGTGGCATTAGACAGAACAACTTGTCCCGAGAAAAAAAAAAAAGCCCTTATACAGCTATGTAAACGGAAAAATAAAAAAAGTTATGGCTCAAGGAAGATAGAGAAAAGTGAAAACGAAAAAACCTCCATCATTTTACCATCATTTTTGTTCAGGCCAGTTTCATTAGTTTGTTTTATAAATTATTCTGTTGAACCACAATTCAAAAGCAATTTCTGATTTTCATTAGTTAATTTTCAGTAATTTTTTTTATTAATTATTGCTTTTGTCTTTTTGTCTTTTTGTTTAGAGTTATTTCAGTGACCATTGTGGGTTTTACTGTCTGACAGAAGGATTCTAACAATTTGGTCTACGTCAGTATGTTTGCTATCTGCCATGGATTTCACCCTTTGCAATGCGGAGGATGAAATCTGTGACAAATCTGTAGCATTTTTGCCCCAAAATCCAATATAGTGCTGATCTTGGTGAGATCCGTTGCATGCGGCCCTATCCTAATTTTTCAGACACAAAATGACAGTTTCAGAGAAGCAAATTCAAAAGTGCCTACCAATATGGATGAACTCCTTGTTGTCACATTTGGTGTCAGTGTTTATTTTATTTTATTTTTTTACTGGTGTCCATAAAATGATGATGTTCCCTTTATCTTTAAATCATTGCTCATAACTAGGGATGAGCGAATTTCATATTTTGAAGTTCGTGTGCGGGTTCATGTTGTTGTATTTACTGAATTGCGTTATGGATTCCGTTGCCACGGACCATAACGCATTTCCATGATGGAATGCATAACGTAATGCCTTTAGAGGCATTCTATTATTCATTCTATCATAATAGAAGTCCGTTATGGTCCGTGGTAACGGAAACGCAATTCAGTAAATACCACAAGACGAACCCGCACACGAACTTCGCTCATCCCTACTCATAACTGCGTACATACTAATATATTTAGGATATGAAAACCCTTTTTTTTGTGTTAGATCACTGTGTAAAGGTGGTGTCTCACACACCTTTTTGAGCAGTTTCTGGCCACAGCGAGAAGTGGATCCAGCAGGAAGAAATAGCCTTCCTTTTTTATTCTCATTCTCTTAGGCCCCTTTCACACGGGCGAGTTTTCCGCGCGGGTGCAATGCGTGAGGAGGACGCATTGCACCCACACTGAATCCGGACCCATTCATTTCTATGGGGCTGTGCACATGAGCGGTGATTTTCACGCATCACTTCTGCGTTGCGTGAAAATCGCAGCATGCTCTATATTGTGCGTTTTTCACGCAACGCAGGCCCCATAGAAGTGAATGAGGCTGCGAGAAAATCGCAAGCATCCGCAAGCAAGTGCGGATGCAGTGCGATTTTCCCGCATGGTTGCTTAGCAACGGGACCCGATCTTTATTATTTTCCCTTATAATATGGTTATAAGGGGAAATAATAGCATTCTTAATAAAGAATGCATAGCAAAATTAAGTGGAAGGGGTTAAAAATAATAAAAGTTAACTTACCTTAGCCACTTGATCGCGTAGTTGCGATCTGTCCTCTCTTTCCTGCATCAGCTAGAACTGAAGGACCTGTGATGACGTCACATCACATGGTCCAATCACATGGTCCATCACCATGGTAAGATGGACCATGTGATTGGACCATGTGATGTGACATCATCACAGGTCCTTTAGTTCTTAGCTGATGCTGGGAAAGAGAGGACAGAACGCGACTACGCGATCAAGTGGCTAAGGTAAGTTAACTTTTATTATTTTTAACCCCTTCCACTTCATTTTACAATGCATTCTTTATTAAGAATGCTATTATTTCCCCTTATAACCATGTTATAAGGGGAAATAATCAATTCTCCAGAAGACCCGAAAGTGGACTTCAGTGATGAAGTCCAGCTTCGGGTCTGGGTACCAAACATGGCGATTTTTCTCACGCGCATGCAAAACGCATTACAAACGTTTGCACCCTCGCGGGAAAATCACGCATATTCCCGCAACGCACCCGCCTCTTATCCGGGCGTCAAACATGACGCCCGTATGAAAGAGGCCTTACACTTCTGGCTTTAGCTCAAAAACTTCCACTGTGTTTGTAACCACCCTAATGGAAATGCTTTCCCAGTCAGCCATTAGGTTGAGTAGCCATGTATCATGTAATTAACACATTGTTTTCTTTGAATCTATTGCAGAATTGGTGATGTTGCTGGAGTGGTGGTCAGGCACTGATTGCACGCTGTATACAGATCCTGTAAACTATAGCAAGTATGGCAAAGAGAACGCTATAGTAATTCTCAACCATAACTTTGAAATTGACTTTCTCTGTGGTTGGAACTTTTGTGAGAGATTTGGTGTCCTCGGTGTAAGTATATCGTCTAGTGGTTATCGGAGTGCAGTGGTTGTGTATATTTTATATCAGTTTACAGCTACTTTCACATCAGTGTTGTTTTGTCCACAACGATTCAGTTTTGCCCCCATTCGTTGTCATTGGGGACAAAACTGGAACGGTGTGCACCAGATTGCATTCCATTCCTATTTGTTGCGTTGCCTCGTTGGACACAAAATTTCCGCAAGCCTGATCCGCCACCAAAAAACATGTAAGTCAATGGTGTCGGATCAGTTTTTTTTTTCAGAAACATTGACTTACAATGGTTTTAATGCTGGTTTCTTCATTTTCGATATAATACAACCGTATCCGTTCTGAACTGATGCAGCCAGTTGTATTATTAGAACGGAAGTGTTTTAGGGTCCATTCACACGTCCGCAATTCTGTTCCGCAAAATGCGGACCCATTAATTTCAATGGGGACAGACGATGTCCCGCCCGGGTCCGCAATTGCGGATCTGCACTTCCGGGTCCGCAATCGCGTTCCCCGAAAAAAATAGAACATGTCCTATTCTTGTCCGCAATTGCGGACAAGAAAAGGCATTTTCTATGAGAGTGTCGGCGATGTGCGGTCCGCAAATTGCGGAACGCACATCGCCGATGTCCGTGTTTTGCGGATCCGTGGATCCTCAAAACACACACGGACGTGTGAATGGACCCTTACTGTGGTTTTGAGATTCCGTGCCAGATCTGAAAACCGTACAGCAAAAACACTGATGTGAAAGTAGTCTACATCGGGTCCGTTACTTCACAAATGTCACTGATTAGGAACATAATAAATGAAAATAGATTGCATTTATTGCGGAGCTGCTCTTTTATGGATACACATTTTGAAAGCGTTTGCCTTTCAGTCATTGCATAAAATAGTATAAGAGCCTGCTAGTTTCTGCACATCTCGCATTACATAGGGATAATAGTCATTCTGTGGCTTTTAAAGTAACGCAGATTACTTTAGTCTGCTGGTGGAATAGATTACTCTAAAGAATATGGTCACATTTATGATTAAGCTTCAAGATGAGAGGGGTATGTGGCAGCTTATATGTTCTCTTTTTGAAGTATCAAGCTTTGCTGTTCTTTGTATCTCCTTCTGCTAAGTGGATTCTTAGTTGCGTTGTCTTTTGAGTCTCTGGTGTTGACGAGTGTAAGTATTTAAGGAGCAGTACAATGCATGCAACATCTGCTAGTTCTGCTACTGTGCATGTAAATTTACCCCTTACTACTAGCATTATATATGTCTTTAAACTTGGCCAGTGCATGTGTCTTCACATCAATAAGAATCATTTTCCACAGACCTCAAATTCCATTTACTTTCTAAGTAGTATTTACCGTATTTTTCGCTTTATAAGATGCACCCAATGATAAGACGCACCCCAGGTTTAAGAGGAGGAAAATAAGAAAAAACTATTTTTCATCAGACCCCATATCAGATCCTCAGATCAGACCCCCATAAATATCAGATCCTCAGATCAGACCCCCTTAAATATCAGGACATGACATCAGCCCTTCATGTCAGACCTTATATCAGCCCATAGTGAGACCCCTATCAGACCTTATATCAGCCCATAGTGAGACCCCCATCAGACCTTATATCAGCCCACATAGTGAGACCCCCATCAGACCTTATATCAGCCCATAGTGAGACCCCCATCAGACCTTATATCAGCCCATAGTGAGACCCCCATCAGACCTTATATCAGCCCATAGTGAGACCCCCATCAGACCTTATATCAGCCCATAGTGAGACCCCCATCTAGACCTTATATCAGCCCACATAGTGAGATCCCCATCAGACCTCAGATCAGATTAAAATAAAAAACATCTCTAACCTGTCCTGCGCCGCAGCTCCTTTCCACCTCAGGCAGAAGTCGCGCTCCCCTGTCTTCCCGGCCTTCGCTGCTCTGTCACCTGACTGCATGCAGCGTCAGGTCATAGTGTGCGCACTACCTCCTGACGCCGACCCCATGAATGAAGACTGGGAGGGTGAGTATTACAAGCACTTGCGGTGCTTCGCTCCCTGCTCCCAATAGATACTAGTGAGTGCTTAAATATGTAAGCGCTCACTAGTATTCGCTTTATAAGACGCACGGCCATTTTCCCTCCAATTACGGTCATTAGTTAAAGGGGCTGTTTGCGATTCACATGAATGGCGTAGAAATGTAATATTTGGCTATGCCCACCAACAAGAGGGGTGCTGTTTATGGGGGGGAAAAAGACAACCCCTGTAACCATGAATGCACAATGGACCATGAGGAGCATGGTAAAAGCGTGTATCGCAATTCAAGGTACAGCTCTGTATCTAGCAATACCATGACATTTCCAAGCAAAGGACCAATATGGTTTGTGTGATATTCAGATGTCCTTTCCCCTCTATAATTTCACCTTGCTGTCACAGCAACTATGACACTATGTAGTTCTCAAAGTAGTAATTGATCTCTACGTAAAGAAGAGATCAGACATCATATAGTACATCACAATCTCTTTCTAAAGTCTCATGCACCCGACCATTGGCTATTTTATAGAATGGCTGACCCCTAATAGAACAGTCCTATTTTTTTCTGTGAAAAAAAGACAAGAATAAGACATGCTCTATTTTTTTATGGGGCCACGGGATATACATACAGATGCGGACAGCACATGGGTGTGCTGTTGATATCCTTTGCAGCCCTGTTGAAGTGAATAGGTCTGTATTCGACCCACAAAAAATGCGGATCAGAAGAAAAAACATTCATGTGCATGAGCCTTAACAAGGCCAAATCCAGTCATGTACCTCAAATGGATTCAGAGCTACCCTCCCCATTCCTTGCACAGATTGTTCTCCTTTATTTTGTTCAGATTGCAGCTCTCTCCATGTAACCACGTCTACTCTAACTCCCATACATCTCAATGGGAGGCAGCGCAGAGGATCACAGAGCGGCAGCTTAATGCCACAGCCGCGCAGAGAAAGGACATGTCCTCGTGCAATAGGCTGCATGTCATCGTGCATTAGACGTAACACTGTTTTAGATCCTATAAGTTGCCTAAAGAGGTTGTCCCACAAAAAATATTCTACAGTTTTCAAACCAGCACCTGGATCTGAATACTTTTGTAATTGCATATAATTAGAAATTTTGTATAGCTACTGAGTTATTCAAAACAATGGATCTGTATAGTGCCATTTAATTTCTTATTTCTTTGACCGTCTCACTGAGAAGGCTGCACGTGCTCAGTATTATCCTTCAACTGTCTCCTGAGCTGTGATAGGGAGAGCTGAGACACGCCCCCTGAGCTGTGATGGGGAGAGCTGAGACACGCCCCCTGAGCTGTGATAGGGAGAGCTGAGACACGCCCCCTGAGCTGTGATAGGGAGAGCTGAGACACGCCCCCTGAGCTGCAGCAGAAAAGACATTGAGCTGTCAGCATGATATAAATCTAGCAGAGCAATGAATGGGGAGATCTCTGGATCCATGTGAGGTACAGGGCTGGTTCTGGCTTTGTTAGAAAGAGATGGTCATGTACTGTAACATAGTAACATAGTTTATAAGGACAAAAAAGACATCTCAGCCTGTTATCCTGCAAGTTGATCCAGAAGAAGGCAAAAAAAAACTATGATGTAGAAGCCAATTTCCCCCACTTAAGGGGAAAAAAAATTCCTTCCCGACTCCATTCAGGCAATCAGAATAACTCCCTGGATCAACGGCCCATCTCTAGTAGCTATAGCCAGTAATATTATTACACTCCAGAAATACTCCAGGCCCCTCTGGAATTCCTTTATTGTACTCACCATCACCACCTCCTCAGGCAGAGAGTTCCATAGTCTCACTGCTCTTACCGTAAAGAATCCTCTTCTATGTTTGTGTACAAACCTTCTTTCCTCCAGACGCAGAGGACGTCCCCTCGTCACGGTCCTGGGGATAAATAGATGATGGTACAGATCTCTGTACTGACCCCTGATATATTTATACATAGTTATTAGATCTCCCCTCAGTCGTCTTTTTTCTAAAGTAAATAACCCTAATTTTGATACCCTTTCAGGGTACTGTAGTTGCCCCATTCCAGTTATTACTTTAGTTGCCCTCCTCTGAACCCTCTCCAGCTCTGCTATGTCTGCCTTGTTCACAAGAGCCCAGAACTGTACACAGTACTCCATCTGTGGTCTGACTAGTGATTTGTAAAGTGGTAGGACTATGTTCTCATCACGGGCATCTATTCCCCTTTTAATGCAACCTATTATCTTATTGGCCTTGGCAGTAGCTGCCTGACACTGGTTTTTACAGCTTAGTTTGCTGTTCACTAAAATTCCTAGGTCCTTTTCCATTTCAGTGTTACCCAGTGTTTTAACATTTAGTATGTACGGGTGACTTGCATTTTTCCTTACCATGTGCATAACCTTACATTTGTCAGTGTTAAACCTCATCTGCCACTTATCCGCCCAAGCCTCTATCCAGATTTAGTGTAATCTGCAAAAATTTATATTTTACTGTGCAAGCCTTCTACAAGATCATTAACAGAGGACGCAATAACGCCTGTACAAGTGTCAGAGACGCCTGTTCAGGCCATTTTACTCCCCGGAAAAAGGTATTTTTCTAGTCAGGAGCGCTGTATCAGAAGCTGCCAGGTCTGGCACACATTAAGCCCCGCCCCTCCCAGACCTCTCTCTCTCACCAGGTGCAGCTCCAGAGTCTGGACTTAACACTACATTATTGTTACAGGACCTGTGGTGATGTCACAGTCATGTGATCATCCATGTGTGTGGGAGGAGTTAGGGGAACACAGGCTCCATGTAGGACTGTGCTGGTGGAGAATATAGAGGTACTTTATGTATGGAACTATAGAAGGTGTGTATAAAGCAGGGCTATGTCAGTGTAATCAGTCTATTGTACAGTTTTCTATGTGTAATGTGCACACAGTAGTTCTATCTGTGTAATGTTAAAGCTTGTAAAAAAGCGGGATCTTGACATAGGGGCCACTTTTTTAGGATGGATTTGGTGATCTCTGTAATGGGGGCACCCCTTTTCTCAGTTTTCCTTCCTTTGAGGGATATCTGGCTTTCATTGTGTTGTAGACCCAATACTGGGGCTCCACATTTATTTTGCATATATCTGTGTAATGGACATGTAGTAGAGCTGTGTGTGCAATGTGTATGTAGTAAACCATCTGTGTAATGGGCATGTGGTAGAGCTGTGTATGTAATATGCATATAGTAATGTCAGGTGGGCGCTGTGTATGGCATCGTCAGGTGGGCACTGTGTATGGCAGCATCAGGTGGGTGCTGTGTATGGCAGCAGTGGTCTTATGTTTAGTGTATCATGTTGGATAAATGTAAAATTGTCCTTAATTTTTTCTACATGGGAGATTACCAATGGTTTCCCTGCAGAAATATCAGCCTCATAATGTTATGTGGTCCTATGCATTATATATATGAATTACCGCAAAATTCGTACTCCTCGGGTAAAAATGCTCCTCAAAAGTGTTAAAGGGATTCTGTCACGGCATTTGACCCTATAGAGCTGCAGACATGCACGGCTAGATCGCCTCTAGCATGTCCGCAATATAGCAGTAGAATAACTCTGGGTGCTTTTATTTTCTTTAAAAAATGATTTTATTGATATGCAAATTAACCCGGGAAGGTGCCCAAGGGTCGGTACACCGCCTGCGTCCGCCGAATCTCCTCCTTGCTTCAGTGAGATCACCGTAAATCTCGCGATGCGTGAGATTGTGCAGTTCCAACATAGTATTTACGGCGATCTCACTGAAGCAAGGAGGAGATTCGGCGGACGCAGGCGGTGCTGGGCTCCTTCATATGGGGGCGTGGCTGGGCACCAGGAAGGTTAGTACCGCCCCTTGGGCATCTTCCCGGGTTAATTTGCATATCAATAAAATCATTTTTTCAAGAAAATAAAAGCACCCAGAGCTATTCTACTGCTATATTGCGGCGATCTAGCCGTGCATGTCCGCAGCTCTATAGGGTCAAATGCCTTGACAGAATCCCTTTAAGAGGAGTATTTTTACTCTTCTGGAAAAAATGTAGTGTGACCTCTGATCATTAATAAATATATTGAAGAGAATAGGGCCCAGTACTGAACCCTGAGGTACCCCACTAGTGACAGGGACCCAATCTGAGTGTGTACCATTAATAACCACCCTCTGTTTTCTGTCACTCAGCCAGTTACTTACCCACTTACAGACATTTCCCCCAGTCCAAGCATTCTCATGTTATATACTAACCTTTTATGAGGTACAGTATCAAATGCTTTGGAGAAGTGGAGATATACGACATCTATTGATTCGCCGCGGTCAAGTCTAGAACTTAAATTTGTTTGGCATGACCGATCCCTCATGAAGCCATGCTGATATGACGTTATTTGCTTATTTTCATTGAGGTACTCCAAGATAGCATCTCTTAGAAAGCCTTCAAACAGTTTACCCAAGACAGATGTTAGACTTACCGGCCTATAGTTTCCGGGCTCTGTTTTTGGACCCTTTTTGAATATTGGCACCACATTTGCTAGGCACCAATCCTATGGATCACTCCCTGACAATATAGTTCCATAAATATCAGAAATAAGAGTCTGGCTGTGACATTACTGAAAGGGGTTGTCTCATCTTGGACAATGGGGGCATATCGCTAGGATATGCCCCCATTGTCTTATAGGTGCGGGTCCCACTACTGGGACCCGCACCTATATCGAAAACGGAGCCCCGCAAGTGAAGGAGGGCGCACCGCGCATGCGCAGCCACCCACCATTCATTTTGTATGGCTCATCTATTTCCGTCAGTGCCATAGAAGTGAATGGGAGCAGGGGACGCTCCCATTCACTTCTATGGGGAGCCGGCTTGGTGGTGGCCGGACCGGAGTCCTCCAGCCACCACCTTGCGGGGCTCCATTCTCGATATAGGTGCGAGTCCCAGCTGTGGGACCCGCACCTATAAGACAATGGGGGCATATCCTAGCACCTATATTATTTTCCTCCGTGAATACAGTGGAGAAAAAAAATATTCAATAGCTTTGCTGTCTGCAACAAACCCCTCATCACTCTGGATCAACTTGTAGGAAACAGGCCGAACTGGATGGACAAATGTCTTTTTTCGGTCTTATATACTATGTTACTATGTTACTATGTAAAGGGCCGACACCTTCAGATTTATACTTTTTATGATTTATATAAATAAAGAACATTTTAGGGTTAGTTTCACTCTCTTTGACAATGAGAGTTAATGATGATACTGAAGAGTTCTTTGCTGAAAGTGAAGAACCTCTTTAGTATTGTCATGCTTGTCTCACAATGCAGAATCTTGGTATGGCAAACATTATCAAATGGTAATCCTAAAATGTGCACAGTGGAAGCCATTTGATTTGATCTTTTTAATGTTACCTTTTATTACCATAATTTTTAATTTGAGGATATTTTATTTTTTTATTCATGTTATCCAAAAGGATGTCATTGCAGGTTGCTTAGGGATACTGATTGATAGAATTACCCTACATGTAATGTAATGGCACGTCTCTCCCCTACTGCTTAACCTGTTGCAATGTTTGGGTCGAGTTCCCTATTTTAACTGAATGTGGCCCATGCAAAGTATGCAAGAATGAATAAATTACAGCGCCAATTGCTATTATCGGTTTCCAATGGTAGCTGGCACAGACGTGGATTGTTTAAAAGTTAACCTTCTCGTCACTTGCTTCATATTTTGAGGGTTTGCTGCATGCGAGTTATTAACCTTAGGGATACTCGTTTGAACCTAATGAAATGTTTTTTCGGGTTTCAGCCTGGGAAAGGAGTACCAAATAAATTATAAAAAAATAAAATAAAAAAATTGTTATTTTTTTTAGTGTATTAGCATCACACTTACAATAACAAAACTATTAGAGCGTACTGCTGAAATTACAAAATTGTTTATTAAAGGGGTTGGTCACCATAAGTATAAAAAACAATAAAGTGCCCCAGACAATAACTAATGCCAAGAGGTTTTTGTATCATGAGAGATATACTGTGTATATACAAGTTTTCTACTGCACTCAGCATAGCATGCTCACGTTGATGAGAGGCTGTATGGGCGGAGCAGCTGCAAAGTGAAAGTAAAAATCCCAGCATGCATCACAGCAAGCATCTTCAGAGGAGCAGTCACATGACATCTCTGCCTACTGGTGATGCCATAGTGACAACAGAAGCTCAGGTGTAATCTCATCAGTCCTTCAGTCAAATAACTACATAGAGAACGCAACATAATGATAGCAATCCTACATTCCCAGCACTGAATAAAGGTTACTGCTTTTCCCACAATGTGATATATATATATAAAATACATATGTGTGTGTGCGGATATGTACATAGGTGTACAGTGTGTGTGTATATATATAATACTAGCAGAGGACCCGGCTTCGCACGGGTATATTTCATCTATTTCGTTTCATGTTTCCGTGTGTCGTAAAAAGATATTAACAGTATCCCCCATAACAGTCACCTCTATAGTACCCGCCCCACTGGCTGCTGAGCTGTGTATCTAATCCTGTCCTGGGTGATACCATCTGCTGAGCTGTGTATCTAATCCTATCTTGTGTGATACTGTCTGCTGAGCTGTGTATCTAATCCTATCCTGTGTGATACTGTCTGCGGAGCTGTGTATCTAATCCTAGCCTGTGTGATACTATCTGATGAGCTGTGTATCTAATATTCTATCCTGTGTGATACTGTCTGCTGAGCTGTGTATCTAATATTCTATCCTGTGTGATGCTGTCTGCTGAGCTGTGTATCTAATATTCTATCCTGTGTGATACTGTCTGCTGAGCATGTATCTAATATTCTATCCTGTGTGATACTGTCTGCTGAGCTGTGTATCTAATATTCTATCCTGTGTGATACTGTCTGCTGAGCTGTGTATCTAATATTCTATCCTGTGTGATACTGTCTGCTGAGCTGTGTATCTAATATTCTATCCTGTGTGATACTGTCTGCTGAGCATGTATCTAATATTCTATCCTGTGTGATACTGTCTGCTGAGCTGTGTATCTAATATTCTATCCTGTGTGATACTGTCTGCTGAGCATGTATCTAATATTCTATCCTGTGTGATACTGTCTGCTGAGCGGTGTATCTAATATTCTATCCTGTGTGATACTGTCTGCTGAGCTATGTATCTAATATTCTATCCTGTGTGATACTGTCTGCTGAGCTGTGTATCTAATATTCTATCCTGTGTGATACTGTCTGCTGAGCATGTATCTAATATTCTATCCTGTGTTATGCTGTCTGCTGAGCATGTATCTAATATTCTATCCTGTGTGATATTGTCTGCTGAGCTGTGTATCTAATATTCTATCCTGTGTGATGCTATCTGCTGAGCTGTGTATCTAATATTCTATTCTGTGTGATACTGTCTGCTGAGCTGTGTATCTAATATTCTATCCTGTGTGATACTGTCTGCTGAGCATGTATCTAATATTCTATCCTGTGTGATACTGTCTGCTGAGCATGTATCTAATATTCTATCCTGTGTGATACTGTCTGCTGAGCATGTATCTAATATTCTATCCTGTGTGATACTGTCTGCTGAGCTGTGTATCTAATATTCTATCCTGTGTGATACTGTCTGCTGAGCATGTATCTAATATTATATCCTGTGTGATACTGTCTGCTGAGCTGTGTATCTAATATTCTATCCTGTGTGATACTATCTGCTGAGCTGTGTATCTAATATTCTATCCTGTGTGATACTATCTGCTGAGCTGTGTATCTAATATTCTATCCTGTGTGAATCTGTCTGCTGAGCATGTATCTAATATTCTATCCTGTGTGATACTGTCTGCTGAACATGTATCTAATATTCTATCCTGTGTGATACTGTCTGCTGAGCTGTGTATCTAATATTCTATTCTGTGTGATACTGTCTGCTGAGCTGTGTATCTAATATTCTATCCTGTGTGATACTATCTGCTGAGCTGTGTATCTAATAGTCTATCCTGTGTGATGCTGTCTGCTGAGCATGTATCTAATATTCTATCCTCTGTGATACTGTCTGCTGAGCATGTATCTAATATTCTATCCTGTGTGATACTGTCTGCTGAGCATGTATCTAATATTCTATCCTGTGTGATACTGTCTGCTGAGCTGTGTATCTAATATTCTATCCTGTGTGATATTGTCTGCTGAGCATGTATCTAATATTCTATCCTGTGTGATACTGTCTGCTGAGCTGTGTATCTAATATTCTATCCTGTGTGATACTGTCTGCTGAGCTGTGTATCTAATATTCTATCCTGTGTGATACTGTCTGCTGAGCTGTGTATCTAATATTCTATCCTGTGTGATGCTGTCTGCTGAGCATGTATCTAATATTCTATCCTGTGTTATGCTGTCTGCTGAGCTGTGTATCTAATATTCTAT